>KV875237.1:1062680-1093659 GCA_001879505.1 Calonectria pseudoreteaudii | reverse complement strand
ATCGCGAGTGCGCGCGCACAACAAACAACAACTCACGCACACAGAGGGCACGATGGGCCCCCGTGACAAATAGCTTGATTTGTATGGGCGAACTGAGAAGAGCCCATAGGGGAAAAAATAAGGCCACACAAGTATGGCCTCAAAAAGAAAAAGTAAAAAAAAAAACAAGGAAAGGCAAAAAAACGAGAATGTGCGAAGCAGCCACGTGAGAAGGCGGTGTGCGGGACGGTGTTACGCCACCCCGCTCGCTCCTCCTGTCCGCAGCCCTTTTTGGAGGAGCTCCACTAGCGTTCCCACCAAGTAGGAAAGGCGGAGAGCGCCCAACTGTGGTGGGGCATGACTTACCTGCCGGCCATCGGAGCGGGGTCGGGAGACACGGGCAGTCGGCCTCGGATGGAGAATGGCTACCCTAGACTTTTTCAGACTGCGGTGTAACCCGGGCGGAGCCTTTGTTCCCCACCGGCCGGCAACACCCAAGTGCCGTAATGTTGAATTGAAAATGTTTTCGTTTCGTTTTTTCGGGACAATTGCAAAGACCGAAAGGATGGACTTTTTTTTTTTTTTTTTTTTTCCTTTTCCAGTCCCCTTTCTTTTTGCATCGGTTTTTTTGCCTCCTTTGCCGTCAGCTATTTTATTTTTATTTTTATTTTATTTGTATTATTCATTTTAGCCCACGTTGGTTTGCGCCCTCTTGAAACAATGATCAAGCCACGGCGGTTCATGTACCATGACCCATCCGAACTCGAACTGTTGGGTTCTCTAGGCCAAGAACTCTTCGGCAAGCCGCATCCACACCGACCGGTCCGGAGACAAGAGCCCCATTGTTATTTCCCGTGACTGGTTTCCCGTAACTCAATTGATAGCCAGCCTTGTTACTACGCCTGGCGCATGGCGTCCACACCGTGACGCCCAACCTCCCCTATCCCGGGCAGGGCGCGCAGTTGCACCTTAAGGCGCTGGCGCTGGCTGACTTTGCGCCCTCGGCTCTCTCCTCCCCCTGGACTTATCCACACCAAGCATTCCCTTCTTTCCCCCCGGCGGAGGCACAACGCCGTCGTTCTCTGGCTTCCGATAAGCGACGCCATGACTTTCCTCTCTCCCCAAATCCTGTTCAAGGTCCAGGGGTGCGCCTTTTGTGGAGTCGCGATATCGGCATTGAGCGCGGAGGACGTAAGAGGAAAAAAAAAAAAACCTTGGACCATATGATCGAAGTTCTAGCCGTGACATGGCTAGGCTACGATCGGGAAATCCATTCCGGTCATGGGTCATTAATAATCGCCTTCTGTATTTAGGAGTTCGCCCACCCCGGATTTTGGACCTAACTGTGGTCCTGGTGGGAATTGGGTCAAACTCGTTATTGGCTTCGATTTGTTTCCTTCGTTGGAGAGGCATAGGGCTGGCCCGTATAACCAACTTCAACCATAGCCGACAACG
The DNA here is from genome assembly GCA_001879505.1 of Calonectria pseudoreteaudii. NCBI lineage: Eukaryota > Fungi > Ascomycota > Sordariomycetes > Hypocreales > Nectriaceae > Calonectria > Calonectria pseudoreteaudii. The sequence continues at coordinate 1,092,225 of KV875237.1, read as the reverse complement.
TTTCTCCTGATGCCTGCAATGTATTCCGACGACGTAGAAAAGAAGCCCATTGGCGTGTCGTCCGCCTCGGCTGTGCTCGACAATAACGACCGGCTCGCCGCCACCATTTCCAATACTGACGCCCCTCCACCTATCATCGATGGCGACAATTTCAACCCTCCGGATGGGGGTCTCCTCGCTTGGTCACAGGTCCTGGCGGGTCTGCTCATCAACTGTCTGGCGTGGGGTTATCCTGCATCTTTTGGTGTATACCAGTTGTACTACGAAGAAACGCTGCAGCTCCCATCATCTCAGATCTCATGGATTGGTTCAGCTCAGACATTCTTGACATTTCTCGTATGCGGCCCCGCGGGCCGTCTTGCCGATGCTGGATACACACGGTCGACGATGGCGGTTGGAAGCTTCCTCGCCGTTTTTGGCACTTTCATGACCAGCCTGTGCAAGGAATATTGGCAGATTTTCCTCGCTCAAGGTGTCTGTACTGGAATTGGGATGGGTGTAATATTCATGCCGGCTGTATCGGTCGTCAGCTCATACTTCAAGAAAAAGAAGGCCTTCGCACTGGCCTTGGCAGCCATGGGCACGGGCTTAGGGAGTCTCATTTTCCCAGCAACACTGCAGTATCTGATCCCTCAGATCGGTTTCCCTTGGGCAGTGCGATGCGCTGGCTTCGTTGCATTGACGCTGGTTTTCCTGGCGAATGTCTTGTTGAGACCCTACCTCCCTCCTCGAAAGTCTGGGCCTCTGGCAGAATGGGATGCGTTTAAGGAACTACCGTACCTGTTTTTTTCAATTGGCTCCTTTCTCAACTTTTATGCCCTGTACTTTGGCTTCTTCTACGTAAGCCAACTCTCTACCAGCCGCATGGCGTGTAATAAAAACCAGGGAGTCCGTGCTGATGTCTTGATGTGTTAGATAAACGCTTATGCCCGCAACATCATTGGATTTACCTCTGTCGAGGCCGTTGGCCTCCTTCTCATCACCAACGGCATGAGTATACCGGCTCGACCCGTTGTTGGATACCTCGCTGACTACCACATGGGACCGATCAATACGTACTGCACAGGAATGTCGCTGTTGGCTATGATGATCTATGCGTGGATCGGCGTCAAGACCCGCACGGGTATGTACGTCTTTAGCGCATTCTTCGGGCTGGCCAATGGCGCGTGTCAGGGGACGTTTGTGGGAGCCAATGCGAGTTTGACCAAAGATCCCAAAAAGATGGGAACGCGATTTGGTATGATTCAAACTTTGAGTGCTTTTGCGAGCTTGGCGGGTGCACCTACTGCCGGTGCCATTATTGACAAGTCCAACGGCAAGTTCGTGTGGGCGCAGGTTTGGGGCGGAACTGTCATGGCATGTGCGGCCTGCTTCATCATGGCCTCTCGAATTGCCGCGACCGGATTCGTGTTGAGGGCCAAAAAGTAGATCCGTCTATAACGGGTGAGTATGTGGACGAGAAAGGTATATAACAAATCCAGTCCGGTCTGACTCGCTATGAATAAATAACATCAAGGTTGGGAGTTACAAAAACACATCGGTTGCTGGGATATGCAGCCAGAGAGGCTTGAGTAGAATTGACGATGAAACATGAAAATTGCTTATTGGCGCTGAAAGAATTGATTGGTGGTGGGAGGTGGGATAACCCATTGAACACGGGGGTATCTAGTACAAATAACACTTGTACGGATAGGCATGTAATGTTTTAATCAAAGATAAAGATTTTTTATTTTTCAAGAACCAACCAATAGGCTGCTGCTTGATGCTCCATTGTCTTACAATTTCTTCAGAGCTAATGAAATTAAACGTGCGGCCTGCTTTCCATCTTCCCAGACAAAGTCATGATCGCCGTAGAGATTTTTGACGAGCTCCACATTGAGACCATCGTGTCTTAGTTTGGCATTCATATCATCAATCTCTGGTTCGTCGACGAGACTGTCTTCGGGTGACCATGCCAGGATCATTAACTTTCCGTTTGACCAGCTCTCCCTGAAGCTAGCCCCGAAGCGTGTTGGCGAGGCACTTGCCCATCCCGCCTTGTCATCCCCGAATGCCGCACTAATGAAACCGCTGTAATTGCCCTCGTGTCTCACATCGATCTTTTCGAGATCGTAGATGCCAGAGATGCTGACAATGGCGGTGGGGAATGTCACCTCTTTTCGAGACTGTCCTGCTAGTACTGAGTTGCCCATGAGGAGTTGATGGGCAAGGGTACCTCCGGCAGAATGTCCCACTAGAATGTAGTTGTCCGAAAACTGATACTTGGCCTGGGCATAATTAATGGCGGATCGAATATCCTGGATATGGTCGGGGTGTTTTGCATCGCGGAGGTCGGAGCTCTTGGTGTTAGAGGGGTCCTGGGGAAATTCTGGGTGGGAGGATAGCCGATAATCGATGCCAACAAAACCCTGGATCTTGGATACGACCTCCTGACCAGAGGAAGTGATTGCTTTGATCGAGGCCACGAAGTCATGCGGCGTCCTTCGCGGGTCACGCCAGGCACCTCCGTGAATGTAACTAGGGCGGTGTCAGCAAGAAGAGGTCCGTGAACATGCATGGTCGAGGGTTTGCGGAGCAAGCATCCGTTTACATACATGACCCAATAGCCTGATGGCTGGGCAGAGCCATCTTGGAAGCGCCACACAGCTAGCTTCTGGAGGCTGTGCTCGCCGTATTGATGGCACTCGTAAGTGAGGCCGTGCTCTAGAGACGTGGCAGAGGTGTCCATATTTCTGGGTCGCGACAGCTACGAGGCTGATGATTATTGGTGATAGAGGTGATCTTGTCAAAAACTAGTCGCAAAACGGAGATGCGTGCATCGATCAACAGACTTGATGCAAGGACGTGCGAGAGACAATGCTAAATCGATAGTCTTTACGGGGCACAAGGGTTTATATGCTGGGAGGGGCCTTTTTCGCTCAGAGCGGGGGGATGGCGAATTGGTTGGGGAACAAGGCCAAAGTAAGATCGGAGACGGTTCTGGGCTGAGTAATATTTCGGCGGAACAGTGAGATTGTCAAAGTGAGGATTGAGTCAATTAGAGCGGCGCCAGCTTGGGATGATGGCATCGAGGAAGCCTTATTATTATGCATGGGTGGCTTCGGATGAGTTGTGGGAAAAAACGACGGAAGCTCCACCATTCGCCAATCAGCGATGCGGCAGCTGTCGGATCTTGTGCGGGAAACGGCCTGCAAGTTGCTTCTCTTCCTTCCTTCCGTCTTCCGCTGCAGCAGATCGATAGGCAACTGCCCACAGGCAAGACCCGGATCAATCGAGATCCGCCCATCCTGTTTGTTCCGCTCGCCAGTTTCTTCCGCTTTTGGCGCGGGGTCCAGGTGTGCACCGCCGACATTATTTGCTTCTCTCAAAGATAGAAAATCCTCATGATCGCGCCTATTGATTGATCATGTGTTCGGTTTCCGGCATGCGTCAGCTTAGTGCGAGAGAAGCCTGCGCTGGTGGATGGGGCCGACACTGGAATGCGACTGGCCTGGTGGAAATCGACCTTGCGTTTTTACACGCTCAGTGGTGCAGTCGCACAAACAACGTTGGCCAACCATCTCATCGGTTGCAAGCCCTATAAGAGAAGCACAGTTTTCTTTGAGCCTTGACGCCACTTTTTCAAGAGACCTGACCAGCTGCGGAACAAGGGCGAACATCGGACATTCACCGTCTTGACCATCAAACCCTGGTCCACAATCCCTGAGTCGTGGCCGAGGCATGGTATGGCGACACGTGGAACAAGGGCCTCCCACCGGGGTCCTCACTGCACTTGAATCCGAATCCAGAAACTGCCCGGGCCCATGAGACAGACGGTCCTTTGAAGCAGAGCGCGGTTGGGTTGCTCATCCGTACCGTTTTTGCCGTCCTTCGATGTCGCGCCCCCACCTTGTATTTCGGTCCAGATACAATTTGGCTGGCCCGATGTGTTTTGCGTGGGCTGTCGCTTCTCATTCGATTTGACAATGTTACACCGGGCGGATGTTCCCTTTTAACCGCTGCTGAGGGAACCCAACCACACCACTCTCTCTGTCAGATGTTGCCCTGACGGCTTGGCTTGTTCGAATGATCGCCGTTATCCCGGTGATTTGCTTTTTGGTCCCTTTCTTTCTTGCACAATACGTAGATCCATACGACTCCATAGAACCTTGAACAAAAAGAAATTCCACGCCCCGGATTAACATTAACTGGGCCAGGTGCGACCCTGGCGGGCTGGCTATCGTCAGCAAGGGTTGTTTTCCGGTTCTCGCTTTGGCATGGATTCTTACATATGGGCTCCTGGAGCTGATACTGAAACGGTGGTCGTCCGAAAGCCCCGGATCATGGGTGCATGCGTTCCCACAGCTTCGGGTTCGCACTATCGCTCGTTTTTCTCGAAGCAGCATAGACACTTTCCATCAAGGGTTTCATGGATCTACTTTGAACGATTATTTCCGGGCTAACTGCAACAAGGGTAGGCAAAGGGACTGTATAGTCGCGTGATTCATAACAAGAACCTGCGGCGTCTACAGATTTGGATACTGACCCTCAAAGGCTGGTCTGATTGAGTACGTTGGGACACAGTGGTGTCCAAGTGAACCTGCAGATTCCACTCTGGGATGTCTATGTCCTGCCACCACCTGCTGCGAACATAATTATCATCAAAATGTAATTAAAATGAATTAAATTACTACACCAACACAGAGTGCTTACATGAAAAACGATGGGCTGTTGGCTCTGCACTATGCAAGCAGCACTGGGGTAGTTATCCACGAACCAAACTTTTTTGGTACCAGCCGCTGCACCAGGTCCGTCAGTCTGACTCTGTGTGTGACAGGCTTCCCTGTCGAGCAATCCCTGACGCTCCGGTTGGAGTAAAACCAGGATGGTAATGGGAACCCACTGGAACGACAGAGGGGCCGGACCAGGTCGCCGCGTAAAGATCTCAATTTTCCCGCCGGGGGACGCCCATGTCCTTCTTGTAAGACAAAGAACTCTGTCCAAGCCGGGCCAAACGGCTCAGGCGGCTTAGAAAACCCGAAGTGGTTGTGCGTGAGGGACCCAAACAATTGCGTGGCAACCATGTTCGATAGCTCTTTGTTTGAGTGAAGCTGTGTGACACACCGGGTACCTTGCATCCAGTGATACACGGCACCCTCACGGTCACCCCCCTCCCACCCGAGCATGCGTGCATATCTACCCTGCTTTGAAAGGTAGTTCTTTGTTGGAGGCTTGAGCGAGGCATTGAGACGTGAGATATATCTTGCAGGGTCTGCTCTGCAGCGCGCCCCTTTGTTTGATTCGCCTTTACAATTCTATACTCTAGTTTCCACCTCGCCAATCTCCCCTTTTCGAGAGGCTGTGCCATGCTCGAGACTTGCCTGATACCTACACATGACGCTGGAGCGCCATGGCTTCCGACGAGAAAATAAACCTCACGGAGAATAATGGGTTGGCACTGGTGGGCACCGCTATTGTCTTCGTTGTGCTGAGCTGGATCGCTATCTTCCTACGCACCTACACGAGGATATTTTTAATGAAGGGCTATCAAGCCGATGACTGGCTTATGCTTGTAGGACAGGTGAGTTTTGGGTGCCTTTATCTGCCCAAATAATGCTCACCACGGCGCAGATGATATTTACATTATCCTGTGTCTTCATTTTGATTGGAGTGCGTGATGGAATCGGGCAACACAACGAAGCGGTAACGAATGACAACAAGAAAGTGGCCGCTCTTATGGTATGCCATGCTACGAAATGCCTTACTGCCCATCTGCGTGATGCTGATGACATGTCGACAGTGGCAAGCTCTTGCGACGGCAACGTATGTTCTTGACATGATGTTCATCAAGCTGAGCATCGGCGTTTTCCTTTTACGGCTTTCGGTACAAAAGGTGTATACTTGGATTCTCCGAGTTAGCTTGGTTGTCATCACAGTCTGGAGCAGCGTCATCTTCTTTTGGGACATGTTTCAGTGCAGCCCAGTGGCAAAGCAGTGGGATTATCGAATCACCTCTGGCTACTGTGTGACTGCAGACCAAATTGTTGAAGCGGCGTATTCGATTAGTGTCATGACAATAGTGTCTGATTGGCTCTATGTAAGCGCATCTGAGCATGCCAAGTATGAATCAAATCGGTGTTGGAATGACACTGACAAAAATGAAGGCTCTCTTACCTATCCCTATGCTTTGGAAAGTCAAGATGACCAAGCAGGCTAAGGCAACCGTGATCGTTATTCTAGGCCTTGGAATTTTGTAGGTCACAGATCAACTACTGAGGATAAGAGCCCGTGACTAACTTGCAATGAAGCGCGAGTGTTGCGACTCTGATTCGACTGCGTTTCCTGGCCGATCTGACAGACACGGACGATATTCTATGTAAGCATCTTTCGATCTACCGCTTTTGAAAATACTGACATTGATCGTTGTAGTTGCTGGAACAGATGCAATGGTATGGACACTTGTCGAACCCGGCGTCGCCATCGTGGCCTCCAGCTTAGCTACGATCCGACCCTTGCTTCGTGCTATGAGAATCAAGGGCTTTACCTCGACCGACAACACATACGGCACCGGCCGCTCGGGAACCATGCGATCTGGCGCAATGAGATCCAAGTCGGGTACCCTGCCTGGGTTTGGACCAAATGATGTTTCACTTCTCAACGTTCAGCCCAAGTTTGAGACGGCAGGAAAAATCCAGCCAAGCAGCCATGCCACGGCATATTCACCTCGGAACAGGGGTTTTGGAAGTGTGACGATACCCCCGGGTCAACTCGCCGGGAAAAACGAAATATACATGATAAAGAGCCACCAAGTGACGTCGGAACCGAGCTGGAATGACCGGGCTTCTAGCTCCCCCGCTGGATCAGTCGAGCAGATGCACGACATCGAGGCTCAGAGCCAGGATCGGGAGCTATGGCCTCGGTGAAGGCATGGGGATTAATGGGATTAATGATACGACTCAGCTGGCCTTACCCGCAAAGCCCCACTGGAATCCCCTGTTTAGTTTCTTTACAGGTGATTTGTGTTTTTTCTTGTACCGCCATGTTGTTTCTTGAACAGATGGTTCCAGGATAGATAATCTAAGGCTCGTGACGGGGCGTTATGATGGGGGGGAAGAAACATTGAGCAGGGGCCTAACGAAAAAAAAGGAGATGCGGCTGATCTGTAAGGATTTCCTTCTTTCACTTTTCTCTATGTGTAAAAAATCAGGAAGACATCACGAGATGACCGGGGCACCGTCTCACTATCACTATAGACCGCACCGCTGGCTTGTAGAGAGATCTGGACATTTAGATGATGCGCAGGCGGACAATAGGGTAAGAATAAGATAGTACCAAATAATGAAGAAGGCCATATTCATATAGCACCAAAGAGGAGGAGCGGGGGAGGCGGGAGTGTTGACCCTTCCATGTAGCATCTGAAGCGCGCATATTCATCGCTATGAGAAATCGGACCACAGGGTCAGGGGGGGGGGGGGGAGCGCTGTGTATCTCGACGCAGAAAGTTTCGCATTTGGACCGAGAGTCCCCGGACTCATGCAGGTAATCGGACGCTGAGACGCGTGTGCGATGCAGTGCCCGGGCCGTGGGCTCGGTCCAGCACGCCGCTTTTGGCCCAGGACTGCCGATGCGCACAGGTGTTGGGACATGGGGGTTGATGCCGGCCAGGTCAGAGGAGGGGGATTCTATCAATGAACGTTGGGCCATGAGTGTTCGCAGGTGTCTGCGGCGCAGGTCTCATGCAGGGAAGGGGTATCGCTTGAATTCTTCTCAGTGTTTTGTTCGATGCCATTTCCCCCCTCGCCTCACCTTGCCTTGCTTGGATTCTATAGTACACGTCTAATAAACTGACTGAGCCGCCGGCGCCGGTGAGGAAAAGGGTAGTGTCCGCGCCGGACCATGTGAACCATTGGAAACAAAAACGCCACCCAGTGTCTGTGTCGTTCCATTCAACCTCCCGTCTTAGTCAATTCGCAGCTCCTCTGCAGAGACTTCCCAGTCTTCCTCCTCCTCCCATGTTGGGGCCAAGACAAAACGGCCCATGATTTTACCCATGCCTATACTCTCGCCGCCCTGAACGCCGGGTCTAGGTTTCTCGTCATTCTCCTCCACGATCACAGCCGTAGTCAAAAAGTTCATACCCGCAGCAGGGCTCATCTCCAGGATCTGGCCACCCCAGTCCAGCTCTACACGCCCGGATTTTCGAACCTTCAGTTGTCCTACCAATCCACCCTGCTTGGCAAGTTGAGAGAGAAAGCCGGCTGTCTCTTCTGGATCCTCTTGATTTTCCTCGGCTTCATCATCCTCCATTCCATCCTCCTGTGTGAGGTCAACAGGGGGTGCGCCCTCAATGGCTGGAGTTGAGTCCAACATATTAGAATCCTCGGGCTCCGGCTTGACCTTGCTGGCAGGCTTGGGTTGAGAGATCTGTTTGAGAGGGGGTAGAATAGGAGGAAACTGGAAGAGGTACAAGCGGCCGTCCTTGTTGTTGACATCTTCCATCTTCTTCTCTTCCCCATCCTCGCCTTCATCTGAAATGGTGACTGTGCCCAGCTCACCGACAAGGAGATTCAAATCTGCTTGGATCATCTTTTCCTCAGATTCTTGAGTGACTGTCTTCTTTGGCTTGGATTGAGGCTGAGTTTGCACAATGGGCTTCTTTTCCTCTTCTTTGCCTGACTCTTCACTGACAGGTTTCGTTTCAATATCCAGATCCATGGAACCTTCAAGCCCAGGTTCCTTTTTGATAGCAATGGGTTGATCGCCATTCGTGTTCCAAACACCTCCTTCTTCTGATTGATCTGATAGAGTTTGCGGCGCTGACTCATCTCCATCTACCCAGAGACTCTCCTCTTCGTCATTGTTGTTTTCGGCCGCTTCTAATTCGGCAGTAGTGGCGACGATGATTCCCTCGTTCTTGTGTTCTTTTCGATATATACCCATCGGTAGCACAGTCGTGGGCTTGGAACTTAGTGCCGCCATCATGGCCTCGTCTTCACTATCCAACTCTTCTTGCGGTGTTTGAGCATTGAGTTTGTCGGCATTAATTCGTGCTTCGCGATATCGTGATCCATCTCGCTGATTGAAGCCGGGTTTGGATTCAGATTTGAAGCCACTTCGGGGGAACGAGCCGCCCCCAAAACCACCACTACCGCCGAAACTACCGCCACCACCGCTTCCCCAACCCGATCCACCTGAGAGGGGGATAATCAGTATAGTGCTTTGCCGCGATCGTGAAACTGGGGTATTGCTTACCTGCAAAGCCAGATGAGAATGGTCCACTGGCACCTGATATGATTCCGCCAAAGCCGCCTCGAGTGCCCATCGCATTGCCTCTGCTTCTCTTGCTTCGGAATCGTGAGCGACCCCTAGCGCGCTTCTCGTCGGCAGCTCTCTCTTGGGCTTTTTTCTCCTCTTGGCGGGCTAGGTTGTCGCGTTCTGCTTCATCTCGACGAACAACTTTTGGTCGAAATCGAGCAGCCGTAGGTCCGCGTGTTGCCCGAGTTGTGCCGCCTCCACGGACTGGCGTGCTCGCTCCATCTCTGGTGGAAGGCGTGGATCCTGTCACAGCGGGTGTAGCGCTGGTGCTGGCTTCGCCTGTCTGCGCCTGAGGTCGTTGTCCCGCCGCGGCTGCGCCTCTCCGGGTTCCTCGGGCAGTTGCCCTTCCGCGAACCATAGTGAATGCCTGTGGTCCAATGGGAAAGGATGGTGAGGCGAAGGTAGAGATTTTATCGAGGAATTCGAGATGCAGAATGAAGCTCTACAAAATTTTGGCTGTACCTCTAATGTCTAGTTTACAGTGGGGGAAGAAAGGTGGGGGATTTGGATTCTGCCAGGCACTATGACTCACCGCCTACGCTAATGGAAAGTCAATCGACAGGGATGTGCCAGGATGTCTAGTTCGCTTGAATCTAGTGAGATGACGACTGGTCATATAATCAACCATTCGGGAATTAGCTGCTCGTGAAACTATATTTTTCGATGAAGCTCTCTGAGAAATATCTCTTTGGTAAAGTTCTGATTGCGCAAATTTAAAGTCGACTGTTTGATGCGAGGGCAATTGAAGAGTCTGGCTTAGTTCCGTGGCTAATTGTGTTGAACTGTTCCTGTTGTCAGAAACTCAGACATTTGATCTCGATGTTGATTCATCCTCCGGAGCCTCAAGTCATTCGATTCCACTGAGCGCTTGAAACAAAAAGCAGATCCGGGTTTCTGAAAGGCGACTCCGCCCGTGGTGTTTATTTGAGCTGGCAGAGGCTAACGTTTTGGTTTTTATAGTTGGAGGGTGCGCATTGCGTTGATGTCGAGTGGGAATAACCAAGTTGTTTGCGTCAATTTCGCTTGAAATTATCGCACGCACATGAGCGCCTGGTCACCAAATTGACTTGCGATGCTGCCCTCTTTTATTATCATAGACCCAATCCACTCCCTACCTGCTTCCACAGTTCTTGCACCCAGCTTGACAATTACACAGCCTCTTACCCTAGCTGCAGACCAGAGAATGCCTTCCTTCTTTTCGCTCTCCAATCTTTGAGATCGCCAAAGCTCTGACTCGGAAAGTTCCGAGTTGTCATTTGCTTTTGCTTCGGGTGAGCGGAAGTCGCGAGCTCCGATGCGTGGTAATGCTGCAAATTCAGCCAGAAAGAACTCCCCCAAAGCCGTCATCATGTCGCCGTGCAAGATCAAAGTCGCGGATATAGCCATGGTGTGCATCATCTCCGGAAGTGTTTGGCCGACATGTTTGCTCCCGTCCCTGGACAGGATCAGTGAATCTCTCACCAGCAACCTGTCTGGGGCTGAGCTTGCTGGGTCGCATAGCCAGACCTCATTCCGACCACTCCATTCAATTAAGCTCCAATTTTCGCCCCGAGCGGATCGTCCCTGTGTAACCCAGTCCAGCAGGCAAAGTGATGACCGATCCTCTAGTTTGAAGATTTGCTTTTGCGCATACACGCTATCTTCAAACGGCTGGACAGGGTCCGGGAGCAGACAGAGGCCGGCATTCTTTTCGATTTGAACGTCAATGTTCTGGCTAGCAATAATGTCTTTTGAAGGGGTTTTGAAAATCTTTGTGTGACCCTGGGTAGCAATGGAGAGTTTTGACCCTGCGCGGACGCGGATGGAGAGGTTGATGGAGTCTCCTGCAACAAGCCCACCCCCGTATGACAGGAGAAAGACCAGGATGCTTGGCTGATCGTCGGAAGGGGACGGGGCAATCAGTTTTAAAGGATATTGATACGTCATCATCTCTAAACCACTTCCACCTGCGGGGAGCGGGCTGGCAATAATGCGGCCATCGCCAGGGGACGAGGAAGACGGAGGGAAAGGTGAGTCCATGTCCACATCATTTCGATAAAACGGGCCGCAGAAATGAGTGGTAAGGGAGCTAGAAGGATGCGCACTATGCAGAAGCGATTGACTATGGTGCTTATTGATTCCGCATTTTTTTTGGGGGGGAAATCGATGGGTCCCATGAGGATATGTCTCAAGGTACCAAAAGATGTGTTGGGAATATAGCTATCTCAAGCTGTTAGTGGCTGAAGCCCCGCGCTATCACGCGATAAGTGCTGTCTAGACCTGGTTGGGTGTGTGGTGTGGCTTAGAAGCTTCCGTGGCTGAAACTGCCCAGTCTCCCGAAATTCATCCGCTGGCAACTGGACTGCCCACTTTCCTAAATAACCTGGCCGTCATCCACGCGACATTACACGCGACAAAGCGGCCAGAAACACCATTGCCGCCCTCGGATCGGGGGTCATTTATCTGACTGTCCATCCATCGAATGCTACTTGTGCGACTACCTTTATGAGAAGCTATGGACAATAACGCAAGCCCTTCTCCCGAAGCCGACACCACGGCGCGTCGCCGTTCGGGACGCGTCGTGAGAGCGCCAACCAAGTTCACGCCCGACTCTACAAGCCAATCCTCCGCTGCGAAGCGTAAGAGAGATGATCAAGACGAAGAAGATGGCGAGGAAGAAGCGCAGGATTCCGATGAGGAGATGAGCGACGAGAGCGAAGACGAGAGCGACGAGGACCATCCCGCACCCAGGTCGAGGAAGAAGTCGCAAACAAGTCGCGCAAAGAAGCCCTCGTCCAAGAAACCAAAGATTAACGGTTCGCAACCTGCGCGATCTGCTCACATTGCTGGCCTTCCCAGTAGGCCTAAGAAGTCGGTTCGCATTGATGCCGGCGACAAGGGAACTGGCTTGTTTGGTAAGGATTGAATTCGTGGTTTGGCCTCTTGGGTCTTTTTGCTGACACGCGCTGCAGCCGAACTCTTCGGATCCGGAGATTCTGTCAACAGCGTCGCCCAACAATGGCTCGAAAAGTACCGCGCCGATGAGGCCGCTGCTCTCACCGATCTGGTCAACTGCATCTTGCAATGCGCCGGTTGCGACCAGGAAGTAACGGAAGATGACATTCGAGACCCTGAAAATATCCCCAACCGCTTGATTGATTTGCAAAGCGTATACCAAGAGGTAAACACGAAGATCGCGCCTCTTCTCGGGTAAACAATCGCTAAAACTGACACAGCAACAAATTACCGATTATCCGTTGATATCAAAAGCGAAGAGCACGAGGTCTTTCCGCGATATTCTAGTAACCTTCTTCAACACCTTCATCTCGCTGATCCACGAAGCCGATATCCTGTACAAGGATCAGACTCTCATCGATAACCTGCACGCGTGGCTGGCCAGTATGTCGTCATCCTCATTGCGCCCTTTCCGCCACACCGCGACCACAATTGCCTTGGCCGTTCAGTCTGGCTTGGTCGAGGTCGCCGATATCCTAGATCAGCGTATTTCCAACATTGAGCAGCAGTATCAATCATCAAAACGAAGCAAGAACAAGTCGAGGACCACCGAAATCCACCGAACTTTGGACGAAGCCAACGGCTATCGCAAGATTTGCAGTGAGGCAATCCAGTCCTTCTTCGATACCGTCTTCGTTCACCGCTACCGAGATGTGGATCCCAAAATCAGAACAGAGTGTGTGGAGGCTCTTGGATCTTGGATTTGGGATTTGCCAACCGTTTTTATGGAGCCGGGTTATTTACGCTACCTTGGCTGGATGTTGTCAGATACTAATGCTCCCACTCGTCATGAGGTCCTCAAGCAACTCTCAAGAGTTTTCAGGAGAGATGCGCAGCAACTAGGCCATTTTATCGACAGGTTCCGACCTAGATTGATTGAGATGGCGTGCAAAGATTCAGAAGTCTCTGTTCGAGTGGCTGCGATTTCGGTAATTGATACGCTACGCGCTGCTGCAATGCTCGAACCCGACGAAATCGATGCCATCGGAAAGCTCATTTTCGACAATGAAATCAGAATTCGCAAAGCTGTGGTAGGATTCTTCGTTTCGTGTGTCGGTGATGTTCATGAAGGCAAACTGGAGGAAATAGGTGGTTCTGACACCTTGGATGAGCTCTTTGACAATGTTGAAGAAGATGATTTCGACTCTCCCCGCGCGGAATGGGTCAATATCAAGTGCCTTGCTGAAACACTTTCTATTTATGATTCTCAGATTGAGGAGGATCATCAAGGCGGTGAGGTGCTCGGGCTAGATATTGCTGCTGATCTATTGGAAGCGGCAGTGCCAGACACCAGGATCTCTCTTGCATCCCAGGTTCTTTACGAGAAGGTTCCTGAGATCAAGAAGTGGGGGATCCTGGCTGGGTACCTTCTGTTTGATCACACCTCAAGCACAAAGTCTAAGTCGAAGTCGAAAGGCGACTCTGTTGAGAAGACTTTCAAGAAGGCTGTCGCTCCATCTGCCGCAGAGGAGTCCATCTTGCTGGATGTCCTCAGCTCAGCTGTGAAGTCAAGTTTTGTCCCAGCAGGGGAAATCGACAAGGCAAAGAAATTTCGACACCGAACTGAGGTGCAAGAGGTCCAGGAGGAGATAGCTCTCGAATTGGCGACCCTCATTCCCAAACTTCTGAACAAGTTTGGAGCCGAGCCTGATACAGCGGCTATTGTTCTCCGTTTGGTGCACTTTCTTAACCTTGAGGTATTCCAGCAACTCCGCCAGGATGCCACGAAATATGAAGAATTACTTGACGAAATCAGCACTCAATTTAACAGGCATGACGATAGAAGAGTTTTGTCTGAGGCTGCTACGGCTCTGCTGCATTCAAGGCAGTATGATGAGCTTGAGGAGCTGACTGATGGCAAGCTTGCTAACCTGTGGGAAAATGTCGTCACCGCGCTCCGTAACTTTGATAAGACCTGCGAACTCTCGCTTCGAGGAAACCTGGCAGAGGGCCCTTTGAAAGAGCTGTCGACCATTCTGCTAAAGATAAGTAAATTGTCAAGCATCTCAGATTGCATTGACATCCTCGAAGTTGAGGGCACTTCCGAAAGCTCATCCCCCATCATTCAAATCTTGACTGAAATTGTCCATCGTGGAAAGTATGAACCATTGGAAGATGAAATCGACGAGCTTGAGGACGAGGTTGTCACCTTTGCTGTCAAGACTTGTCTGTTCTACTTTATGTGGAAAGTCAGAGCACTTTCCAAGCTCCTTTCTTCTGGAGCTAGTGTTGCAGATGCGGAACTTGACCGCCTCTCACTCTTAAGGCAGACTTTCCGTAAACATCTCATCGAGACCTTTTCTTCTCGGGCAGCCATTGACCAACTTCGCTTGTTTGCAACCGGAAGCTTGTGTGATCTTCATCTCACTTTTGGCTCGCTTCGTCCTGCAGTTGAACAATTCCGCCTAGCCTCCAGCAACGGATCCTCGGCAGCTGGCACCGAAAAATATAAGACATTGGTTCAAGAAATTGAGCCTGGCCTTGTACCTGAGTTGTTAGCGATCTTTGATGGTGCGGAGAAGCAGTATGCGAAGAAGTCAAAGAAGGATAAGGCGCTCAATGAGCCAGCAGAGGATGAGGATCCGATGGCCGATGACGAAGATGAAGAGGAAGAGGACGAGGATGATAACCTCTCTCCCGAGGAGCGCTTTGCTGCTGAACTGAAGACCGAAAAGGCCCTTTGTGAGCTGACAGCAAAATACGTTCTGGCCATTGCCGCCAAGATTGTCGATGCTCGGGGTGCTCACGCTGGAAAACTCCGCCGCCGCCTCCTCCGCAACCAGACCAAGCTGGGACACAACTTCAAAGAAGTGGTTGCGTTCCTCGATGAAGAGAAGCTTGCAGAACGTACAAAGAAGAAGGCTGCCATCGCCACAACCAAGTCCCAAAAGCCCCAGCTTAGCGAGGAGATTGTTGCCGACGATGAAGAAGGCGACGACGACCACATCTTTGACGACGAGCCCCAGCCTGAGGAAGGCTCCCGCGAGGATCTTATCCGGAAAGAGCTCCTGGAGGAAGATCCCATCGATGATGATGACGAACAAGAAGAGAAACGACCAGCTCACGATTCAGATGACGATGTGCTCGGGGACTAAGCTTCCCTGTTTCCCTTGGCCCACGCAGGGCGGATTGGATGAAGAGACTGCATCAGGGCTTGATTTTTGCAGAACGAATATGTGAATGGTTGGGTTTCCTAATTTCCTTTCTTAGATTCGAGCAGTTTTGCGTGTATAGTCAATGGCTAGTGCAACACCACAGCCGGAGTCTGGGTTGGTGGCTAGGAGCCATTTCTGAATGTTCTTTGGGCCGTTTTGGAGGGAAGGGAATTTCGGTAATACAATCACCCTTCTGTAAAAAAACAACGACAATTCTTGTGCTACATATTTCTATGGCGTGACACCAACCTTCCGTGATATTAATAATTACTTTTGACATACAACCAACCAATGAGCCCAGCTTCTGATGTCTACTTGGAGATCCGGGTCCCAAACAAGCCAAACATTCTTTGCCACCGACGCCCTTTTCCAGCATCGGCTTTGGTCGCGTCTGATTCTTTAACTTTGACTCCGTACTGACGAATGCAGCACGGGAATGGTCGATTTGCGAACTGTTGCTCCTCTGCGTTTTTGCGAGGGGCTCCTTCATCAGCCGACGCTTCGTCAGAACTGTCCATCGGCGGTCTACCTTCACGAGCCGCGTTTCTAGATTTTACCTCCTTCTCTTTTTGGCTCCGCTTTTTTTCTTCCAGGTCTCCCCACAAGAGAAACAATTGTTGACGAAGTTCTTCGAGTTTCTTCTTATCGTGACGCAAATTCGAGGCATCCAAATTTACCAGACACTGAGCGGCTTGGTTGTCCACAGCTGCCCAGAATCTCTTCTTTGCCTGTCCTTCAGGAACAGCAGCATCTTCTAACTGAAGATAGAATCGCCATTCCCAGTTGCGATTCGCTGTAAACTCCGTCATCATGTCGTTTTCTGATTCAGATTCGGAGCTTAGCTCCTCATTGTCTGAGAGTATATCATACTCAGACGACTTTTTTGGAAAAGAAAATTCTTCAAGTTTTGAAGGCATGAAATTCACGACACGCACATTAGCACGGTGATTTGTGTTCACAAACGGAAGTTGGAGCTTGACGGGTTTCCCATCAAGTGTCGTGTCATATGTAATAGGCTTAAGGATGTCAACGACTGGACTGGCAGGTTTATCCTGGTTCTCGCATTTCACTTTTTTTTTTAGAGAAGTTAGGGCGATCAAGTTGGTTGGGTAGAAGCTTGGCTTACCTTGGGAACTCAAGTCTGGAACAGGGAGAGGCGTTTTTGATTTCGGCTCTTCCTCTCTCGCGCGCGCACGCTGTGCATGTCTCCGTCTTTTGGAATTCATCTTGGCAGGTTCTTGATCACCGCTGATTTGGGCTCTGCGCTTCTCACCTGCTTTGGATGCGTCTGCGATATCCTTGAGTTGATCTCTCTTGTCCCGCTCATAGTCTCGCTTCCGCCGAAGCCCTTCTTTGTGGTGGGGGTTAATGCTTTCTTTATCGTCTGTCGGATCAAGAGAGCATATTCCAAGCTTTGGTCCATTAGCTCCCCTGTCTTCCCTTAGATAGCCTTCCAGGTTACTGGCATTGTGTCCGTATTTGATTTGCAAGTTTCGGATTGATACCCAAGTTCCAAATGACATTTGAGCTTCCCTAATGGCAGTTGCATGAGGTTCAAAACATGTGATTTGCATGCTCTTTTTGCCATATGGACCAGCCCAGTCAGGTGTTGACAGAGGTTTTGAGAATTTTGCAGTGTAACCAAATGGATCACCATCTCTCCCCCCTGTTAGATTTGTGCTACCAAATGCGTAATGAAAAAAGGCAGAGTTTTCTGTGTAGTCAGAAACCCAAAGTGTTATTTTGTCGCCCATGTCATATGGTTCTTTAACAATTTGGACCACGACATCGCAGAATCGTCCATCACAAACGTTCTGTAAAAGGCTAAACTTGTCTTTCACATTGGTTGATTGAACTTTTAAGAGTTCGAATTCTGACTCGGTTGGGAGGCGGTCTTTCATAATAGCGTGGAACATTTGTGAGACATATGTGGTTTCCTTCTGGCCTGGTTGCCCATCCTTGGTTCTTCCCAATGGTCGCAGTGCTGTGGAAGCATTCCCTGGAGGTTTCGGAATATCGGATGCTTTATAAATACGCATCTTGGTTTCCTTCGAGGTTAATAAAGAAATCCCATCAGATTGGAAATTTTGGACCTATTCAACAGAATTAGTCAAGCGTCGGGTCGCTGTGCGTTTTCTCACCTTGGCCGTTGTAATAACAACGACATCTCCGCGACTAGCCGACGGCATCTCGCCCTTCGGACGGAAGATGTTGATGGAAAGAGAGGAATCATTTTCATCTTGGATAGACAAGTCATAAAATCGCATTTGACATTTCCAATCTTTTCACATTAGAGGAGTCTGTGTAATGTGCAATGGGTATGGTTATTGGAATGTTTACCTTCCTTTCGAGTTGGTATTGGTGAGCGAAAGTCTGTGAGGATGCCAATGACACTGGCTCTTGAGCCTACACGAACCTTGCCTTCAAGCACATCTCGAATAGAGACGAAACTCGGGGGCAAGGCGGGCACTGATGCTGCATTTCCAGCAAGGTGTTGGGATGACGCCATGATCCAACTGACTTCAGCAGCACTGAGGAGGGTCGGAACGAGATCAATGATCACTTAACGCGACCATGCTACCCTTGAATTTCGTCGTGGAGTGGGCCGCGACGCGGTTGGTCCTGGTCAAGCATTTGGTCGCGTCGGCGTTAGCTTGGACCGCGTGGGTGTGGGGCAAAACGTCCCCGCTCAATGCCGTGGGGCACGTGGTGAGCCATGTGACCATCACTTTCTTTGCTCCGAGGCTTGGATGGTGGCAAATGATGCGCTCTACCAGGCAGGGGCAAATAGATTCACAGAGTTAGACCGGTTCTTTTACTGGTTCTAGCGCTTCGGCTGGTTGCCCAGCAAAGCAGATTTAGTATTCAGGGGTGGCTCTTTTATTATCAACGACATGCAGCTAACCAGCAGGAGCAGGAAAGCGGATGAGGCATTGCCGTGTGATGATCAGAAATGAGGAGAAGGAGGGGGACATGGATGGAAAGTGATGCGTTTTGAACACTTTTATCGATTAGGTTTCAACGTGCTTCATACCCAACAAGTAACCATTAGCCACTGTTGTTACACTTGTGTCGTTGGTTGATTCATCTGTGGCGATGCCACAAATGGAAGCTTCTTGATTCGTGCTGGCCTTGGCTGATGGAACACTAACGGAGAGATGGAGATTGAAGGTTTTCTGCCTGAGGCCAAATTTTTCAGAACACAATCGCACTACACGACTAGCAAAAGTAGGGATACCATATCTCTTGGTACCAGTGGTAAAAGCCCTTATATTACACAGCAGAAATCATATCGCCATAGATTTAATTTGATTTGCAGTGGTCGAACTGAGTAATCCAGGTGGGTGATGTGCTGGGACATGAATAAGAAAGCCTCAAAAATGAGTGTACGAAAATGGATAAACCGGCCCCAGGGCTAATTCATGCACATGCTTGGTTTGTTCCTAAAAAAACAGGAGCTGTGATATTTTCTTCGCCTTGATCTTTTTCACGTATATATATATATATGTATGTTTCTTTTTTTTTTCTTTTCTTTTTTGCTCGGGGCATGATAAAGCTTGTGAGTGATGTGCTATGAATTGTATTACCCGCTTCTGGTTGTACTTGAAATTGGGCTAGCCAAGGGAGCCGGACGGGAGGGGACTATTGGGCACTTCAGCAGCTGGCTTGGTTACGATGTGAAGCATCCATCCGTTCCATAACATGGTGCACCCGCTCTTGGCTAGCCGCGTGGTAGGGCAGCACTGTCGGGCTAGTACTAGGCAAGGGCCTGAAGTTTCTGTGGCTCCCGCTACCCTTGTAACCGATTAGCGGGGTGGTTCAGGCAGACAGTCATCGCCATTATAGCGGATTGCCCACTGTGCGACCACTGAGCAAAAGTGCCCACTACAACTGAGATGAAGAGCCCACTGCCACCACCCGCTCTCCCCACCCCTCTCACCAAACCGAACCTTCCCAGGCCAGGAGGTACCTGGTCTCTCTCACTATTTCCCTTCTGTCCCAGGTACCAGACCTTGCTCAACTAAGCCAAGCCCACGCCGCCGCCTTTCTGCTTTCTGCCCCCATCTTCTGTCCTCCTCTCCCCGACAACAAACAAAAAAACTTCCTCCTTCTTCTACATTCCCTCTCTTCCTCGCCCCTCCTCATCTGCCTTCCGCATATCATCTGCGACGGCGTCCCTCTTGAGTCCGTCAGTTCCCTTGACGTCGGATCTCTATCATCATCTTTCTCCCTCTGCGATTCTTTGACCGCACCCCCGCACACATTTTGCTGCGTTAACCCAGTGCCGCCCCTCCTGAAGAGCAACCAAAACAAAATCAGTCACCATGGCTGAGCGGTACATCCCCGAACACCGCCGAACCCAGTTCAAGGCGAAGAACACCTTCAAGCCTGAGGAGCTCCGTCGCCGCCGCGAGGAGCAGCAGGTTGAAATCCGCAAGGCCAAGCGTGAGGAAAACCTCGCCAAGCGACGTGGTATTGGCACCGGTGAGAACCGCCCTGGTGCCTCCCTTGGCGCTGCTCCCGACAGTGACGATGAGTCTGCTCCTACCGAGTCTCAGGTATGTCTTATCCATTGTGCATGGCCATCCCCTCCGCACTGCTCGCTTGTGTCGGGCCTTGAGATCTCCTCTGGCTGCCCCTCGCTGCCCGCTATGACTGTCATTCCCGGTTGCGAGGTGGGGGAAAGGCACATGCTCCTACACCCCACATCCTTGCTCTGCGAACCGGACAATAGCGGTCTCTGCCCACGTCCCGCCCCGTGGCCCTACCGCCATCACTTGGGCTTGGTCGGGAGTGCAACCCCTGGCCACATGCTTTCCGCGCTTAAGCAAGATCCCATGTGCTAATATTTGGTGCTAGTTGAACGAGGACCTCCCTCAGATGGTTGCTGGTGTTTTCTCGGATCAGATCGACCTCCAGATCCAGTCCACCACCAAGTTCCGAAAGCTTCTCTCCAAGGAGCGAAACCCCCCGATCGAGGAGGTCATTAAGACCGGTGTCGTCAGTCGATTTGTCGAGTTTCTGCGATCCCCTCACACTCTAGTCCAGTTCGAGGCCGCCTGGGCTTTGACCAACATTGCCTCCGGCTCTGCCACTCAGACTCAGGTTGTCATCGAGGCTGGTGCCGTCCCCATCTTCGTCGAGCTGCTTGCCAGCCCCGAGCCTGATGTCAGGGAACAGGCCGTCTGGGCTCTTGGCAACATTGCTGGTGACAGCCCTCACTGCCGTGACTATGTCCTCAGCTGCGGTGCCCTCAAGCCCTTGCTGAACCTCCTCGGTGACAGCCGCAAGCTCAGCATGCTCCGCAATGCCACCTGGACGCTTAGCAACTTCTGCCGTGGCAAGACTCCCCAGCCTGACTGGAACACCGTGGGTTTCATTTACTGCACCAGACCATGTGATGTTAGCTAACATTTGTGCAGATTGCCCCTGCTCTCCCTGTTCTGTCCAAGCTTGTCTACTCTTTGGATGACGAGGTTCTGATCGATGCTTGCTGGGCCATCTCTTACCTTTCGGACGGTTCCAACGACAAGATCCAGGCTGTGATTGAAGCTGGTATTCCCCGTCGCCTGGTCGAGCTGCTCATGCACGCCTCCACATCCGTTCAGACCCCCGCTCTCCGATCGGTTGGTAACATTGTCACTGGTGATGATGTCCAGACCCAGGTCATTATTAACTGTGGTGCTCTGCCCTGTCTTCTCTCCCTCCTCAGCTCGACAAAGGACGGTATTCGCAAGGAGGCCTGCTGGACCATTTCCAACATCACTGCCGGCAACTCGTCACAGATTCAGGCTGTCATCGACGCCAATATTATCCCTCCTCTGATCCATCTTCTCCAGAACGGTGACCTCAAGACCCGTAAGGAGGCTTGCTGGGCCATCAGCAACGCCACCTCTGGCGGTCTCCAGAAGCCTGAGCAGATTCGATACCTCGTCTCCCAGGGCTGCATCAAGCCCCTGTGCGACCTCCTTGGTTGCCCCGATAACAAGATCATCCAGGTTGCGCTCGATGGCCTTGAGAACATCCTCAAGATTGGTGACCTCGACAAGCAGGCAGCTGGTGACGGTGCTGACTCTATCAATCGCTACGCTCTCTTCATTGAGGAGTGTGGTGGTATGGAGAAGATCCACGACTGCCAGAACAACGCCAACGAGGAGATTTACATGAAGGCATACAACATCATTGAGAAGTACTTCTCTGACGACGAGGAGAATGCTGACGAGGGTATGGCCCAGCCCGCTGGACCTAACGGCACCTTCGGCTTCGGCGCCAACAACGCTCAACAGTCTGGCGGCTTCAACTTCGCCAACGGTGGTGACTCAATGGACATGTAATGTCCCAATCGCCTTTGTCGGATGTTGGCACTCTAGATTTGATCTTGATTGGCGACAATTCAACCACGCCCTCCATGCTCCGCCCTCGTTTGGCGGATCCCCGCCCCTTCCAAGCACATATCGCAGTTATTACATCCCTATCTAGCACAGTTTTCCCCAGACTGTCGAACATCCCCCATCCCCACCCCCCCATGATATCACCCCGACACCACGTCTTTTTAATCTATCTTGAAGGATTTATGTGAGGAAGGAGAGCAACCTCACATTGTACACAGGCCCTATGGTAGCTTGAAAGCTCCAGCCTGGTTGAAGAAAGGAAGCGGAAGCGCAAGCGGAGGAGGCGATCCGTGCCTCAGCGATGGGAACAGCAGAGCCGGCGGAGGTCAATGAGTTCATGCGGAGAACGAAGGGCATCATGAACATGGTGCTGACGACTCACGGAATTCATATAAGACCTGTCGCCCAAATGAGTCCGATGGCGTTCGAGCGAGAAATGCCGTGACTCGGAAGCCGGTGCTAGTGCCCGAGCTCCCGCAATGGCGAAGCTGAAGCTACGGTTGATCATTGCCAAGTGGTAATGATGAAGTTAAAAGTAGCCAAAATCGTAGTCAAAAGAAAAAAAGACATTAAGAAAAAACTCCGGTCTGCTTAAAAATCAATGTGAATGAGTGCATGACAATGCAAAATGGCTGCTCATGTTTAACCAGAGTCTACAACGCCTCTACAAAAAAGAAATTGACCCCTCCCCCCACCCCCGCTTGAAATTTGAATATTTTAGTACAGTGGTTTAGCTGTGGCTTAAGATGACCACCCGCCACCGCTTTATCCATATCCTAAAAGAAACAATAATTGTTATGTTTGCAATTTTCCCGGTTAGGCATGACTGTTGTTTTGAGCCGGGGGACATAGCGTCGTGAGTCTTTGGTTGACGCGTGTGCTGATGGGAAATATCACATGTGGGGGGCATCAGTAACAGAAATTCGCACGGTGACTGAACAACACCGCCCAACGATATACACAGTGTTTACTGTGCGTGATTAGTGGGCCTTTTCCTGCCACAAGCCAAAAAGGTCACTGTCGTGGTGAGTCCCGTCTCTCATGCCAGTAACGGACAACGTCACCAAGCGCTTTCGCTAATACCTGGGCCGTAATACAGGGGTCCTTGCAGTCTTGTCACTGGAAGATCACAAGACTGGTAATCTGTCGTCAGACGAGGCCCCTCACAGAGCTGTGGTTCAGACTGTCCGAGTCCTATAATACCACTTCTCTTTTGCTTGCCAAAACACGCCGACTTGTATTCTGGTGACCAACAAACCCGATTCGAAGCCATGGTAAAGAAGGGGAAGGCGAAAGCGGAAACTCCGGCCGCGAACGCCTCAGCCTCCAAGGAACAAGGCAAGGGCAAAAAGGGTCAGAAGCAGGGCGCCAGCACTCCAGTGGCTGAAGGACCTGCTGTCCAACCACCAAAGCCCACAGTTAAGCAGCTTATTGGGGGTTCCTCGTGGACTGGAAAGCTACCGGTCAATTTGCTCAGCGAATATTGCCAGAAACAGCGGTGGGACAAACCCGATTATGACACGAAGAAAACTCCCGATGGATTCTCCGTTTGGATCACCTTGAGCGCGAAAGACCCCAAGACACAACTAACGACCAAGCTGGAGCCATTCAAAATCCCTGCGAGCCATAAACATTTGATCATGCGACCAACAGCAATCGAGGCTAAGCATGCTGCCGCTACCTATGCCCTCTTCAGGGTGTGTAGCATGCAGAACAAGCACACCGTTCTACCCCCTGACCACAAGGCATTGTGGAAGGAGTTCCAGGCTTTAAAAAGTCAGGATGTCAAAGAGGGTAAAGCATGGATGTATGAAGCGGACCCTTTCAAGACCCTCTTGGAGCGCCAAGAAGCAAAATCCAATGCCGAAAAGAAGCGAAAGGAGATGGAAGCTGCCAAGGAGAAGGCAAAGGCTATGCCCGGAGCTTCTGGTCTCGTTTTGTTGAGTAATGCTAAGGATGGTTCTGGACGATCATTGGACGTCATGAAAGGCTGGAGCACCGCGCCCAAAGTTGAAATGGGAAAGAAGACAAGAACCCAGTTGGAGATGCTACTGCGCCGTGGTGTGCGTTGGAACCCCCACAACGTTTCAATGCCAAAGTCAAAGAAAGAAGCTATTGTGAATGAACTGAGCAAGCTTGAATTCCGGCGCAGCCACGTTGAAGAGGCGGTGTCATACTGCAAGGACAGGGAGGAAACCCTGGAGTGGCTTCTTATTCATGTCCCCGAGGATGACCTGCCGCGTTGGGCACTGCCAGAAAGCTACGCGGCAGGTGTTTCAGTTGGAGCTACAGATTTGAGACGAGAGGGTATCATTAAGCGATTGTCTCAGTCTGGATATTCTCTCGAGCTGACCACTAAAGTTCTCGATGAACAAGGAGGTGATGAAGACAAGGCTGCCGAAACACTCCAAAATTTACTTTTCCCCATGACATTCGATGCCGCTGACGAATCCGCTGATTTCTTGGATATGGGGTCTCCTGAAGAGCAGTGGGAAGACGAAGTTGGAAGCCTTGAGGCCATGTATGGCGACGGATTTCAACGTGAGGGTGATAATGTCATTCGTATCAAGTTGGAGGGTGTCAAGAACGGTCCGCAAGGACAGATCGAAACCCTTCTGCAAGTACGAAGAGCAGCCACTTATCCATCCCATCTTATTATATCCATCATTGCGGCACTGCCATCCTACATCAAGCTCAGCGTCATCAGAAAAGCTCTTGAATATATGGAAGAATCACTTCGCGATGAGCCAATGAAAATTTTCCTAGTCATGGACTGGATCCAACAAAACATCAATGGCATTATAGAAAACCCTGGGAAGCTGGTTGATATTTCCGCCGTTTCTTCTGCAGCATCTGAAACGCAACCCTCCGCCGCCGTTGCCAACAGCCAGCGAACCCAGCGCCACTCAAGGCCGATCAAGTGGGTTGAAAGTGCGAAGAGCAGGCAAGAGTGGCTGCAGAGACAACAGTCACCTTCGTTGAAGGAAATGATTGCGAAGAGACAGAAACTACCAGCCTGGCACATGTGCGATGCAATTGTTAGGACGGTCAACGAAAATCACGTCACCATCATCAGTGGCGAAACTGGCTCTGGAAAGTCTACGCAGTCTATGCAATTTATTCTCGATGATCTTTATGAAAAAGGACTTGGGGGCTGCGCAAACATTATTGTCACGCAACCGAGACGAATTTCGGCTCTGGGTCTTGCGGACCGTGTAGCAGAAGAAAGATGCACTCGTGTCGGTGACGAGGTTGGCTATACTATTCGTGGCGAGTCTCGCAGGTCGAAGGATACTCGCATCACATTTGTAACAACTGGTGTACTTCTTAGACGCCTTCAAACCTCTGGAGGGCGTGTAGAGGATGTAGTGGCCTCTCTGGCAGATGTTAGTCACGTTGTCATTGACGAAGTCCACGAGCGCAGCCTTGACACTGACTTTCTGTTGAACCTCATTCGAGAAGTGATGAGGACGAAAAAGGATATGCTGAAACTAATCCTCATGTCTGCAACCCTCGATGCATCCACTTTTGCCCATTATTTCACATCAGAGGGTCTCGGCGTTGGCATGGTTGAGATTGCCGGCCGAACATTCCCCGTGGATGAGTACTATCTTGACGACGTTATCCGAATGACCGGATACGGTGTTGATAAGCCAGATACTGGGTTCATAAGCGGAGATACCATGGGGAAGATCATCCAAAAAATGGGCCACCGCATCAATTATAGTCTCCTTGATGAGACCGTCAAGGCGATTGACTACGAGCTCTCATACGAGAAGAAAACTGGCGGCATCCTGATATTCCTTCCGGGAGTAGGAGAGATTAATCAAGCATGTAGAATGCTAAAGTCAATCAGCTCGCTTCATGTACTTCCTCTGCACGCCTCGCTCGAGACACGTGAACAGAAGCGAGTGTTCGCGAGCCCACCACATGGGAAACGCAAGGTTGTTGTTGCAACCAATGTAGCGGAAACATCTATTACAATTGACGATATCATCGCCGTTATCGACAGCGGGAAGGTTAAAGAGACTAGCTTTGATGCAGTGAACAACATGAGAAAGCTTGAAGAAACCTGGGCGTCGCGAGCAGCTTGCAAACAACGACGGGGCCGAGCTGGTCGAGTACAAGAGGGCAGATGCTACAAGCTTTTTACAGAAAATCTGGAAAAGAGCACAATGCCTGAGAGACCAGACCCGGAAATCAGGCGAGTTCCACTCGAACAACTCTGTCTCTCAGTTCGTGCTATGGGTATGAAGGACGTCGCGGGCTTCCTCGGACGATCGCCCACACCTCCCGATGCAACAGCCATCGACGGCGCCATGAAGCTTCTGCGGAGAATGGGGGCCTTGGACGGAGACGAGCTGACTGCCATGGGCCAGCAACTCGCCATGCTTCCCGCAGACTTGCGATGTGGCAAGTTGATGGTGTTTGGTGCCATATTCGGCTGTTTGGATGATTGTGTTACGATTGCTGCCATCCTTAGCACAAGAAGCCCCTTCCTGTCTCCCTCAGAGAGGAGAGAGGAAGCGAAAGAAGCACGTATGAAGTTTTACACTGGAGACGGTGATCTCTTGACAGATCTCGAAGGCTTCAAACAGTGGGATGCCATGATGGCAGACCGGGTTCCTCAGCGCCAGATCCGAAGCTGGTGCGATGTAAATTTCTTGGCATACCAGACACTTTCGGACATATCCAACACGCGGATGCAATACTACTCAGCTCTGGCTGAAATCGGGATCGTCTCGACATCCGAGGTTGTGAGTGAAGCGCACACGCGAGATACTTACACCGGTGGCACCCAGCTCCTGAGGGCGCTCATCGCAGCGGCTTTTACACCACAGCTTGCACGAATCCAATACCCAGACAAGAAGTTCGCTAGCTCCATGTCTGGCGCGGTGGAGTTGGATCCAGAGGCGAGGTCCATTAAATACTTTAACCAAGAGAATGGGCGAGTATTTGTGCACCCGAGCAGCACCCTCTTCAACAGCCAGGGATTCTCGGGCAACGCAGCCTACATGGCATACTTTAGTCTGATCTCAACAAGCAAAATATTCATTCGAGACCTTACTCGTAAGTCTACCACAAAAGTCCCCCAACTGGAAACGGGTACAATTGAGCTAACCGGCTTCACACAGCGTTCAATGCATACTCACTGCTCCTCTTCGCCGGGCCCATCGAGCTGGATACCCTCGGCCGAGGTCTTCTCGTGGATGGTTGGCTCAGGCTCAGAGGGTGGGCGCGAATCGGTGTGTTGGTGGCACGGCTTCGGGGGATGGTGGATGAGGTGATTGCGAGGAAAGTAGAAAACCCCGAGCTGGGACTCGGGGATAACGAAGTGATCAAGTTAGCAACCAAAATGATTGAGCTTGATGGGTTAGACGCATAGACGGTGACGGGAAAGGGAGACTGCGTGGTACAGACAGACAGGTTTTGAATACACGGCGATTTATCTAAATTCGTGATAGAATATCTGAATAAGATCATTCATAAATCGGTCTACTTGGGGATAATTGAGGTGTAGAAGTGATGCGATGCACGCTTCCTCCTTCCTCATTTTCTCAGTGCCTCGTTCCCTCATTTGGTGGCTGCATTCCCGAGTCAACCCCACGGCGGGGCAGGTTCGATTGCCTTGCACTACAACCTCGCCGCCTGTCACTGTCAATATCTTGTCCATTCCCAGCCCTGCCAGCCGAACAAACCATGGCACATGAAGACTTAGAAACAGAGGAGGCCATCACGCAAGAAGAGATACGCGGGGAGGAGCTGCCGCCCAAACCCAAATCTGCAGCTCGCAATGCCTGTATTTTTTTCAGCCTCTCCAGCCCGTTCACAGACCGACTAACAGGATTCGACAGTCACTGAGCTCATGAGTAAGAAGCCCAAGGCGGCGGACACTCCCCCAGCGGCCAAAATATCGAAAGGAGGGAACCCTTTCAAAGACAGGATGGGGCTGGGCGCGTACCTTGAAGACCCGGCATCGTTCCCAGCGGCGCGCGTCATCTCGCACAGCGATGCCTTCGTCGCCATCAACGATCGCTATCCAAAGGCCACTATCCACACATTGCTGCTCCCGCGCTCGGACGCCCACAACCTGCAGCACCCATTCGACGCCTTTGAGGACCCAACCTTCCTCGCCCAGATCAAGGCCGAGACAACCAAGCTGAAAGATCTGGTGGCGCACGAGCTGCAGCGCCGCCTCGGCCACGCCAGCGGCCGAGACGCCGCCCGCCAGGCCGTCCTCAACGGCGACGCCGAGCCTCCCACTGACGACGGGGAGCTGCCCTCGGGCCGTGACTGGGCGGCCGAAGTCATCTGCGGCGTGCATGCTGTCCCCAGCATGCGGCACCTGCACGTTCATGTGCTTTCGCGCGACATGCACTCTGAGGCGCTGCGCCATCGCAAGCACTACAACTCATTTGTGACACCCTTCCTCGTCAGCATCGATGACTTTCCCCTGCCGCCCGATGACCCCCGCAGGCACACCAAAGAGGCGGGGTACCTTAAGAGAGACTTGAAGTGCTGGAGATGCGGTCGCAACTTTGGGAATCAGTTCCAAAAGCTCAAGAAACATCTCGATGAAGAATACGAGGAGTGGAGGAGAGAATGAGTGAGAACGTAGAGCTGCAATCGTCAACTCCCAAAAGGACGTGCAAACCCTAAACCAATGATAAATTCATAAAGCCTGACGAGGCATTTGGTCTTTGATATCTTTAAGTATACATACAACACCCCGAGGCGCAAGACGCACAGCAATCCCCTATAGCACAAAAACCCGTAGCCATACAATATTTGATACTCCCGCGACAAAGTCGCTCCAAAACAATTAAAAACGAGAACAGCCCGACCTGGTCCAACTAAGGACAGTGAGTTCGTATCAAAGGGCCGTTTGAGAAGAGTGGATGTGTTTCCAACATTCCCAAACAGAACCTATTCAGAGGCCTCATTCTCGGAGTCCTACACCACACATTAGCTAAAAATGTTCCTGAAACTAGATGCTCATGTATTAGGACTGACCTCGTCAGCGTTGTTGGAATCGTTATTGGCAGCATCGGTATCAGCGTCGTCGGCATCAGCATCAGCATCGCCGTCAGCTAGTTCACAGTGTGAGCTCAAGAAGCAGCAGTCGACGCATTGTGTTCCTTACCCTCGCCCACAACATCAAGCTCATCATCATTGGCGGGTTCCTCGTCCTCAACGGGCGCAACGATCTCGCTCTTGCGAGGTCGGCCACGGCCCTTCTTACCGGTAGAGTTGGGAGTGGTGGCGGCCTTGCTGGGCGTCTTCTTGGAGGGTGTCGCGTCCGACTTGCGCGGGCGACCTCGCTTTCCGGTGCCCTTGGGGCTCTTCGCAGGTGTCGCAGCGGCGGCGACGGCAGCATCGATCTCCTGTTGCGACGCGCCCTTTGCTGCGAGAGCCTTGGCCGTGGCAGCAGCCTTGGTGCTTCCTTTCGGACGACCGCGGGGGCGGCCGCTTGGCGCGTAAGGAGCCTTGGGCTTATCACTGCGCGGGCGGCCACGGGGACGGCCCGGCTTGCTCACGCCGCTGGTAGCGACAGGAATCTTAGGCGACGCATCGCCAGTGACGGTTTCCTTAGTGCGAGCCATGGTTGTGTTGAAAATGAGATGCGAAGAACCTGGGGGGAGGAGCGCGCAGAGTTATAAGAGGGTGGGTAAAAGAGGGAGAAAAAAAAAGAAAGAAAAAAAAAAAAAA
>KV875237.1:1031635-1042603 GCA_001879505.1 Calonectria pseudoreteaudii | reverse complement strand
CGAGAATTTTTTTTTTTTTTTTTTTTTAGATTTGCCCGTCCAGTCCATGACTTGCTGACTTGCTGACTTGCTGTTGTCCGCCCACTCCCATGCCTCGGGCCTTCATTTCAACTAACATGTACGGAGCAATGCAGCCAGCTCTATCCGTCCTTGGTCACCCGGGCGGCCGCGGGTCGGGAGCCATCACCACCTGAATCCATCAGGCCCCTCCCTTCCCAGCCCCCCCTCCTTTTTGCACATCTGCCGTAGTATTGCCCGTATTATCGAGACAAAGGCATGGGTGGAAAGTATGCATTGAGGGGCACGACGCAATCCAAGTTGGCCACCGAATGCCAGGATGTGCAATGCATCAACAGGCTGTCACACAGCTTCCCCGTTCGTCAAGTATGATGATAGCTACACAGGGAAGCGGCATTATCGTGTTCTCTCACACCAACCCTACAAAGCAGAATGATCATCAGGCCGCAGCAGATATGGTATGCACATGGCAGTAAACCATGCAGTACATGCATCGTTGCTTCACCGCGTTAAGTCTCAACCTCAAAGTCCCCATCCCCTCCGGGCCTCCGAGGCCTGTACATCGCTGCACGGGATGACACTGGAACACTAGGCTTACGAACGCAATCAAGACTCAACAAGCTCGGCTCAGTCTAGATCGAATCAGCTCAGCTCAGCGCTTGCCGCTTCGCCCAGTCGTCTCAGCACGTACGCAAACACGGAACCACGCTACTGTAATCCTACGCTAAACCGCATGGCGTTGTTGTTGGTACAACCCCGTCTGTCCACTGAAGGGTGCCTCGCGTGCTTGTCCGCAATGAGCAACAAGCCGCTAGAAACAACAAGGCACAGCGCAGGCACAGGCACAGGTCCAGGCACAGGAAAACTTAGGCGGTGCCTAGGCGTCTCTAGGCGTCTCCTCAATACCAATCATCACGTCTACTCTGACACAAATTGGCTTCCAGTCTTAGGTCTCACATTTTGGGCGCAGGCTGTACTCATGCGAGGGTTTCCTTGCCGGTCGCAAAGTTGCATCATCTTCAAAAATGCTCTTGTATTTGTTTGTATGATGACTTGGATCGTGAATGCGCTCTGAGGGAGTCATACACCATGTGATTGTGTTCAACGAGGAAACACGTACGTACCGTCACTCAGCATCCTGGAAGCTTCACCTCCTCAATAACTTGGCCTGCCCGAGGGCTGCCCTCGTATCACCTCCGCTTAAGTGCGGCAGGTGGATATCCAGCAATTCGTCCATCACAGGTGACCCGATACAGAAAAGCATTTCCGTCAAAAGACCCACCACTAAATCTGTCGGTAACATCACGATGACTCCCTGACGTGACTGAATATGAGGCGGCGGCGACGGGCGCGGCGACGAGCGCGGCGTCCGCATGCCTCCCAGATTGGACAGGGACCTCAACTGTCTCTAGCTTCTAACACGCATTTTTACTCGCACCAAGGCCCAAGATTTGAATTCTGTTGGTGGGGTTGCAGCTCGGCTCACTTTCTGGCTCCAGAGCTTTGGACCATGCACTGAACCATGTCACATCAAATCACCACCATTCCTTGCTGCCTTTTAGCATGGTCGATGCCGATCGCAGACTATTGTAAAGCCAGCAAATAACGAGCGACTTTTTAACGGAAAGGTGGGTATGTCTGCCCAAATTGTCCGCACCAGGGCTACCTCCCCAGGACTGCCCAAAACAAATCGGCAAATTTGTGTCCCGTCATGTGTCACCGAGAGCAACGACAGTGGGCATCCACAACAGCACACACCCTCGCAGTCCTCCATCCAACCCTCCCTCCCACCGCCGCCGCCGCCTCAGCGCCAAGGCCCTGCAACGGACCTAATAGCTTTGTCGGATTCGTAGGACGACTAGTTCCCTTGCCTGAGCAAATCGTCTCATATGCGCACCGCACTTCGTTAACAGAGACACCCTAGCAGCCTTTCTTCCTCAGCCACGCATCTTCCCTCGCGTAGCGCTGCCCCCTTTTGTCCATGATCGACATCCGACTAGGAGGCGGATGAGCATCCGGATTTTTGCATGATTCATCCACTCAACATGTTGTGCAGAGGCAGCCATACCTTCCCTTTCCTCCGAGGTATCGTGCCCCCCCCTACGACGCAGACCTCAGGGCGAAACTCGATTTTGTGTTGGGACGGAGCCTCGAAATCATTGCCAATGCAACTGCGGATCCCGACGGTTGCCAAGGTTTGGAAAAATAACACATGCGTTCCGTCCTCGACCGCATATTCGCCACCTCCCCGCTGAGCAATAACAATATCAACAAGTCAGTCACTCTTATCCCCAGCAAGAAATGCCATCAGAAATCTCCCAATGAAGCAAGGAGCAAACTGTGGATGCTTTGCAAAAATCCAAGGTTAGAGAAGCATCAAGGAAATGTTTCAGCTAGCCATTCTCTTAGCACTTTCCGCAACTTGCCAGAATTTCTGTCGTCACAAATCTCATGCTCCTTGGCATCATTCATTGGCCAGTTTATGAGACCCATGTGGTTATTGTCCGTTCCGGGGACGGCGCGCAATCAAGGGCCAAAAAATTGAGTGTGTACGGAGTTTGACTGGCGCAACGCAGAGCGCCCAAGCCCAAGTGCAAGCGGGGCGGGGGCGACGACACCCCAGTCAAGCTAGGGCGGCTAGGTGTAAGATGAGAGCAAAGCTCGCAGGGATTTACATGCCTCGGTGACGCGGGAGTCGCCAAGGAAGACAAAAAGAAGGAGTGGTCGAAGCCACTGTCCGAGCCAAATACGTTGCTTTTCCTTGGTCATTGGCGAACTTGCCCACACAGAAGTCACGAAATACACCATACATACAGAAGACTCTGCAGATCCAGGCACTTTGGTGTGGGCCAACACACATGATTTTTTTTTTCAATCTGAATACAGAGCATAGTCTCAACAAGGGCTCTATCCACAATTAAAATACTTTGGTTCATGATTCAGGCCGAGAAACGAGACAAGTCTCAAGGCGGCGATCCGGAGGGTGACAGTGCGGCAACTGGCCAACTCATGACAACGCTTCATCGCCTTAAAGGATTGGGTCTGAGATGATCAGACCCTGGAACCCTGGAATGTGCCGTCGCCCCTACGCTAGGCTCCAAACGCAAAACCGCTCCCATGGGTCCAGCTCCCCAGGGTACATGCGACATGGAGATTCGTCCCAGTACAGACGCAAGGACTGTTTGGCATCATCTGGACATGAGTGACCAGGGTGGGGAGGAGCCTGGGATCGCGCGTAGCTCCCCGTCTACCGGCCATGTCCCAGACTTTGGTTGCCCCATGCAAGCA
Organism: Calonectria pseudoreteaudii; assembly: GCA_001879505.1. Taxonomy (NCBI): domain Eukaryota; kingdom Fungi; phylum Ascomycota; class Sordariomycetes; order Hypocreales; family Nectriaceae; genus Calonectria; species Calonectria pseudoreteaudii. Next base: position 1,039,297 of record KV875237.1, on the reverse strand, counting down.
AGATTCGCCGTCTGGTTTCCGATGGCCCCGGCTTCGCCGCCATGGCTGGACACCATCTACCAATGCATCATGCACCGGCATGCAAGAGGTTGTGATCATGCAGGTGTCTTCTTCCAGACACAGGGGAGCTACTGTACCTTCCTCGACCTCACGCTCGTGTCCCGGTCACTCGTGGTCGCCATGACTCGTCGCTGTCAGGTAGCGCCCAAGGGCGCTTGGCCGAATTCGCCTGGTCTTAGCTGCCGCCACCTGCACCAACAGCCCTGATAACCGACAACTCCTCTCTGCCAGGCTCTCAACCCCCACATCAGTGATGATGTGGATGGATGCGCAACGCTGTCCACTCTGCAGTCTGCACCCGGGTCAGTGGGGCCGCATCCTCGTGCCGCCCAAGGAATGGGGCCTTTTAGTACGGATAACGGAGGAAGGCCATGCGCCAAACATGCCCTAAGCCGGGGACTTTTTTTGCGTACCATTAGGCCTTCTGGGTTTGGGGGCCTCGACAAGGAACAAGGTCGTTACCTTTGCTTTTTGCATGTGCCTCCTTAATTGGACCCTCCAGAATCAAATCTCCAAACAGACTTATGACATGGGAGCCGCTAGGGGTGCACCGACACCGACAAAAAAGCCCAAGCCCATTAACTCTTGTTTTTTTTTTCTTCGTTGGCGACCGGTGAGCAATCCTCGCAATCTAGATCATAACCCAGTAATACTCGCTGCGACATACCACCCTTCCCATTACATCATAAACACAGTACCTCCCTTAGCGCACGCAATTAGATGGTTGTGTTTTCTTATTCAATAATGGATGTTTACAGCCATGAGAGAGGAAAGGGGTAAAGAAAAAGAAAAGACGGCAAAATGCCCATCACCCTTCACGTCTATAGAGTCAGGATGGTACATGCACTTGAAGTGTGATGTGATGACCATCCCAGTATGGAAGAAAACCCTGGCCCAAATACACGAGACGGCTGGGAGGGAAGGTACTGAAGATGAGTTGGCTGTACACTAGCAGGGTCGCCTCCGCGCGAACGAGGGTGCGTCCGCCCTGAGACATTTTCAAGTACGCTCGGGTGATCAGAGGCTACTTTGGGTGCGGGACGCGTCTGGTCACCCTCCCACTCTCTCTCCTGCGGCGTAGCCCTGGCCATTATTATGGAGCCCCCGGCCGAAGAAGAGTCGAGAGAGCGCCGCTCCTCCGCCCGAGGCCCCATACCGATCGGAACGTCCAAAGCGGGCCAAGGTTCAGCCACCTGCCACAGCTGCCGCGAGGCTCGACCTCCGTGTCCGCCATAATCCACACACACCTTGTGCTAAACCCACGGTGTCTCACCCAGCTTGCATGCCTGTGTGGCCGGGGCATCTCAAGAGGTGAAGCCAACTGGGACAACCCCCCTCAGGTACAGCAGACCCCCATTCCCTCTTTTAGCGTGCCCAAGGTCCTTTTTTTAGGGCGCATTCTTGGGGAACGTCATTCACGACAGCTTCCCGAGATAGACTTGGGGCCCCAGCGTTGCGCGGCGAGCCAACATCGTGGTCTCAGATGGGCCTAGTAAGCCCGGCCGGCTGGCTTTTCTCAGGCTTGTCCGCTTGCCGCTGGACGCTCCCAGCTCGTCAAGAGCCATGCCAAGGTCCACATGCCAAGTGAGATGCCACCCGTCAAACCACATTCGCTCACTTCCCTTTGTGGCTAGCTCTGATATCCTCACGACAATATTGTCTCGTTGACTTGCTGTTTCTCCTTTCTTTTCTTTTCTTATGCCCGACCTAGCGCTGTCGTGCCCCTCGTCCACCATCCGGATTGCACCGCCGTTGGTGGATTCCGGTCTTCAAGGCCATGGAGTCAAAACATGGTCCGATCTCTCCGTTTAGCTCGGTGCCCCTTTCAAGGAGGAAGGTTCGGGTTGGTGGTCTGGTCACTGAGGGTCTCGCTCTCACTCTCTCACTTTCGCCCTGGACCATACCGGCCCCAAACTGTCTAGTTTGCATCCACTCACGTCCCTTTGACCTTGACGACGCATCATCATCACGATCCCGCATCTCAGGCCTGGCACACCGGCGCACCAACCAGGCAGCAAACCGGAGGGAGGGAGGAAAAAAAAAAAGTGAAAAAGTGCTGCGCCTCTCTTGCATATGTGGAATGGCGAGGCCATTCGGGTCGCCTTCGCTGCATTGGTAACCACCGTTGACCAGGAACCTTGGTGTCGAGTTTGTTCAACAGTGAGAGACTTTCTGACTAGTCACCTGCATGCAGCAGACCAGACACGCACACATGGAGAATGTCTGTCCTGTCTTGCATCTTTGCCCGACCCTATCATGTATCCATCCTTCCGTATCACCATGATGCCAGCAATAAATGCCTGGAAGCCTGAAGATGCAAAATGGATCCGTGGATCTCGACAAATAGCGGCGAAAGTGTGTATGCATCAAATACTTGCCGCGATTTAACTCCGACACCCTCGCCCCAAAAAGTCTGGCCCCCTTGGCTCATGAGATGTGGCATCCATCCTGATGCCCATCTATTTTCACCGCCTGTTCTCGTCCCCCCACACTGCCAATCCCTTGTCCCAGCATCACGCTTCACAAATCAGCGACAACCGGGCGTCAGCCATCAGAGACTCCTTGGGATGCTGTCTTAGCCTTACTGCACCCTTGGGGCTCGCCCATCCTCCTCCATGGCCCACCCACTCACCAACTTGGGGAGTAGTTGGGGGAGTGTACCTGGACCATTCGCCAGCAGGGTTGATGAATGATACAGTGACTATTTACCGACTGAGCCGCCGCCCAGCAGCGTTTCGCAAGCCTGGCCTACCCGAATGCACGCCCGAGCACGTCTCCCCCAAGCCCAGCGAACCCCTCCTGCTGCACTTTGAGGGTGGCCAGGCAGACGGCAAACTTGACCTTTTGCTTGACACTCCAGTCGTTAGGGTGACATACGAGGCCGTACAGCATTCCCGCAACGAAGGTGTCACCGGCTCCCACAGCACTATATTCCCGATAACGGTATTAGTTCTGACGGTTTCACAACTCTCGCCGGCCCTGGTGGGCGTCAATGCATGTGATGACCTGGGGGTGACAACATACTCGACCACTGAAAGGACTTCTTCGGTACCATCTTCTGCTGGGCAATGAACATATTCGCATGCAGGTTGAGACAACCCAGCGGCACCGTCTGCACCCCAAGTACACAGTGCCAGAGATCTGTTGAGCCTGGTCAGCTGTCTCTCCAGTAGGCAAACACACGGCGAGCTCGGCCCTACGTCTTTTCGTATGTTTCGGATCGGAGGCAAGACTCGGCAGACTGATGGCCGCGACACTACGCGCTGACGTCAGGCACATCTCCTCGCATTGTTGAACCCCCATACCTCGGCCCAGCTGCGCGAGTAAAAGACAACGTCAGCCGCTGCGGCCAGTTCCGGAAGCCCTTCACGGCCAGGCTTCTCTACTTCGACACTAATTTGCGCGTTTGGGAGCACGTCACGCAAGAGGCGGATGCATTTGAGTGTTGTATCGGGAATGCGTCCCTACCGCCGCGGTGTCAGCTTGACATCGCAACCCAGCGCCGCCGGGGAACTCGCCTCGAAGTGCCACCAAGTTTCTTCGTCCGGACCGAAGCTTCTTGCGATTGGCTCAAACTCGTCTGTTGTCATTTCGGGGAGGTCGTTGAAGTTGACGAGGGTGCGGCTTCCGGTCTCGTTGCTACGGATAATGTAACTGCTCGCAGCTTCTGTGTTCGCCTCCCGGTAGATGCAGTGGCGAAAATCGAGCTTTGAACTTGGGCCAAACGAGCTGACAATGCGTCGTGTGGCGGGCGATGAGGCGTTTGGCAGGCATGTCACCAGATATGGCTGGACGGAATCCCCTTCCGTGAGCAACTGCTCGAGGACCTCGATGGAGTTGGGACAGTTGCCCCCACGCCGTATATTGAGAGTGGTGGCTCGCAGCTTGGAATCTTCGTCAGGGAAGAAAGGGACACTGAGAATGGTGAGTTAGGATGATTACCCGTCAAGTCTGGGTGTGGGCCTTGCGACGTCCCTCAGGATTGTGTCCAGGTAGCACGCTCCGACGAGGATAAGATGTTTCATTGTGACTGTGGTTTTGTGGTCGTCCGATGCCCGATACCCCGCTCCTTCAACTTGTGCTCGATCGCGGGGCAATGTTGGTCAGCCGTAGTAGATGTAGTGGTACCCTCTTGATTTTATGTGTGTGGCAGGGTTTGAGTGTGGGTGTAGGAATGAGTGTGAGTGTGTGCGTATGTGCATGCGTGTTGTGATGGATTCGTATGCCTTCTCTAATTTTTGTCCTCAGCATACCGGTTGCAGCCAGGTTTTCTTGCAGAGGTAGTCACTGTTTGCTATGACTTACCCTATACCCGCGCAGACTGTCTAATCCCTGGAGTGTTCTATTTCAATGCTGCAGTTCGATTGAAGGGTAAATATACTCTTTGCTATGGAGGTTTTAAATATGATTGCTAGTAGGTGTTGGTTTAAGAGGTTGTTGTGGGATTGTACATTGGTTATTCATCGCCGCTCTCACATCCATTTTAAGGTTACTTGTAACATGGTGTATTCCTCATCTATTCCGCCCATGCATTCACGCAGTCAAATATAAACCAAGCCAAACGGACAAAAAAAAAAAAAAAAAAGACCGACATAGATCACCGATGGATTTTGAATACTCTAAATGAATAACCATTATTTATAGATATCGGCGAGGATGCAACTCATCAAAAAAATAGCGAGATCGCAACGTACTCTCCAACAACTACCCTATGGCCCAAATTGACCGGCGGAAAATGGGTATCACATGGTGAGCAAATCTGTGAACTAATTGTAATCACAGAACATGCTGAAGTCATTTTGCGTACCAACGTGGAAATTCAAAAGTTTGGGGTTACAGACGACATTGAGATGACATCTTGGTGAACTTCCACACATTGCCCCACTTGGCATAGACGAGCCCAAGCATGAGCTCGGCGAAACTTGCGAGATGGAGTTGCCAGTTCTGGCGTGACAGGACAGTACCAGACACTCTCCCGTTTTGCCAATTCGGTATCTCCAATGTGTCCTGCTGTGAATTCTACAGCCGCATCGCCATTTTGCCCAACACCCGGCGTCGCACTCCAGTTCTGAGCAAAGACTCCACCACCTCCGCCTGACAGGGCAGCTGATCGGGTTCCATCTGCCCCGCCATCCAAAGCTAAGGCCCCCGGCACGTACAACGTCATCCGAAGCCCACGATCTCGGCGAGAGAGAGGCACGCCGGCCTCGAACGGAGAGATAAGATATACCGCCCGGTCCGGACTATAGCTCGAAGAAATGGGAGAGACGACAGAAAAGAGCATCACATTTGACGCTGGCAGCTCCGATGGCAACTCAGATGACGATGGGAGAGAAGTCGAGGTGATCTACCATCCCACCACCAACACATACACATGCATATACACACCACGTACGCCCCGTCCAGTATTAACACTTCGCCGTCACGATGTAGGTTCTCTTTGACCCGGCCAATCCATACCGTCGAAAGAGCTCCATGGTCGCTGCCGACATCAAGCCACCCCTGGTCCGCCCTAAACATCAGCGTCGTCGCACCGAATGTCTCGTTCATCAGTTTCTCGAAAGCCAGCGTCGTGTCAAGGATGCTGCGAGCTCTACAAGTGAACCCGACTCGGAGATCTCTCTTGGCCAGGCTTCGTACCTGAGCCCGACCAGCGTGAGCGCTAGCGCCAGCAACGTTGATGCGAATACCGAGGGTTCTAGGGACGGTGGCATTGATGCTCTCGTGAACTCGGACAAGAAACATCGCGCCGTTTTAGATACGTCTAGCATCGAGCATGCTGGCGGTGGTCAAGCCGATCAGCAGGCGTGGACGCAGCAAATGACAAAGAGCCTGTCGGAGCTGGACCTGGCGAGCCATGACGACATGCATAGCCGCCTGCTCACCAAGCAGCAGCTTAGCGACATGGCTTGGGGTGTCCGCGAATTGAGCCGTCGGTTGAGCAGCATGCGGATTAGGTTCCGTGTCAAGTCCATCTTCCTCCTCACCAAGATCTACGACCAGGACTTGATCCCCAAGACTCGAGAGTTGACGCAATGGCTACTTCATCCAGACCGAGAATACAAGTATACTGTATACGTGCAGGACAAGCTCAAAGGAAACAAGAAGTTTGATGTGAATGGCTTGATCGACGAGGTGGCTGCTCAGTACGCCAAGCCCGGAGAGGTGGAAGAAGAGGCGGCGCGTGATGCTCTTCGTAGGCGACTTCGATATTGGGACGAAGAAATGTGCAAGAAGCGACCGCACATGTTCGATTTTGTCATTTCCCTCGGGGGTGACGGGACCGTACTGTACGCGAGCTGGCTCTTTCAGCGCATCGTCCCGCCGGTTCTCAGCTTTGCGCTAGGCAGCCTCGGATTCCTGACCAAGTTTGACTTTGAGGACTACCAGAGGACTCTTAACTCGGCTTTTACCAAGGGCGTCACGGTTAGTTTGAGACTTCGGTTTGAAGGCACTGTCATGAGAAGCCAGCGAAAGAAAGCCGAAATTGAGCACGGCTCGGACGAAGATGATGAAGTGACAAGGGACCTGGTGGAAGAACTGATCGGCGAGGAGAGAGAAGATGAACACACTCACAGGCCTGATGGCACATTTGAAGTGTTGAATGAGGTGGTCGTGGATCGAGGTCCAAACCCAAGTAAGATTTTGCGTTGCCCGTACCTGATTCCGCGGTAGAACGAACTGACATTATATCCTAGCCTTATCTTATTTAGAAATATTCGGAGACGACGAACATTTTACATCAGTGCTGGCTGATGGCATCTGCGTATCGACACCTACGGGCTCAACAGCTTACAATCTCGCTGCTGGAGGGTCGCTTTGCCATCCAGAGAATCCTGTTATGCTAGTGACGTCCATTTGCGCGCACACACTCTCGTTCCGGCCAATTATTCTCCCTGACACTATCGTACTGCGAGTAGGCGTGCCTTATGATGCGCGCACCTCGTCGTGGGCAAGCTTTGACGGACGGGAGCGAATCAAGCTCGAGCCGGGTGACTATGTCACCATCAGCGCGAGCCGCTACCCATTCGCATCGGTGCAGGCCGAGGGGCGGCGTAGCGAGGACTGGGTCAACAGTATCAGCGGCAAACTAGGATGGAACACGAGGCAGAAACAGAAGAGCTATAAAGCATGGGAGAAGTAAATAGTATCGACTAGGAGAGGACGTTAGGAGACAGAATGTGCGTATCAATTATGACTAGAAGGAGAGGAGCATGCATTATCGTTAACGGGATGAATTACATACGAATGAATAGCAGGAGGAAGTTTTTTTTTTAAGAAGGGGTATAGGGTTACCGCGCACCCAGCCGGTTATGTACAATTACAGGGACTCAGATGGTTTTCTGGTTTTCTTTTGAGCAAATCAAGAGAAGCTGTATATGCACAATCTGTTGGGGAGACGCACGGCATTGTCTCAGACCATCAGTCTATTTACACCTGCCTACTAAGCAGACCAAACTTTTTTCCCCCTCTCTTTCGACCCTTCTCAGATATACACCACACAGACCAATGCTTAAATGCATGGCTGACGGGGATGTCTTGTACCCAACAAATTATCAATTAATGTTCCGCATCCCCACACACGCCGGGGGGGGGGGCAAG
>KV875237.1:1004013-1023125 GCA_001879505.1 Calonectria pseudoreteaudii | reverse complement strand
TGCATCTCCCGCATGATTCTCACCCTTTTCCCCGGTGGCAACAAAATATGCGCAGACAACCAAAAAAAAAAAAAAACCAAGACGGTGGCGTCAAGAATTATGCAGCCCATCTAGCCATTCACATCCTGAAACGAGCGGGCTGCTGCAACCTTGAGATGGTACCTTGTGGAGGGAAAAGGGTTCATGAGAAGCGGATCGACGGAGCCGGCCACAGGCTTCGGTTCCCCGGCACTATTGCCTTTAGGGGTCGCCGCACATGGCTGCCGACTTCCTCCGGGGTGGACCTTGGAACCAGCGAGAAACATGGCATCCAGCAGGTTTGTCTCTGTAACAGCCGGCGCAGCTCTCGGATGGTTCCTCGTATGCAGCGGGAGTAATCCTTGTAGAGAGAGAAGCGGGTGTGTTTCCTCCAGGAAGGGTCGATTAACGTCCTCTAACATATGGCTAACTGGCCAATAAAGATCACAGGGTCCTCTCTGGCGTTCTGGACCACCTCGCTCCTTACGCGGATGACGTGTCAAGAGGTCTGGGTTGCCCTGGGTTCATCCGTGGGTCAGGCTCTCACAACCCGGAGTAATTCTCCGAGCCTGTTTCAATGAAGCTTGAGTGGGGTGAAGGGTAGCAAAACATTAACAGCATGCTGATAAGCAAGTGAGCACGGATGTATCCAGCTCCTTGAAGCTCTGGGCTGCTTTGCACTGTTGCCTTCATACTGGGAGGATATCTAGTCACCCGAGACACGAGCATGGTACGCACACTAGCCAACCAGATAGGCTTGTTAACTCGTGCTTTTCTATACATACGCAAGCGCTCTACGTGGACATCACCGCCATTACATGAGGCTAACAGCCGGAATACAAGATGCAACAACGCAACAACTCGCAAAAACACACAAGCACCTCATTGACGTAAAGTCATATTTAGGTTGACTTCTTCTTTGAAGCCTCAACCCTTCTCTCTTCCCACTTCTCCCATCCAGCCTGGCACATGTCTTCCTCCACCACGAGGTCACGCACACGAAAGGCCCTTGCAAGAGGGGTCTCGAGGGCCCATGCCAAAAGACCAGTCTGGCGCACAACAGCGGTGATGCCAAACCAGCCCACTGCACTGACCACACCAGCGATACACCCCACGACCACCTGCTTCTCCGTGTGATAGTTTAGGTAGACACGGCTCCAGGCCGTGGCCGCAGCAATTCCCACGCCTGCAGCGCTCACCGCGAAACGCTCCAGAAACGACCATGGTCGATGAACGTTGCTGTCGACCCGGCTGCGCAGGGCCTTGGAGGGGCGGTGGCGAACAAGCAGAAACAGGGTAAGGGAGACGCTCCAGAAGGCGACAAACTGCGCGTGGGAGCTCGGCATGCCGTAGCCCTTGCCGTGGATGCGGCGGGGGCGCTCTTCCTTTATCAGGCGTTTTAGCGCAAAGTTGATGGCTTCACATGCAAGCTGGCCAGCGAACATGAGGGCGACTTCGATTTCGCGGGTGAAGAGGACAAGTGTGGCGTAGACGACACATAGCGCCTGGGGGAGGAGGGCGAGGTAGGCGCAGATGAGCGAAACCTTGTCATCGGGATCCTGCGGGAAGAGGCGGGGGTTAGCTTGCAGCGGGAAAATGTGCTGACGAGGGAGAAGAGAGCTCGTACGTAGAAGACGTGGGTGACGGAGAGGGAGGCGAGCGGCGTGGTGTCGTCCATGATGATGGGGGCAGGCTGACGAAGCAACCTCAATCAGGCATGCTTCAGTGGACAAGCTGTGTTATAAATGTCGCAGCAGGCTGCAGAGACAGGCCCGCACCCGGTGTCGTCGCGGCGGACGATGGACGGCGTGAGGCTGTATAATGTCTTAGACCAAGTCACTGGCGCGGTTGCCGTGGATGATGATGCACTTGTGCATGTTCACTGTGGCGAGTCCTACCTGTGGCGAATGGTGTGTGGCTGGCTCTCTTAGCGCTAAGCCAGCCGAGCGGGAATTGGCACCTGCTTGTCCAAGTTTGCACACGGGGGCCTTGTGCACAGGGCTGAGAATAGCTCAGCCCAAGACGCAAAACTCATCTCAATCGCCCTCGTCGCATTGCTCGGCAGACAAGCCAAGTTGCCTGCATCTTCGCTATGATCCCGTTTACGTAGTCACATTCCTTTCCGGAAGCCTTCGCACCAGCAAAACATGAACCAAACATAAAATATAAAAATAAGAAAAAAAATCTTCGCCATCCGGATGAGGCACTTAGTCATCAGGCGAGAGCGCGCGCGGGTGGCGGGAACCCCGTGCCAATCTGGTCTTACGCCGGAGTGAGAAATCCTTCGTGATTCATTCACCAACTCCACCTGCTCAACTCATGAGGAGCGCCGCCAACCCCGACGCACACACGGCGAAAGAGTCATCGTTTTGACCGAAAATATCGTTACAAACCCGCGGCAGGTTGGGGGTCCGCATTTTTAAATCATTGGTCTTTATCGGAATTTCGCTAAAGCCAATAATTCATCCTTTCCCGCCACCCTATTCCACGTGGGTGTTGCGCAATTGAGGAACCCCTCCTCCCATTGCTCGTGAATGCCCACAGAGACATGTCTTCAACGACCATGACCACTACGGCCTAGCGACTCCAAGAAAACTGGAACATTCTATTGAGATACTCACACTCAACCTCGCTGTATCCCGGCTTTTAACCCCCCCCCCCCTCCACTTGCTGTTTGCTTCTTGTCTGCTATCTATCTTGTTACCCTTCTTTTGGATGATGAGACATACCCTCGATATCAGCATTCATGATGGAAGACGACAGCGATGATCTTCGCCACGTCGAACTCGGGTCCCTAGAGGCAATCTATCCCGAGATTCGACGTGTGGATGAAAAAGACCCCTTTACCTTTGAGATAGAGCTTCCAGTCGAGCCAAGTGCGCCCGTCACCGTTACCTTTCCTGCGGCGTCCGCCACCACATTACCCAACTTGAATCCTGCCGGGCCAGCTGTTGAGAATGTACAGCCTGAAGTGGACTCGCTCAATGTATCTCATCTTCCGTCACTGCGCCTACATATCCGTCTTCCGGATGGATACCCTATAGATGCCCCACCGGAGATTGATATATCGGTTGACCCTCAATGGCTGGCTCCAGAGACCATCAAGAAGCTCAAGGATGATGGCCCTCGGTTGTGGGATGAAATTGGGCGTGATATGGTGGCATTTACTTATATTGACCATGTTCAGCGAGCTGCCGAGGATGTGTTTGGGACAATCTCGCCAGAGGGAACTCTTCAGATGGACCCCGCGCACAAACTTGCTGTTTTGGATTATGATATCAAGGCGAAGAAGGCTGCCTTTGAAAAAGAGACATTTGAATGTGGTGTTTGCCTCGGTGAGTTTTTCCCTCAAAATCTTTTGTCTATGGTGAAAACCAACTAACATGCCGATAAGATCCGAAAAAGGGTATCAAGTGCCACAAAATGCTTGACTGTGACCACATATTTTGTCTTCAATGTTTACAAGATTTCTACAACGATGCAATTAACGAGGGAAATCTGGCCATGGTCCGATGTCTCGCCCCAAACTGCGCCAAGGAGCGTTCAAAAGCCAAAGGCCAAGAAGGGTCGAAGCAAGCTACGAAAACGAAAGTCTCCATCAGTCCCAGTGAGCTATTGCAGATTGGACTGACTGAGGATATGGTCAAGCGATATGTCAACCTCAAATACAAGACGGAACTCGAGTCTGACAAGAATACAATCTACTGTCCTCGTCAATGGTGTAACGGCGCGGCCCGTTCCAAGCGTCACAAGAAACCAGAGGGTCTCGACTTTGTTGAAAGCTCTGACACTGAGGCTGACCAAGAAACTACAAAAGAGGAGACGGAACCTGATGACAACTCTAAGAAAAAGGCCAAAAAGTTCGATCGCACGGACTTCCTATCCGTCTGCGAGGACTGCGGCTTTGCTTTTTGTGCCCAGTGCTTCCAGTCATGGCATGGCGAATTTGTTCGTTGTGCCCCCCGCAGGGAGAAGGGCGAGCTGAGTGAAGAAGAAAAGGCTTCGCTTGAGTATGTGAAACTTCACACCAGCCCGTGCCCGACTTGCAATGCACCAGCACAGAAGACCCACGGCTGCAACCACATGATTTGCTCACGATGCGACACGCACTTTTGCTATCTATGCTCTGCCTGGCTCGATCCAGTCAACCCATACCGGCACTATAACACCCAGCCTGACGGCAAGGTCACTTCGTGCTTCATGCGCCTGTGGGAGCTTGAGGGAGGTGACGGAGACGACGTGGGCCTGGGGTTCGTTGGCGGTCACGGGCCTGTTGCGAACCAGGTGCCTGCCGAGCCTGCGGGAGTCGAGCTAGATTTTGCTTCTGATGAGAGTGATGCCGAAGACGGCGCTGCCAATGACAACAACGCCAACAATCGCCAGCTCAACGAAGACGGCCAGGCAGTTGCAGTGGCTCGTGAGGCGCCCCTAGTACTCCGGCTCGTCGATAACCAACCCCGAGACGGCCGCAACGGTCACCGCCCGGTGCCCCCGGCGGCGCCAGACGCCCCTCAACCTGCAGCCCGTGGCCAAGCACCACACCGAGGCAATCCAGGGCGTGGTCGTGGCGCCGCCAGGGGAGGCGTGCGAGGAGGAGCAGCTGGGGCCCGTGGGCGAGGAGGCGGAGGAGGAGGAAGAGGAGGTGGTGTCAATCGACAACAACAGAATCAGCAGCAGCAGCAGCGGCAGCAGCCACATAACCAAGGGAATAACAACAATGGGGCGGGTCTTGATCCAGCGCAGGAGGCATGGGTGCGTCGATTCGTGCAGATGGCCCTGATAGATGCAGAGGATGAGGTCGAGGGCGACTCGGACGATGATGGTGACAACTGGATAATCCAATGACAGCCATAGCCATATTGGAAGCGGGGGGTACAATCCCGGGGGTGGGGTAAAGTCATGATGACTGGATGCACTGGATTGGATCGAGTAAGCCTTGCTATTCTGCTGCTCGGCATCGGGGAGCACGATAGAGGGACGGACCATGACTTACAGTATTTTGTTTATACATACAGTATAGCATGCCGGACGCCGGTCTGTTGTGTGGCTCCCAACCATAATGAATGAATGCATCAAGACTGATCCGTCCTGCTTCTCCAATGTCTTTGCCACCATCATGAAATTACCCAATAATTTGCGCTTGGCCTCAACAGCCAGTTGCCAACATTCGCTTCGCCAACCAAAATTTGTTTGGTGCTTTCCCACCCCATGTTCCCAACCTCTCAGTGTTTACTCATCCAGCATTGGGCAGCCCCCTCCGGGCATTCAACACCCACCAGCAAAAGGGAGCATCTTAGCTTCATCCTTTGGGGGCTCGAGGGTGCTCGAGGAGGGGGGAACCACACCACCTTCTCCCCTCCTCCCACTCCCCTAGCCCGCAACCCCGTCTAGCACGCCGAAAAAGCAACAAGCCGACGGACTCCGGGTACCGTTACCACGCGGAGAGACAGAGCGCGCGCATGGCGTTTTCTCAACGCTCAGCCGACAGCAACGGCGTGCGTGTGGCGGCGGATGCCACGTGAAGGAGCCCAGAAACATCGAGATGCAGCCGTGTGGTTACACAGACAGGGCCTCGGGCCCCAACCCGCGCCTCTCGCTGGCGTCTGCGCGGCCACTCCGACAGACATCTGCAATGTCAAGTTATCTGCCCGGCCGATGTCTGCTGTCGACGCCTCGATGTCGTTGCATCCCCCCATTTCCCCCCTCTTCCAGATGCACCTCGACAATGACTGCATCTCGCCGGGTGCGACGCGATTGTCATTGCGGAAGTGCGGCCGTGGGAGCTGGGGAGAAAGCTGACATGCTGGAGCGTTATGTGCCACTACGGCTACTACCCACCTGTTCTGTCTACCAAAGCAAGCAGCTTTGCGCTAGCAGTGATTGCGTATTTGAGCGTCCTGGAGAGAGGCGAGGCGCATGGTTCTGACAACTCCCGAGGACAAAAGATCCGAAGTAGGGGGCGATCCCTCCACTTTGGGGTCGAATGAAGCATCTCGATGCTGGGCGTGTGCATTTCCCCAGCTGCCTTTGACGTGAGATGCTCACCCGGACGACCCATCGGCGAGGGAAAATGGGCCCAAGTTGACGATGTTGAGCAGGATTGCTGTGTTGCGCTGTCGATCAAGCATGTGATGGTCATTGCCAATAGATGCAATCGGCATGCGAGTCAGGAACTAGGTGCTGAGAATTGGCCTGTAATGCCGTTGTAATCCCCTAATCGCGCATGGTCAAGCATGACCACGGCGAGACTATTATTGGAAAAGAGAGCCAAAGACACGAAGTCGTCTTGCAGAATCATCATCACACTCCCGCGATGCCAACTTTTTTTTTCCCTGCCCAAGACCCCCCCTTTCCCCCCTACTTCTCTCAATCCTTCCACTCCTTTGTCGCTCGTGGCAAATGCCGAAGTGCACAATGACGATATGCTAATGATTGCCAGTACACCCCATAGGGGTTGAGTGGGGACAGGACTGCCGCCCCTTTGCCCCTCTGCCAGTCTGATTACCGGAGAAGCAATGTGTGAATTCATCAGACGCGAAATCAGAGCACCGCTCCTCGCGTCCTCGTATCTGAGATGCAGAACCAAGGATTTGAAAATGAGAAATACCAGAGCAGCGGTTCCGCGCTCAATCTCCACAGCCTGTGCTGTAAGCGAACTAAACGCTTCTGATCCCTGTGAAGGCGTACCTGATGTGACGTGAGGAGGTGACTGGTCTTCTATCATTCCTGTCCGGGCGCCACTCGCAACACCAGAGTCTCAGGAAAACAAATGTAGGATGGCATCACTATCTCTGCAGCCGGTCTGCTTGCTAATACGGGCAGAGGTTGGATGCCCTTGATAGTCCGCACTGTGGTTGTTTCCCCAGTGTAATGGAGCAGCTTTGAGCCCCGCATCATTGTGGGAGCTAGTTATCAGGCGAGCTGCTAGAGACATTTGTCAACGGCTCTGGCCGGTCTGGGCTGACGGTTGCAGATGGCGAGCGCGATTGGTGCAGCCACATTCTGTTTCGCAAACAGCCAAGGCATTGGCCCGAAGCAAGGTCGGCCGGTCGTTTCCAATCCAGGATGCTCTTCTTTCCCCCCCTCCCTTTCCAAGCACAGGACCAAAGTTTTTGGACAGCCGCGGGAATTCTGAACGTTGCCGGAGGTTAAAATGATGGTAATTGAAAATTCCCGTCCCTCCCTAAATGGCTTTGACCATCCTTTGGTCTGAGAAACATCAATTTTGAAAGTGGGGAGGTAGATGTTCATAACGCGGTGGAATAATTAATGAACAAGCGTCAACAAGGTGTGTTAGTCCGGATTGCACGACATCGGATATCCTTGCAAGCGTCGACAGGGCACAGTCGGCAAGGGTATTTAGCGCATGCACGGTCGACGCACTGCGGGTTGTGGGTGTTCTGCGGCCCTGTCCTGACACTTGGTTTGTCCATTTTCCAGTTTCCACCCAAGAGGGCGAGCGAGCTTTGACAGGTCGCTCATTTAGTTGGCTCGCGAGCCCGTTGGATTGTCGATTCCCGCCCTCGTAGAACTCTACAAATGCCCGGCTGGTTGACCCACAAGATACGACACTGTGCCTCAAGGTTGGAGTGGGAATGTTGAACCCTTAATACGACAACTAGAGGCTGATGAAGACGACCGCGTCGTGCCATGTGGCCAAACCTATTTTGGGTTTTGGCAGCTAATTTCGAGCTGCAGAGCGGCACAGAGACACGGTAGGGATTTACAGGTGCGCGACATTCGACTGTATTGACATGGTGGCCCATCTGTGAGGACAAGGACTATCCCTTCTCCCTAAGGCTGCATCTGTTGGGGAAATGACGCCTAGTTCGTCAAATGATGCAAGCGATATTTCGATCTGGGAAAATGGCCTGGATGGCCTGACAGCATGAGAGATTGGGGTCAGTTTCGTATATCGTTCCTGATGAGCGGCGCAATAGTAGCTGGGGTTGAAAACTCGAGGAGCGTAATGTTGCTTTGGAAAGCCCCTGCTCGCATGAGATCCCCGGATATTACCAGCCTGGAGCCACCGATACGGGATTAGGCAGGATTTGGGGAATTCCAGCGTTTCGTTTAATGTTTCTTTCGTTTCTTGTTTGTGTTGCCCAAGCAAGCCCCTAGAGCCTCCCGAGGACCAAAAGCGGGCGTCGGAGTTGGTTATCGAAGTTGGGTCTGCTCGGTTAATCCGAAACGTCAGAGGATAAAAAGTCGTCCGATTGTACAACCAAACATGGAAAAGTATTTTGGTGGGCGATGCACCTGAGACTGCCGGTGGTTGAAATCGAGGATAGCTGGGCATCAACAGGCCAAGGATTTGCAACTATCACTGTTCAAGTCAGGGCGACGGGGGTGGAGGGACTAAAGTTAGTGTGCTGATCTTTCGGCATTGAGGAAAATCAATGATACGTAGGCTTTTGATTCCTTACGCGCATGGCTGTTGAGGTAAATCAATAATTGCCCGCAATTAATTGTCCTTTGGATGTTGAAATGGGACCTGCCAGACAATCTTGTGCAAAGTATGAGAATCTACCCACAGATGGAAAGCCGGCCTTAAGCTCCTCGGCCGCCGCCCATCATCCATGAACTAAAGAAAAAGGGCACGAATTCGTGGCCCAACAGAGTCAAGCCCTTTTCCACTCGAGACTACCGCACGGAGATCGTCGTCCGAAAAGGGTCTACCGGCCGGAGCAGCGGACCCTGGGGCGGGCCTGGATCATGCCTGTTGAAAGGTTACTCGCCCCGAACCCCGGAGAAATGTGGACACTCCACAGTAGCTCCATCCAACAGGGGGCGGGACTCGTCGGCAGCCACGGTTTGTCACACTGAACCCCATCAAAACAGTCATTAGTGGTCTCCTTGAACGGCATCTGCCGTGGCAATCTCGTACATAGCCTTGTGGCCCACGCGAAGTGAAGCCAAGCTGGTTTCAGAGTGCTCCTGGGGAGAGCAGGCCGCTCTCTCTAAAGTCCATCTTTGTAGACCATGGTGGGACAAGAACGATGCCGGCCTAGGCCTCAATGCTTAGTGCGGCTCTGAGGTTTGGCGTCGCCTAATCATTAGCTATCTGCTTAAAATGCGGTTTGCGTGTGGACATGGATTTGTTCAAAGCCCACACCATCAGCATGTGCACCTGCAGCGCCGTTTAGCGATCCCAACATGGGCCAATCAGACGGAAGGGCGGCTGGAGACTGGAGGCTATAACAGAGTTGTGATATATGTTAGGTCGTTACTCTAACATCATGGGTGTGCGAAACATAATCTCGGCCAGAGCCTTCAGATAATCATGGGCCCCCAACTCGGAACATGCGTCGCGGACCCGGGCGACTCTGCAAATTGCCAATATTCTGTGCCCGGGTGGGCGAGCAAGGCACGGCTCGAGACCAGAGATGGCTTTCATGCCGGAGAAGGGATGCAACATGGAGCTGTAGTTCGTCCACATTTGAGTTCGGGCATAATAAAGTCGAGGAGTCCTTGTCTAAGGACATGCTGTTGAGGATGGAGGGCCCACGAGACTGGCCGAGCATGGCGCACCCTGGTCACTCCCGAGGGGGCATCCCGGAAGGTGACTCTGAAGAATGACAGCGGTTGGCATGAAAACAGCTGCACCCATTCTAGGGTTGCTTTGTTTACGATGGGCGGCGGACGCAGTGGACTGCTAGATCTCAAAAAATCGCCGTGGGCGCTTGGGATGGTTACATCGAGAGTCCCGCAAGGCGGCATCAGGGAGAAGAACTACCATCGGAGTGGCGCCTGGGTTGATGTATCAGGAGGGACTGGCGGGAGGTGCCAGGGCGTGCCTCACTTGGTTGACTGTGGCGACCAGCGATGCCAGTCCTCCCCTCAAAGCGTGGGTGCGGGCAAAGAAGGAATTTGGGTGATGTGATGTTTGGGCAGCGAATAGGAAGCGTAGACGACCAACCACTTTCTGCGCTGTGGTGGACGGATGGACAGACAGCATGTGAGAGCAATGACCTGCGTATGAGCGCCCGCGTTAACTTGCTGTGAAGGTGAGTGGTGTATTCCGGGGAAGTAGCATCTACTGGCTGCGTGTGGCTGCGGGTGCTGCGCGTAGTGTGGGCTTGTGCGCCCGGTGTGAGATTGATGCAAGCGTGTGGATGCCCCATGCTCTGATTAGGTAGGCAGCTAACATATCGATGAATGCCAAGGGATGGCGCCGCGGGTAATGCATGGCTGTGCCGTCTGTGAGCTTCTGGTGTGCCAACGCAGTGTCAGACCCAGCTGGAACCTGGGATTCTGGAACCTGGGAGGAGTTGAATGTCTTAGACCTCGCGTAGAATTGCCGTGGCTTAGACAACGGGAGGAAAGTGTTTGCACCAGTCGCCAAAAGCGCAGAGGGAACATGGACGGGGAAGGTTTTGGGATGGCCCCTGAAGCGGGCTGGCGACGAAAAACACGCGATCGGAGTAGTCAAAGGCGCGGCAGATTAGGTTTCCTCATGAGGTCTGGCTTGCATGCATGCGAAACTTGGAGGACAAGAGGCAGGCGAACATGGACGTGAGAAGTGGACTCGAGGCGCTGTCGCGCGGACTGGGCTAGATGGGACAGTAAAAACGGGTATGGGTTGTCAGGCAAGCACGTCGGTAGGTCTGGACGAGCCTGGACGCTGGACACTGGGCACTGGACCTGACCTGGACCTGGAGGCTGTTGGGGGTTGGCCGAAGGGCCGCGGCGAGCTATGCCAAACAAGGTGGGCTGTTTTGCCACGGTGCAATTGGGATCGAGAGGACTGTGGCGGGGCACTGTGGGGAGCCGACCGTTTGGCCTGTTGACCGTTGAGGGGAATTGTGGCGGCCGTTGAGAGGGGGGCACGGCCCTGGCCGCGCTTGCTTAACCTTGGGAGCGGGTACAAGCTACGACGTGCAAGAGGATAGCTCGCTACTCGAGGAAAGGTATGGGGCAGAATATGGGATAGTATGGGATGCTGGGGGAGGGCAGGTGCTTCGACTACTGCATCATTGTGTACTGGATGTATGTGTGTAGGTTGCGGATGTGCATGTGTGTGTGAGTGTGAGTGTGAGTGTGAGTGCGTGAGTGTGGGAGTGCGTGAGTGCGTGTGAGTGTGTGTGTGTGTGTGCGAGTGCGAGAGCGTGTGTCTGTTTTTTTCTCTCATTGTGTCTGCGTCCGCGCCTGCGCCTGTGTGAAAGGGAAGGTGTAGGGAGAGCAAGCGGCCAAGTAGCCGTGGTAGCGATTTGCGATTTGCCCGGTTTGCTTTGTATACTTTTGCCTGATTTGCTTTCTTCCGGAGCTCTGTTTCCTCCCATCATTTCCCCCCTTGCCATCTACCGATACGTCCCCTTGTCGCTTTCTCCGTGACTTGTCTCGACTCTGTCAAACCCTCCAGGCCCTGGTCTGATTTTTCCTTGCCTGCCCTTGTCGCCATTGTGGCCCTTGCCCGGCCTTGTTATCCCAGACCACCTGCTGCCCATGCGCTGTCCATGGGTCATCCATGGAGGCGTCAAGGATAATCCACTCTTGTTCGCCCTGGCATCTATGCCCCACTTGGCCATGGACCAACGAGAGCGCGCGACATTGATACGACGCGCGACTTGAAGCCATCTCCAAGTCGGTGCCCGCGCATTCCCTCACTGCTTGCATCCTCCCCACCCTCCTTCAAGATCTCGCCTAGGTTTGTCTGTATTGGCCCTGTCGGCACTGTACTCTCTACCACGGTACGGTGCGTTGCGGTATGGCACGCTATCTCCCCCATCCAAGTGCGAAGCGCACACCATTTGCCTACACACTGATCGGCTCCGCAACCCAGGAAATCACACAGTATCTACCATCGAGGATCTAGGTCTGGGTCCGCTCTTTGTTTTGTTTCCTGGGGCCCGGAGCCGTCTCGGGGCCAATTTCGACCTGCTGGAGATTACATGAGGCAAAGCAGGACTATACTATCAATCAGCTATGTAGACTTCGGGATCCGATAACAGCGCCGCCAGCATATGATTGTTTCTTTTGACACGGGCCCTCGTCCTTGCCTAACCCGTCGTCCCTCGCCTCAATTCTCTCCGAATTCGTCATCAGACCGAGCCCGATTCGCTTTGGACATGCTGCATCATGGAGCCCAATTTGGGTGAGGCCCCTCTGCTCATCCACACTCACGCAGGCACTTTCCAACCAAAGGGATGAAGATGGTCCGTGGACAGTCTGTGGGACGTGCTGCGTCCACGGACCTAACTATGGCTGCTGCTGCCGTGACCGGCTGTCACTTTTTGCTAACCGCTTGATCAGTGAAGGATTGGGGCAGTTGGGGGCCTGGGGTCCGGTTCGACTCGACTCCACCTCTCGCCCGTCAGCCGTCATCCATCCCCGACCACTTGTCAGTGCCGCTGCCAGAGAGCTGTGAGTAAGCATAAGCCGAGTCTGGTCCCCTTTCCTGTCGGTAGGCCGAGCCGTCTTGCGTACTCAGTCCAGCCAAGCAGCCGAACGCCATCAATGTTTAGCACCACTCGCCTTGCATTTCTTGCAGCTCTTTTGTTGTAGCAACACCCGCCTGTCTATAAGACTCGATGCTATCAGATATCCTCCCGTCTTATCCCCCGCAGGGATCTCACCAGGACACACACTCACACACACACACACACACTCACTCACGCACCACGCGCGCTCCATGACCCAACTGCCCCCTTGTCGAGAGCAAACCTTTTTGCAGCCGATAATTTCTCACTTCTTCGGTCTCTCCAGTGCGATGTACTCGCGCCTTTCCTCATTCGTTTTCCTGTCCAACGGTTTTTCTAGAAATTTGCGGGCCAGCTACCTCTCGCAGACGTCGGAGGATTCTCTTTCAAATGACATCCCCGGTCCGCCGCCAGGGGCCGGGATTGGCCATCCATGGGGCGGCGCCGTCTGGGAGGGAGGGGGGAGAGGAGGGGCTTCCGGGCCCTTTAGAGATGGTCCCCGTGTCTCCACTCAACATGGCTCCTCGGTCTCTTCTCCATCTGATCCCTCCCCTGCCCTCGGTTGAGTAGTTGGTACTCTAGTTCTTCGTTACACATAGGCACCTCTTCGTCCCAAGTGTTGCGCCCCTGCTTGTCAACAATACATGGTCGGCTCTCAATGCTGGCTTCACGTAACAGGGGGTCTCGAACCCCTCGGTAGACGCTTACAAGGGTGGATGGAATGGCAAAAGCGACTGGGGCGTGTCTGGAAAGCCTTTCTCAACTCGAGCTTACTGGCCGTCCTCGGGCCCTGTCCTTTGCCTCCTCGACCTGCCTGTACCCGGCACTTTGTCGTCCCGTTTGACCCTCTGTGAGACTTTCCAGGGCATGGCTTCGTCCGAGCTCCATCACACCCACCTTCCGACCCCTAAGACGGTGCCCGACATTGCTCATCCCTGAACTCACCCACGTTTGTCTTCTCCTCTTCGACAAGTGGAATATCACCGGCTTCTAAGGCCCTCGTTTGCAGGCTTGTCCCAAATGTGCAGGGTACCCACCGCGAACCCCAGTATTCTATGGCAGACCGTTGCTATTCACCCAGATCCGCCCCCCTCCCACTTTCCATCCTCCTTCCCAGAAAGAATGGCCGCATGCACTGGACTGGTTTTGCAGCCCACAAACCTGGCCGGGCGCTTCTGATTCCCTACCGTACTGTACTGTACTGAGGGCGCCAAAATTCGATCTCTGTAAGGCCTTACCAAGGCTCTGTACCCAAGTCCTTGTATGCCTTGCCTTGACCTCGAAACCTCCCCTCGTCAATGGTCTCCACCCCGGAGCAGTGCCGCGCATTTTGATCAGACACTCCCCTCTGCAACCATCTGCCGTCCTTGACGGCACCCTCCATCATATACAAGCACACTTTCGCCTGCAATCTTGAATCCCTCGTGCTCTGGCTTCCTCATCTCTCTATACTCTCTTCAAACATCTCGCTTCCGTCGCGCTTCGTGTCAAGGAGAGCCCTTAAGGCCTTGATCACGCTCGCAAAATCACTGGGTCAAGACCCATGCTTCCTGGGTCACGACGTTGGCGACGGTTCTGATCCAGCAAATTACCAAGGTTGAAGGAGACGGCGAACTGCGCAAAGATATGCTCCCATGACGACCACGGCAGCATATCCCGCCACCATGGCAGACTTGAGAGGACACCCTACGCATTCGAGCATGTGGTCAAATTACGGCGCCTCGGTGCACATTCCCGGCAGGGTCCCTGATACAATTCCTTCAACGACGACACCTCTTTCCGGGAGACCTGGCAGCAATCATGACGTGGACCATTCATCTTACCCCTACAGCCGGTATCCCCAGGACGACCAGGAGGCATACGACAGAGCCGCCCATCCTGATCTTGCTTCCCATCACGGTTATCCCAGCTTGAAGAGGTCATTCTCTGAGGCAGAACCCCCCGCGTATCAGGAGATTGTCCAGGATCTCCGCGATGATGGTTCCAAGATGACTGTCAACCACGACCACAAGCTCCTGGCATTCAAGAGGGCCCAGGATAAGGTCACTATCGTCGACCAGCAAGGCCGGATGCAGCAGCTGGAACTATCAGCTCAGCTTCACGGCATGTTTTTCCTTTCGGAGATGCCTTCAAGCGCGGCTGATGGAAGCCTTCGACAACCGGAATTGACCTGCTACCGAAGGAACCTGTTCCAGATTAGTGGATCATTAGTCACGCCGCGCGGGCAGCTGTCCGTCATGACAGAGTCCGAAACGGTTGCCGTCAACAACATGGAGGTAACTATCTCAGCGATTGAGTCCGTTGACGGCAACCCCGTCCGCCTCATTGTTATCCCTTGGAAAACCCCTCCACCCAACTCCCCAGAGACCAGCCAAGCCCCGGACCAGGAGCCGCCATCACTTCCCCTGATTCCTTTTCAAGACGACGGGACCGAAGCCGAGGGAGAGTATGCCGTCTATCCCATCGGCTGGCGCCGACTTCAGTTTAGGATGTGCGTGTTAACCCCTTGTCTCTTATTTGAACCATTACTGACGGAAATGCAGTGCTACGGCAAACAACGGCCGCCGAAAGGAGCTCCAGCAGCATTTTGTCTTGCATCTGAAGGTTGTTGGAACCCTTGCAAATGCAACTGGTACGAAGGTGGTTTTGACAGAATCCACCACGGCCCCTATTGTGGTTCGCGGCCGCAGCCCCAGAAACTTCCAGGCTCGCAAAGAGATTCCCCTCTTGGGATCAAGCGCCGGGTCTCGTGGCCAAGCTTTGGTTGAAACAGGGCTGGGGGTGGTCGCTGGTGCTTTGACTGTCAAGCAGCACGAGGCTCGATCCAGAGGCATTGACGGGCAGCTTCCACGAACTGCGTTCACATTCAGCGCACCCAAACTTCCGGGTGCCCAGCTGGGTACTATACGATCCAAGTAAGTTTGTCTGCTTGCCAAAACAACGTATTCAAGTTTGGCAGAGACGAAGCCCCATTTGCTTCTCGCCACATTGCCTGTATGGGCTTGCAAATCTTGAGATGTGTGGCTGACAGTAGTCTTTTAGTTCTTACCCATGGAGTTCTCCGAGCCAAGTGCCGATGTCCCAAGTCCCATCATCTGGGCCTGGAAACTATCCGGCTACAACGATGGGAGCTGATGCATTCCCGAAACTCCCCCTGACAGGAGCTGGAAACTTCACCGCAGAACCACAGGAACTCCCCCTCCAAACGTCGATGGAACCATCCGTTCAGCTAGGCCTTGTTGCTACTGATCAGACACGGCCACAGTATACCTACGTGCACTCGACGACTGCTCCTCCACAACTCCCCATCCACACTGCTCCATTAAGCGGCCATGAAACTGCCCTCAGCATTCCCCGCTATGTTGATAACCCTCGGCCAACGAAAAGCCCACGACACGCCAGCCAACCATCCGTCCGCAGCGCTGGCTCAATAGCGAACGAATCATCACCGGAATATCGATATGGGTCCTACGCGTCGGTAAACGCTAGCCCGAGCGACGCAACACAGCCAGGCTACAACGCCGAATCCGCAGCTGGCGCTGCTGCACCGGCCAGAGACTACTACCCGTCTTCGACCACCTGGACTACAACAGCTGGAGAAGCTAGCTCCAGTGTTGCATACACGAACAATGATGGTCGGCCGTATCCGTTCTCCCAAGAACAGTACAAGAGCACGCCATCTGGAACCTCGCCAGCGAAGACCGACTCGAGCCAAAGCCAGGCTCCATCAGTCTACAGTGGGGGAGCTCGAGGCTCTTTCGATGCCATGAACCAGTATTCATGGAACGCAAATTAGTTTCTCCTACCTTGTTTATTTTTCTCCTTGTCAGATTTGAGGAACTTGGCATCTCTTCGCCACGATTAAAAGCTTTACTGGCTGGCCCTTTTTCTATCAGTAAGCTTGTAGAATATTTGCTGGATTGTTTCACGGTTGGTGTTCGGACTTCATATTTTGCGGATAGGTTCTAGGAAAAACCAAGCAAGGTAGACGGTTAAGGGAGTAGCGTCAGTACTGACGGACAAGGGCGAGGAATTGAAGCCCAAAGCGTCAGCAGCACCGAGATTGAACGTCAACCAACTCCGTTGCGAATGATCGGCGGATCATATCCTCTCAAACGGCAGCAACTTCCATGAACGTGCGCGGTGCGATGGTTTGCTGAGAACAACAGTCGAGCCTTCAGCTTTCATGCATGCGTTTGCCGGAAGAAGATGAGAGGATAGCTTCGGTATCGTTCTGGAAATGTACAATGCTGTTTTGTCGAGTTTCGAGCTCATCAAGGACAATTATGCAGCCCAGGTTTTGTCGTCAAATAGCTCTGAGCAAGCATTGTTGTGGTGGAGAAGCTGAGGACCCAGCTTTATGGGACGGATATTTGCTTTACTTGGGTGGTTGAGAGTGTGTTTTGGACGGCGGAATCTTTTTTTTTCTTCCCTTGTTTTCTTTTGTTTAATATGTCGGTTTGGGTGATGGGAGAAAGTGAGACACCTAATCGTCGCGATCTCTAAAAGGCGGCTCGACTTTAGGTCCAGCGGGGGAGCAACATTTGTGAGATGAATAATGGCAAAAGAAGAGATATTATGACAAAAAAAAATGATACCAGAACCAAAAACCCAAAACCTGGAACTAGAATCGTGATCAAAGAAGAGCCTCAAGGAAGGAGACAAAATATTGGTAGCGATGCGAGGCTGTGTGTGAATGTTGGGTTGGGAGCAGAGATTTGCAGAAAGCGGGCAGCTTGGGTTGTGAAGTAGTTGGCCAACAGATGGAGGATTGCGTCGAGTTGGCAGCCGAGGCGTGGACTGGAAATTAGAATGACCCGGCCATAGTTTCGGGGGCCACGGGCCGTAGTATAGTGTGCGCCTGGTGGTGACTGTGATGGGGCGAGGCTATGCCAAGCATGGTGACAGCTGAGACTAAACGGGGGTGGATGACCGTTTCGGATGGCGAAGTTTCTAGATGTCGGATCGTCATGGCTCTTTATGTAGCGTTGGTGCAACGCTCAATTGGCGATTGCTACTTCAGGCCTGACGCATTTTCCCATTTTTGGCGAGAAGTGGCGCCGGGGACCAGGGCATCGCAAAGGGCATCACAGTGATGATGGTGTTGTCGAGCCTGGGCATGGATAGCGCACAATGTGATTGGTGGGGCGACTGGGGAGGTTGAGTTTTGACGGGCTGTGTGGCGGCCCCGATAAGATAAAGCAAGGCGACCTGCGAAATTCTTGGGTTGCATCCGTAATATTCGCAGCTTTGACTTTGCGACTGCCTCTTGCAACAGACGGCCTAAAAAGCGGATCATACCCAGACTTGTGCACTCATTCATCGAATCCCGGGCTCTGCGAGTCTAAAAACGAGCATCGGGCACCTCGGAGAGCCTCAAGCTCCAAGGCCTCCCTCGATTCGGGGGTGATGGGCTGACCACGACGCTGCTGGAGTCCCACTTGTTCACCATCCAGGTCATCTGCCAATCTCAATAATACTACCTCGACGGCGACACAATCCAACCCTCATACATCACACGATCTGCTCGTCCGGAAGTACGGTACCAGAGCTGCCATGTTCGAACTCCCAGAGGCCAAAAGGTTTGCGCCCAACTTTGCCCCCCTTCTTCTCTGACTACCCAACCATGAGAAGTACAAGGTTCCTAATATAATCTCGCAGGGTTCGTCGGGCAGAGCTTGACGCCTCGGAAAATTCTGACACTGACGGTGATGATGGGGCCTATGACGCAGATCTGCAAGCGAGGCTAAATGCCCAGATTGCGAGATCGCTTGGCCTTACCGAGGCCGACGCCCGGCCAGAGGCGGACAGAGCAAAACCTCTATCTCCCTCAAAGGATCAGCCTAGAGTTGACAATGAGGTTAAGGCTGATGTGGGTGCTGAGGACGAAAAGGATGACGTCGGCGATGAAGAATTTGCATTCCGGCTTTTCAGCACCACGCAACCGTCCCAGAAGGTTGTATTGGAGGAAGAAATCGAACTCAAGGGAGACGGCGCAATTGCGGTCAACCGGCCGCTATCCTACTATGTGGTCACGCAATTGACTGGGGAACAAAAACGCCAGTACGCTTTTGCAGCAGTGACTGGCGATGACGTCCTGGCACGATCCAAAGACCGGGCTTGGGGTCTCGAAATGCCATGGAAGGTGACCAAAATCGCAGTGACGCGCAACAAAAAGCCTGTAGAGGCAACCGGGGATGAAGCAGATGCACTGAAAAAAAGAAGACCAGGCAAGAAGCAACGAATATCACTGCGGAAACGAGCAGTGGTGAAGGCGGAGAGAAAACAGGTCGAGGCGCAAAAGCTATTGGAAAAGGAAGAGCACATAAAAGACAAGAAGAAGAGAATGAATCGACTAAAGAAGCTACGAAAGAGGGCAAAGAATAAAGAAGCCAAGTTGGCGGTTAAGACAGGCGACGAGGGCACGCCAGAGGCAGATTCGGATGCATCTGAGTGATTCTGGTGCGGCCAATCAGTAGTTTTTTTGGGCCAAATATCAACAAAGCCTCGATGCACAGTTCCTATGTCTAGCATGTTCTTCGCTTCATTTCTCTTTAATACCAAGTGCTCTCAATAGGTACACGGAACGTGACACTGGGTGCATGCACTGGTCCGTTACACTTCACATCTCTAGCGGGGCAGGCCACCAATGAGCTGGCCTCACCGAGCCCAACG
>KV875237.1:924974-1004003 GCA_001879505.1 Calonectria pseudoreteaudii | reverse complement strand
AGCTGCCTCCTAATCTGACCAACTGTGTTAAAGGTTGCATCCTGAAAAATGTTCCTTGTTTCTTACCATGCAGATTTACAAAATCACCTGGCCCATGAACATCACATGTGAAATACTTGGTAAATCTCGCTTGCCCCCCCCCCCCCCCCCCCCCCTCCTCAAGGCTGATGTGCCCACTACCTCAATTCCGCCCAAAGCCCACGCGAGCATCCGCAACTTGGAACCAAACAGAGCTATCCTCACTGGCCGCCAGAGTTCGACCGCAAGCAAACTTTCCCGAGGCGACGCCCACAACTATGAAGTGAACATCCACTACAAATTCGACATCGGAGGGGCTTTCGAAAACAGCCTACCAGCTCCAGACGGGGAGCCTCGACCCCCCTAGCCGCCGCCATCCGTCATCCGCTAGCCGCTATTCGCATATCGACACCGCGATGAGCAACCTCTGGCCCTCCCAGCCCCAGCAAGAGGGCCAAGGGCCTGCGCCGCCCGCTGAAGATGTCGCCAACACGGGGGATGTCGCCGACGCACCCTCCGAGCCCGAGCAAACTGAACTTCCCCCGGTGCCCGCGCCGCCATCACGACCGCCCCTCCAACGCAACGTTGTGCAGACAGCTCCTCCTCCTGCCGCGCCCATGGCCCCCCCGCCGGGCAGTGGCCACCAGCCCACCGATTCGCTCTCTCTCATGCAGTTGCGGCGCATCGTGGCCGAGTTCAACCGCGCCGAGCCCGTCGCCTATGACTTCCAGTACTCGGACCTGGGCCCTCACCCAGAGGAGATCGATGAGTGGTTTGTGTACCAGTTTTGGCAATGGGTGCGACTCAATTCTGCCCAGAGAGCGTTTGAGTGGCACTGGCAACACGAGTTCAAAGCGCAGAACGCTTGGGACGACGCCGACAATGATACACGTACGCGTTTTATCCAAGCCGCCATCACGGGAGTCCAGTCCAACGATGCGGCTTTGAGGTCGGCTTCCATCGGGAAACTGGTGTACCTTGTGTTGGGACGATGGGGTGACACGGCCATGCCCAATGCCACCAGCGGCGATCACAAGTCTGTTGCGAGTCTCTCCCAATTACAGGCCATTAAAGCCGGCGTAGAGTGTCTCACATCGTTGGAGGGCTTGCCCGTAATATGGGAGGCCCTTCGGAGCTGTTTTGAAGTGCACTGGTAATTGCATTGCACCGCTAAGCTTTTAAATATTCCAAAGGCTGATATTCCCCAGGTCCGGCGATCCTCAGGGCCAGCATGGCAACCTGCAAGAAGCTCAAGATGAATTGATGAACCTAATGACAATCATGTACATTGCGATTCAAGAAACCCTCAACGACCCTGAAGA
The DNA here is from genome assembly GCA_001879505.1 of Calonectria pseudoreteaudii. Classification (NCBI taxonomy): domain Eukaryota; kingdom Fungi; phylum Ascomycota; class Sordariomycetes; order Hypocreales; family Nectriaceae; genus Calonectria; species Calonectria pseudoreteaudii. The sequence continues at coordinate 1,002,663 of KV875237.1, read as the reverse complement.
TATGTCATCCACCTATGGAAAGCTTTGTATGTCCTGAGACATCGACTTGGCTAGATTCGGCGAACTGACACTTGGCAGTGGAGCTCAACCCCTCGTTGGTCGATTACATGCTTACCGCGACTTCTAAACTCCGATGGGACGAACAAAACCTCATGCCGCACACTCAGGTATGTCTCGTGTCCAGGATCAGAGCAGAGGGTGCTGACGAATTAGATTTTTCTATTATTTTGGAAATCCATCCTCCTCGTGTTTGGCGGCTCGAAGGAGCTAGAAATTGTTAAAGCAGCCACAAGCGAAATAGTAAACGACGGCAAGGAGAAGGAGACAATCACTGCCTCACCTTTAGATTACCATGTCTTCCGACAGGAGATCACTTCCAAATATCCAGCCTACATCCCTCCACGACCCCTCATTCCCCTGGAAGCTGACAACACTTCGCTACTCCCCCCCTTGCCCAACCAGTCATCCAGGAACAATGGTTCTAACGGCATCATTCCTGCTCCCCCACACGTCCAAAGCGGAGGTACTTCAATTCTGGATCAACCTGTTCACATTGCCACACCCGCGCCCTCGCCCCCGCCTTCGCCAGGCGTCGGCGGCAAAGGAGGAAAGAAACAGAACTACCAAACCAATCAAAATTTCCCATTCATGTATCCGCCACTTGATGCCACCAGTAACAGTGCCGGTGGAAAACTGCCGCCTGGTTTTAACGACGCCTTGGTGAGTCGAAGATGGGAGGGCAGTGACATTCCAGCCTCGATTCTGGAAGCCGGCGAACTATTCTCCACCAGAGTGAGAATGACGCGGGCGACCCGACAGCTCTGGGAAGAACGGGAACGCTTTCTCAAGTACGAACGTGGTTGGGACAGCGACGATGAAGACGACGACATTGAGGACCTCGACCTCAACGAACTGACATTAGAGGAGCGAGAGGTCCTGAAGAGCATCCGAGCCGAGGAGAAATTTGAAGAGAAGCAAAGAAACCCGGCGCCTGCGGAGATTGAGGTGGATTATGGACCACGGCCAGAGCTTCTAACCGAGCGAGACAAGCAGCGATTGGTCGCGGTAGAGAAGTTTTACGTGAGTAACACCGATTGGCTTTGCACCAAGTTGATCCCTGACGCCATATGCAGCGAGACGCATTGCCTCATCTTCAATCCCTCGTGATTGTTCTCTTGAGACCAATCTTGGTCAATGTGACGGCTATCGTGGCGCAACAGCCTCAGCAAATGCCACCTGGCATGGGTCGGGGTAACAATCCGGGCATGAACGGTGGTCCAATGGGTAGCAAACCTCAGGATATGCCAGGTCAAAATGGAATGAGAGAGGTTCCCGAGCCATCCCAAGAGGAAATTGATGCCACACGAACTCGTGAGATTACAGCAAAAGCGATGACGGGCATTCTCCTTCTGCTACTGAAATGGTTGAAGCTGTCGCGTAAGCTTCCCCCCTTCTAACCAGGAAACTGCCTCGGATCTAACATTGACCAACAGATGTGCTCAAGTTTGAGTATTTGACACAGCTTTTGTTGGACTCCAACTACGTCCCTCTCGTCCTTAAGCTCTTTGCTCATCAGGATATTCAGCAAGTGGTCGACAGCAAAATGGACCGCATGGAGAACAGGTATGCAAGAAGATGCTCCCCTCCTCAGTTATTAACCTTTCTCACACACACAGTTTCTTCCACTTTTGCAATCTCCGATCACGGTTCAGAGACGGTGCAACCTCAGATCCAGATCAAGATGAAGAAGATGACGAGGAAATAGAGGATAGCGAAGACGAGGCGGCACCACCGCCGATCAAACGACGACGATCACCGCCTGATTCGCAGGCGGTGCAGGATGATGAAGGAGACGACAGACATGAAGATCAGCTTCCCACTCGACCGGAAGTTGATGAACTGGGCTATCCCGTAAACCCCCTCCCTTCTGAGCCCATAACCGATTTCTCACGCCGCAACTTTTTCTCCCTAATTAACTACCTGAGAGTGATGCAAAAGATTTGCAAAAACAAGGCGCACCGGAACCTTCTACTGGTGCAATATAAGTCATCCACCATCTTAAGAAAGTCCCTCAAGGTGCCGCAGCAAGAGCTGCGTCTCTATACTCTCAAACTATTCAAGAACCAGGTCCCATACTGCGGCCGTAAGTGGCGCCAAAGCAATATGAGGGTCATCACCGCCGTATACTTGCACTGTCGACCAGAGCTACGAGACGAGTGGCTGGCAGGCAGCGACGTCGATGCTGAAGTGGACGCAGCGCTCCCACTGGAGCAGGCTCTTCGCAGTTTGACGCACTGGCTCAACGTGCGAAGGTACCCGGACAAGATTGCGCCCGAAATCAGGGCGGCAATGCGTGACGAGCAGGATTTCTTCTCGAGGGAGCTTGAGAAGCTGGATATGAACTGGGCCGAGATGGCGGCAGAGGATGCCATGAATGACCTGGAGCATGTTGAGGGCTGGGCATAAAGTGTTTGCGAGCGAAACGGACACGGACAGACAGCACTGCGTCATGTATAGGACGGCAGACGGTGCGATTGCCAGAGCAGATGCTAAAACGAGCCGCTCGCGATGAGTTGACCAATGCATGGGCAACTATCATCCAAGCGGGAAGGCAATAAATGTTACAATGAGCTGGGCTTTTTGTTAAAAAAAAAAGAGTCAGGAACGAGTCATTATGCATTATTGAGGGCTTCCACGCCCCCATCTATCAAATCCGTTTCAACGTTAAAAATCTTGGTTTGCGACCGAATGGATTTTAGCGGCCAGCAATACGTTGGGTATCATCAATCTGCACCAGAAATCCCAAATTCCGTTTCCAATTCAACCCAGCCCAGCCTAGGCAGGATGTATACATGAATGAATAGAGCACCGTGTTTTTCTTTTGTTTGGTTATTTTTCTTTGCGTTCAGGTTCGATCATAAATGCCATCACTGTATCTATAACCGGGTTGGTTGTGGTGCGGCATGTGGTCCTCAGGCTCGGGGTAGTGAATGTAGCCGTAACCATCCTGTCGTCCCTGGCCCTGGGGGTGCGGGAAACCCACGCCTTGGTTATCGTAGTCGTGCCCGCTATAATTGTTGTTGTAATCTTGCCCAGGGTGGTTGTCATGCTTGTTGTAGGCGTTTTCATCGTGCTCTCCGATGGCGGTGGTCTCTGTGTTGTGACTCTCGCGGCTGTCGGACATGTAGTTGTTCGGTTGCGGGTGCACGGGAAGCTGATTGTCTGGGTAGGCGCTGTCGCCGCCGGGACCGTTGCGCTTGTCCCTGTAATGGTTGCGAGCCATAGCGACTGTTGTCAAAGCTGAGAAGATGAAGAAGAAGCTGGAGAGGGGGGCATTGGTCAGCACCAAAACGTGCGCCGAGTGAAGAGAAAAATCATCAAAAGGTTGGGGGGATGTGCGGGCGTGCTTACATTGCAATGATAGCAACAGCCAAGCAGGCAGTTTCGAGCTTGCAGGCGCTGCGGTAGGTAGGGAGAACGGTGAAGCCGCTGCTCCCCTTGGGCTTTTCGCTGGCCTTGCCTGTGCCAAAGTGGGTTGTGACGGTGCCGGAGCAGCTGCCTGCGCCGTGCTTGTTGGCCACGGCAACGTAGATGTAGCAGGCCATGAAGGCGGTATCGAGGATGAGCCCGACAAAGGACGGCAGAGTGCGGCCAGCGAAGCAGCACACGAAGAGGATGGCGCCTATGGTGTACAGGCAGGTGAAGCCGGAAATGCCCTCGACGGCGCGGACATCGTTGCTGATGCCCAGCTTGCGGTTGCTGAGCGTGGCGAGAATGTAGGTGTAGATGGCGAGGATGACGACCCCGCAGCCCAGCTGTACGATGCGAATGATCAACTGGACCGACTTGAGGGCAAGGCCGGTGCCGGAGCCCATTGTTGCGGTGGTAGTTCACCGAGAGAAAAAAAAATCTGGGTGGTTGGAAATGCTTTCGGCCTGCGATGGTGCTGGAATGCAAAGCTGAGGGCTTGTAAGTGCAAGTATCACGCGGGCGGGTTCAGCTGGGCAGTGTCCAGGCCTAGAGTGTCGAGATCGAGTCGAGTCGTGTCAGGAGAGAGTTGATAGCACAATGAAGGACGGAATTGGCAGGCGAAGTCTATACAATCAAGGACTAAATGCAGTTTTCTCGCCGGGGGGTGCGGGATGAGGAGAGAAATATGGTTTCCAGTCTGGGTTTGAGAGCCCGGCATTACGTATCAATACAAGCATAGCCATCGCCCGCAGAGCCACCACCACCGACACCCGCAGCTGCAACAAGGCTGCAGGAGACTCGTCCCGCTGACGGAGAAACAAACCCCTGGCTCACATCTTAGACACTGCTAAAAATGGACATGGTCATCCTCCCCCACTCCGCATTCCTTCTCCTCCCCTTCACCCTTGCGTTTTTTGGGGGCACCTTTTTTTTCTCTTCTTTATTTTTTTTGGGGGAAAATACACGGGCTTCTCCCTCACGCACCTCCCCTCCCCGCAGTGGCAATGAAGCCGACAACAGAACATTGCGACGCCTCTCACTACTGGTGCATTTCTGTGTGTAGTGGATGTGATGACGAGGGTGTGTGGCTGGTGCACAACACCCGTCAAGGAGTTGCGGGGCAAACCGAATCCGAACCCACAGCCACAGTGCCAAGCCGGTGTTACGATTGGGCCAGGTCCAGCTGAGGCGGGGAGGCTATGGTGCATGGGTTTGTTTCGGGCTGCTTTGCTTTCGTCATGACATAAACACCATCAAGCCTATGGTGATGGGCTGGTGATCCGCTCCACGCTTGAGGATTGCACATGTTGATCTTCAGTTCGGTTGCCAGGCGAGGAGGGCCAGTCCATGCGCCTATCACATCGCGCCTTTTTGTATTTGCGCGTTGCGCGGATTGCTTTGTTGTTTCATGCAGGTTGACCATGCGGTCATGGAGAGTTGTCCTAGCGATAAGCCTCTTCGCTGTCACTCGGCTCTCGTGACTCGACCTGCGCCGTTTCGCAATCGCGCAGGGTCGTGCGTGCGTGTTCGAACCGGTGGGTACTCTCCGCGAGATGTGAGGAAATAAAGAAAAAGAAGAAAAATCCGACTTCGGTCCGTTGTCCGCTGAAAACATCGTCATGGGTGGGTTGCCAAGATGGCACCATGATTGGGGTGGTCCCCAAAACCGCGAAACTCTGAGCAGCAGAAAAACCTTCCAACCAATTTAACAAATTGATACTGCTATCGCCGTCCAACTATAGCGGCCTTTTCTAGTGCTGCCGCAGGGGCAAGGATCGACGGAGTCAATGCTTTTGCCACACAGCAGCCTGCTGCAGCGGCACTTGCTGGTTCGTTGAGCATCACAATACAAAAACTACAGGTGCGACGGCAACACAGCAGGATCTGCGCGCTCGGGACCGATACCGAATCACCGAGCGGGTACTCGTGTTTCTCGTCGGGCTTCCAGAAAAACAAGGTTTGATTAATGGCATCTCTCAGAATCCTTCTCCCCTTGGGCTGTGTACCAAACATGGGTTTGGAGCATCGCCATACGGGACCTTGCACCTTGGGGGAGCGGGAAACCAGGGGAGGTGCCGAAGCAACCCTTGCATGGTTGACAGCCAGGCTAAATCATGCAAACTTGACGAACAACAGTCAGCAATACAGCTTATTACTCAGAACCCCTTGTCGCCTTTGAACAAGACTTACGCCAACCCAGCGCGATGCAAGCACTGGATATATCCCCCCTGTCTCACATCCCATGGACCGCAAGCTCCCCCCAACATTCGGATGAGGAAAATTCCAATAAGCAAACATCCTTTCTCCCAGGAATGAATAGGCAGCCCATCATCACTCTTCCGCCGCAAACCCGCATCACAAACGTCACTTGATGCACCATGCCCAATTGATTTTTGTTGAAGCGAATCAATCCCCGTCATCGGTTCAACTTTAAATGTGAGATTGTTTTACGTCGAAATAGTCCGTCCCGGCCATATCTGGTCCAAGACAGTCGGCTCCATGTTCATAGCTCCTCTCGCCAGAAGCAGCACCCCGCCAAAAAAAAAAATTACCCCGCGACGCGTTATCTGCACTGACCGCTGTCCGCCCTGGCGGGCGTCCCTTTAAACAACGTCAACCTCACATCGTCTCCCCCCCGTTGGAAACATGGCTGACGCATCCGGCGAAGAAGACCGCGAGGTAACTCAATTTCGATTTCTAACGGGAATGTACCGAAACTGACCGGTCTCCCAGCGTCTCAAGTCGGCCCTCTGGTACGCCATCGGCCAGATTGTGGATGAAGAGTCGCTCAAGCGCAACCGCAATGCCACACCCCAATTCATTGGCGCGCTGACAGAACTTGTTTGGACACAGATAGGTAAAGATCATTCTAGGTGTCTGCGTACTCATGCCATTCTTAACTGTGCCCATGTTTTTTTTTTCTACTCTCTCACTTTTCTATCCTTTTTTTTGTTTAAAAACAGGTAAAATGAAACTAAAAATGACTGACTGGAATGATAGAAAATGTGGCCACGGACCTAGAGACGTTCAGCAACCACGCCGGCCGCAGCACCGTGACCACGGATGACGTGCTACTGCTCGCGCGGAAGAATCCAGATTTGCATGATATCATGAAAGAGTTTGTTGATCAAGTCAAGGCTGACAAGGAGTCTGGCAAGAAGGGAAAGCGATGAGGTTACGGTGAGGATGAGAGCTGTTGTGAACGTTGGCGTTTTGGCGCACGAGATAATACAATGTGCTTCACTCAGCTGAAGAGTAGGTATGAAGAGCGAAATCATTTATTTTTTTTCCCCGAACATTATTTCATTATTCATATCCAGTATCGTCGTTTCCCATGTCAGGGGTATCTATCAAGCCAGAAGAAAAGGAGATAAAGAAAGAGGAATGAGAGGAACAGGCTCAGGCTCTGGCTCACAGGAAAGCAACTGCAGCGGCAGCCACGACGGGCAGCAGAACCAAAGCTCTGCTGCTACTTTCCAAAGCAGACGAGGCAGCACTGTCCTTGCTGGATCCGGAGCCCGTCTCCTGGGCATCTTGCGCCGCGGCGGTGCGGGTGGACTGTGAGCCCGTCTTGCGGCAGTACTGCACGCCGCTAACCGTGTCAAGGAAGCAGTCTTCATCCGACTCGCAATAGTAGCCAGTGGTGCAGCAGCTGGAGCCTGAGGGCATGCAGCTGATGATGCTGCTGCCCGAACAGCACTCGGTATCCGAGTTGAGACAGGACCACCCGTTGCCGGCGGCTGCGTCATCACTTTGTGTTAGCATCTTCTTCTTCTCACTTTCGCTACCGCATGGCGTGGAGAGGGACGGCACGTACTGTCGTAGCCGCAGAAGCTATCGCGGGTGTCAAGAGAGACCATCTTGCCATTGAGGCTGAAGGTTGCCGCAGCACCGGCCGCAAAGAGGAGAGAGACGCCGAGGAGCTTCATTGTGAGATGGGTTGATTGTGTGTTCTGGAAGCCTTTTGTCCTTTGTGTTGCAGTACACTATACTGTACTGTCCTGTACTGTGTTGTATTGTATTGTATTGTATTGTATTGTATTGTATTGTATTGTATTGTATTGTATTGTATTGTATTGTATTGTATTGTATTGTATTGTATTGTATTGTATTGTATTGTAGTATATTGGATTGTCTTCTTGATCTCGTCTTGATTCCAAGGGAGAGTCTTTCCCAACCTCCCCAAATGTGCAAGCCCGACGACTTATGTACTCAGAAAGCAGAAAGACTCCTCCTTGACCAGACCTTTCAAAATCTCCTGCAAAAAAAAAACAACTTCACCTCAACCGAAGGGATCAGCCTCGGAAGGTAGCCACTGTTGCGCCATCATTCTAATATTGGCAAGGCAGAAATGGAGGTGGCGGTCTAAACCGCCTGTATCCTCAGCCGCAGCCACCAACATGGACCCCTCCCCCCCGCGAAACTATCTCAAACGCCTCTATCTCTAGATGCATGATTGATCACAAACCGATTGGACAGCCTCGCCAATAGTCGCTGCCACGGCGGCGGCGGCATCGTCTCATCTCCCGCGCTTCTAACGCATGCTTGTCTCAGAAGATGCCTGAGGAGGGTGGAACAGACAACTGCCCATTCAGCAGATCGCCAGTGCCATGTTTTTTTGTTTTTGTTTTTAATTATTCCTTTCCAGTTTGTGGCGCGGATGGGAGGGGGCCTGCAGCATAGCTTTTGCTTTTTTCATTGTCCTTTTGCAATCCAATGGTCGGGGAGACATGAACAAAGAAACCGGACAATGCATTGCTGCGGGCGCGGGCGCGGGCGCGGAGGAATGGGCTGAGGCCTAGATTTTGATACTCGACTCGGGCCCGTACTGCTCCCTGTACTTGGCGAGCATTTCGAGGGTGACGTTGGCGCCGCCGCAGACGACCAACACCACGTGCTTGCGACTCCATTCCTCATCCGAAAGCGACGGGCCAAGCTGCAGGCGAAGGTCGCCGCGGTAAGCGGTCGCAATGGTGGCTCCGCAGGCCACCTCGACAAGCAGCAGCGCATCATCGGCGAAGCGGACGCAGCTCACGGCGGCGTCGGCGTCGGGGACGACAACGCTCTTCAGGTTGGGGCTAGAGCTCCACTTCCAGGACTGCTCCGACACGCGCGGAGCCCCCAGAGAGGTGGCAATGGATGTGATGCCGGGCAGCGTGATGTGGGACCCGGCCAGGACGCTCGCGTTGAGGCTGTCGGCCCCGGGCGTCTCGACGGCTATCACATGAGGCTTTGTGCCCGACCACGGGGCCGACTCAACGCCCTGCATGAGACCGTTAAGCAGCCCGCCACCGCCCACGCTGCACACGATGGCGTCGATGGGGCCCTCGAGGTCCTCTCTCAGCTCTGGCACCATGGTGGCTGCGCCGTCCCAGATGTGCGGGTGGTCAAAGGGAGGCACGTAAACGCCGTTGGGATCCTTGTCCAGCAGCTCGCGGCGGAGGTAGCCATCAGCCTCGGCCCAGTTCTTGCCTACCTGGTGGACCTGGGCGCCGAGATCGAGCAGCTTCTTCTTCATGAGGGCTGAGGCAAGCATGGGGAGAACAATGGTTGCCGGATGGCCCAGGGACAGCGCCGCTGTTGCACAGGCGAGCCCAGCGTTGCCGCCCGAGGAACAGTAGAAGTGGACAGGGCCCGAGGCTGCCGCCGCAGCGCGTGTCATGAGGTTGCCGATGCCCCGAGACTTGAAGGAGCCCGAGGGCTGCAGGTTCTCAAGCTTGAGGTGGATGTTGCTGCGTGTCTTGCGTTAACCCCCCAATGCTCGACATGAATGTTTGTCAAATGGCAGAGTGCTTACCAGCCTACAACTTTGGACAATTGGGGACTGTAGACGCATGGCGTCTTGATCCATGGGAGCTTTCCTTTTTCATTGAGAGAACCCATGATGAAGAATTGATGCTTATATTGCAATGAACAACGAGTTGATGAAGATGGATGAGGACCCAGTGAGACAAGAATAGCTGTGTTCAAGATAGATATATATATGTGAGCTGGCGGCCGGAGAATTTGGGATCTGCCAGAGTATCTCACCTTGGTTGACTGGCGTTGACTCTTATAACAGCGTCCACATGTGGAAGGCTCCGAGTCGATATCCAATGTTTGTCTCCAGCCAGTTGTGGTACAAGCCGATCTTCAGTGTGTGGTTGCTTCAGACCCACGCTGCGGCAAAGATGGTGGGGAGAAGATGACGGGTTAGGCCGGGAAACGAAAAAAAAAAAAAAAGGAGAAGAAACTAAAGCAGAAGGTCAAAGTCGCACACCCCTGTTTGTCTATTCTAGACGCAGAGAGAAGCCTCTGGTCGTCAGGTCGGTGTGTGCAACTCAAGACATGACAGCCAGTGTCAATGCGGGCGAAAAAAAGACTCAATTAGCCGCGTCTTTGCGCCTTTGCAGTGGAGCATACTCCAGTCATGTCTGCACAAGGGCGCGATAACACACATTCTACGCCTATCATCAGCCGCATAATATTTTGCAAGTCAATTGCAACATGGTTTCAAACTGCCTGTCTCTGTGTCTTTCAGCAGCTCACCCGCACGCACATTGTTTCGCCCCCAATGCATCTGTTTTAATCAACCATGACCAGCTGGCTAGTTCCGCGTCTTTAGTAGCCCAGGTGACGTTTGTCGCAAAAAGCCCGACGCCGGAGCGCACCGGCGAAGACACTCCTGTTTCCACACTTCATATCAAGGCATAATCATACCTAGTCACTTGAACCTCGCCGACTCATGTCTGCTCGGAGCGCTCAATCCAATCGGGTCGAGACGCCATGCGTAAGCTTGACATAAAAGTCTAACCCCCTCCCCGGCGTGTGTCCGGTCTAGATCTAAACCTCTGAGGGAGACACATGCTTGCGGCTCATGGTATTGAGGAGGCAGAGTCAGAAGGCAAAGGACCCATGACCATACGGCAGTTAAAAGATACTTATAAGGTAATGGCTTTGTGTTTGATGCGGGGTTCCAGCGAACCCTCCTTCGTCGGCCGGCGCTAGGCACGGAGATGGTTCGTTTCGTCAATGGCCATGTGCCGGTTTATTAGCTCGAGACGGCTATCCATGGCTTCATCTCTCAGCTCCAACAAAGCCGTTTGGCCGATGATGAGAGTTTGAGATGCTCGATGGTGTGTTGGATGGAGTCGATGCCGTCTCTATGCGCTTGCCTTGCTCCGTCGAAAGTTGCAGTCGCAGTCGCAGGACACAAGTATGACAGCGCCAGTGTTTCCCTCGGGTCAACTTCCCAAGAACCCCTCCAAAACCAGGACCAAGAAGGCGAGCATTGTTGGATGTATTATATCACACCAAATAATCTTCGTTCCATATATTAAAAAAAACCATCTGTGAGGTTACCAGATCGGTGGGATGTAAATGTATGCGGTTGGCCCAGACCACATTGTAACGAGCTGTCATATTTTTGTCTCGCGATCGTCCACCTAACCTCATTGCATAACACGTTGCCCTGAGCGGTGATAACTGGACTCTGTTTGCAACCCAGGATGTATCTCGGATGATTGAACTTCAGCGAAGGAAACTCGACCTTGCAATTCTTGAGTTTGAATTTCGCGTTACAATGCAGGGTATTATTCCCTATTGCTTGGTCTATGACCCATGCCATGCCCCTCTCCCCCTTCCTCCATGTTTGCACATGAATAAAACTAGTCCGTCATCATTTTTATTTTCTAATCTGCATCGACAAATCTTCTTTTATTTATTATCAGGCTGATATACCTGTATCTGCCTGGATTATGGACTCATTTATTTTTCTGTGCCCGCTTGCCTGGGACTGGTTTGAACCGCCCCAAGGGAGAAGTACCTGACAATACACCACGGCGTGGAGTTATGCCGACTAAGCGGAACCGCATTCGTTTCGAGTCTGCCCCTTGGCCGCATCTTATTCATTACCCCAAAAGACGCTTTTGTCTCGCTAAATAGTTGATATCTTGACCTTTTCCGCTTCGAGCGTCTCTGTATCCACGATCACCAGTTCCCTCGTGTCTGAAAACGACGGCACGGAGATCAGCCTTACTGATTGACCGTCGGGACCGTGGATCACATTGGTTGCAAAGCTAGGTTGGCATCCCGCAAAGTACAAGTGAGGACAATCCCTCATGACGAAGGGGTCGTCATCCTGGAAGGGATAGCTCCCTGGTAGCTTCGCGTTAGTGCGTGTCAGATAGGTTTGGAACACAAACGAGGACTTACACAACGTATCAGGAGCAGTTGGGGCACTGCACCGCCAGCGGCACATGGCTTCCATCATGCCAATACGATCATCGCTGTCGATGTACTTGAAAACATCGTCAACGTTTTGACCACCAGTTCCCAGCACCCTCCATCCTTCTACTTCACCTTCCCAAGGGTTGGTGACAGGATCAAGCCAGCCAACCTTACTAGCGGGAGCCGACGGATCCTTGGTATATGCTCTTGCGGCGGGGAACATGGCTGGGTGAATGGGTTGTTGGGGGTAGCTGGCGTTGGCCGGGTCCTGGGCACCTGGGAGAAGAGTAACCGGGATTGAGGGTAGAAGTTCGTTGAGGAAGCCATCAAAGAGCTGCGAGGGGAGAGGGTTGTAGGAGCTGGCGTCATAGCCATACTTTTTGTGGGCCTTCTTTTCATCGGCAGCCGTAGTTGAGGTGTCGGGTTTTCGATCAGTCGTGGAGATGGAGTTGCCAGCGATTATAAGGCGGCTGATTTGGGAGATTTCGGACTGAACATCGGGACTGAGGGCCTCGCCGAGCAGATACTCGAGGAGGAGATCGAGATCGAGAGCGTGGGAGGCATCATCATCAGAGAAGGACAAGCCAGATACAATAGCAATCTTTTTGCCACCAGATTTGACAGGGGCATCCGTCATGTCTTCGTCTTCGCCCTTGGCCTCCTTTTTGGCCGTTCCATTGGGTTTCGAAAGGCTCCAGCGCTCAGGCTGGGGACACAAGTCTGGGAATTTTACATCTATGACCTCTAGCTCACCATTGGCATTCTCGGTGCCCATGGCCGCAATAATACACCCAGTCACAAGGTGGATGGATTTGAGCACATCTCCGACCAAGCGGATGCGACCGGATTCGTCCTCGAGCATGATCTGGCCGGAATCGTCGTCGGAAAAGTACTTAGGCATCGATATCGGAGCGGAAATCCAGCGCTGAAGGAGTTTTGTTGGTCAGCTTGCCAATCTAGACACAAGGGTTATTCCGCTGGGGCTTCTCACGTCCTTTGACACATCCTCCAGCAGACTTGGCTTGAGGGGCATGTCCATGTATACTGTTCCCGTAACCCAGCACAGTTCACCCTGGCGCACATCTAGCACACGCTCAACTCGCTGTGCCGCCTCACCAGCGATTACGGTGTCCTTCCAGGATGCATGGGCAACTTCGTCTACGGCAGGTTTAATCTTTGTGAGGCGCAGAAAGTACATATCGCCGAATTGCTGCTGGTAGGATCGTTTCTTCTCGAGATCAAACGTGTGAAGCGGCTTGTACGATGAGGGGGCACGGGAGGGGGCCTGAAAGGCGACATCGCTGGCTCGCTGGTGAGATAGAATCATGACAGTTCTGCGCGAAGCAACTTACGAAGGTTTCTGGAGAAGACTCGAGCTGACATCTTCGAGGGCAACCATTGTGACGGCGGGGATTGAGCCAGAGAGTCGGGCGTGCGAGGTGAGTGTGTCGGGTTGGAGCCTTGAAAGCCGTCGTTTGGTTGACTCCAGCTTTTTTTTGATTGGGAACGCGTACTGAGCTTGTCCCGCGTCGCACGCGAACTTCTGGCGTAGAGTGGCTGGAGGTCGGTGTGCTAAGGGCCGACTCTCCGACTACAGTGCTGTCAATGCTGTCAGCACTGCTGGGGGATCGCACGGTTTCCAGGGGGCTTGTCGATTTTCCAGTGGATGGTGTGCTAGGGTTCCGCGGATACCGAGTCCCTAGAAACCCAGGTAGCTTAAGCGCAATTCGAAAAATAGTGCGTGAAGAAATACACCCAAATACGAAACTATTTTATATAGTTATATTCATCTATTATACCTTTTGATGTTCCATATGGTCTGCTGTGCTTACCAGCACTCTTTACGAAGCGGTCAATGGCGATATAGCACAGGTATGCCGTGGTGGGGTCGATCCAAATGCCCCGCCATCGACTTCAATGACCGCTTCTGACTCAAATCAGCCTTGAGGGAAAATTTGGTAGGTCACTTGTTTTTCTTGGCCCATAAACTATTAAAGATATATAAACTCCCCTCTCCATGTAAACCGTGCTCTCGCGCTCTCTCGCTTGTTCTTCTCTCAACTTTGGGCTAATATTAAACTTAGTTGTCAACTTGAAAGCCGCAAAGCAACAAGACGCCAATTGAGTTCCCGTTACTTGAACCACCATATTCATTTATTCACAATGGCTCCCAGCAAGCCCCCGACCGTCCAGGCCAAGAACCTTTCATACACGTTCCCGGACTGTTCTACCGGTGTTCATAACATCAGTCTTGATCTTCCTCCTCGATCACGGACTCTCCTAATCGGTGCCAACGGAGCTGGCAAGACCACCCTTCTCCGCCTCTTGGCTGGCAAGCGTCTCGCACCAAGCGACACCATTGCCATCTGCGGTGTCGATCCTTTCAAGGAGGGCCTGGAGGGAGTCACCTATCTCGGCCTCGAATGGGTTCTGAACCCCATCGTCCGCACTGACATTGGCGTCAACGAGCTGCTCAGCTCCGTCGGTGGCGATGCCTACCCTGACCGCCGCGACGAGCTCGTCTCCATGCTTGATATCGACACAAACTGGCGCATGCACGCCGTCTCCGACGGCGAGAGACGTCGTGTCCAACTCGCCATGGGCCTTCTGCGACCCTGGACTGTCCTGCTCCTCGATGAGATCACCGTCGATCTTGATGTCTTGAGCCGTGCCGAGTTTCTCGGCTGGTTGAAGAATGAGACAGAGATTCGCGAGTGCACCATTGTCTACGCCACTCACATCTTGGACAATCTCGCCGGCTGGCCCACTCATCTCGCTCACATGCACCTGGGTACCGTCAAGGAGTGGGATGAGGCCGACAAGATGCTCGCCACAATCGACGGCACCGTAGGCGCCTCGGGCAACAGCCGCCTTGGAGAACTCGTCCTCAGCTGGCTTCGGGATGACTTGAAAGCCCGCGGCCCCCGTGGCCAAGTGAATCGAGCCCCCGAGGGCAAAACCTACGGCTTCGGAGGCATCCAGGTCGGTGGCTATGGAGACGAATCGAAGCAGCGTGAGGCTTAGTAGGGGCACACTCTGATCGTGGAGGGTTTTCTTAACAATGCCTTCACCACTGCGGAATCATATCCCGAGGCTCTAATCGCGCACTTTTCATTTATGCAATCATGCTTATGGTATAAAACGAGGCGGCACTCAACTGCATTTTTTTTTTTAGGAAGCTTTTGGCGTTCACTTTGGCGGGAGACAGGTCTCAACTCTGGGCTCTGCGGCGTTTGATTTGTTTCAACACTACACATCATGGCAAGAAGCAGTTTTGCCGACGGCCTCATCTACGGTTTGGCAATTTCTTTCATGTTTACATATACACTTTTGATACCCTGTATTTCAACCAAGGGCACAGAGACTCGGTCCACTTCAACTAGACAAGTCCAAAATAAATGACTGTTATTTCACATTGTGTGTGGCCCACGTTGCGTCGGGTAAATAAGTCGGGCCATGCCGGGTTTATTGAAGTGAACTACGCCGAGAGTCATTGCCTTCCATGAGATTTCTCACCAGCTTCATAGTATTCTTCAATAGCTCTGTAATCCCTGGTAGTTCATGAGCGCTAAGCGTTGCCAGGACGCCCACACGGTAGTCTGTCCATGATAGAGTTACCCCGCCAGAGGTAGATAGTCGTGTGAGACTATTTTGGGTTACTGGGCCCGCATGTCGAGTTCTCAATGACTGGTTCTTATCAACTGCAGCATCCTCGAGCTCCCGCACGATCTTGATGCTTTGGAGACATAGCACATGAGAATGTGAGAGCCCAAAAAGCGATTCCAATGTGAAGGTCTTGTCGACCGATGTGACATAACTGGCGAGGATGGGAACAAGTTTCCGCGGAGCCATGCAACCCAGTGCATTCGTGTCATTATTGCTGAACGCCCGTCCCCGCCAGAAACAGTTGCAGATATCCATGAGAAAGCCATTGTAGAGATCAATGTACGACCTATTGTACGTTCCAGTATCAATACGATTGCTTCCGTTGTTTCGCGCCCTCGTTTGCATTGCTATATCGAAGCCTTTCCTGTAGGAGGCGAGTATCCAGCAGAGGCGTGAGACAATAGCAAGAGAGCTGCTGAAGAGGAGGGTATATACGAGTGTAGAGGGGGGCAGCTCTATACGAATATAGTGTTTCAGGTTATCATGCGATACAAGACGGACATTCTGCTCGTAAAACTCGAGGATGGCTGAGTGTGTCGAGACTGTTGGGGAGGTTTGGGTGAGGGTGTGAGTAAGAGAATTGACGTGGCTGATCAGAGCAGAAATGATGGTGCTAGCATTTTCAGGGACTGGATCGGTAGAGTGCAGGATGGTGGTCCAATGATAAAGTAAGCCTTTGTAGAAGGAGAGGAGAGCCAATTGAGATTCTGGCGTATCATCCAGTGTGGCGTTCTCCAAGGGTTGAAATATATGCTGATAAAGCTCTGGGCCGAGTTAGCACATCCAAGATTGAGGAGGGTGCATAATTACCATCGAAGTCATGAAAAGGGGCATACGACAAAACTTCAAGCAGAACATCGCGGCGGCCAGATCCGTTCCATAAAGGGAGAAAACGGGCAAAGAAGTTTAAGAAGAGAGGAGGTAATGTCTGAGAATTGTGAGTGAGAATTTGATTTTTTGATATTGCAAGTAATATTTACCTTGGTTGATGTCACATAGTCCTTCAGAATATCCAGCACATCAAAGAGCATGCCTTCGTCAGCCTCCCCATCAATGACATCTTGGAGAATGGAGTCTAGCCAATTGGCCACCCGTTGATTTGCATCGTCACTCGGTCGCAGCAAAAGCAACTTTTGCAGCAAAGGATCAGCAAGCACAGCAACAAGTTGGTTGGGCAACTCGATCTTTTCGAGGTTTCGAACGAAACCAGCCGTGTTTTCGATTTCTTCGAGGGTGACCGAATTCTACAACAGTTAGATGGGCATATGGATACTTTGAAGCCACTGACCTCATTCACGTGTGACGTATGGACAAGCGGCACGATCTTGTTCCGCCGTGACCTTGTGATTGGGCGGTGAACCCTAAAGCCGTCCCGTGGCTTTGAAAGGTTATCTTGAGATTCTTGCTGATGTGCTTCTTGAATCTCATCCAATCTCTGGCGCCATGCTAAGTCGGGGTGTTTGAATGCAGATGCTTTGCCACGAACGGCTTCCCCAACAATAACTTCTGGATAGTAATCCTTGAACACCCGGAGCAAGCCGATTAAGCCAGGGTCATTCCCCGTTTGCCTAGATAAACCCAATCTATCATGTGTAAGCACATTTTGAAACATAGAAATTTCCACTCTGAGTGTGTGACAAATCGTACAGTGCTTGTATTCTAAATGGCCGAACGTGTTTTCGGCGAGTGACGAGAGCCAAGAGGTGAGTGAGGTGTGGTCTGAAAGAGTGTTAGATACCTGGATTGGTGGAATTGCCTGCTCGGTACATACCGTGTTGCCGAAGTATCTAGCAGATTGAATAAGACTGGATAGGCTTGTGAGAGAACCTGTGGAGATTCTATGGCATGATACACCATGATGAGCCATTTCAGCAGCGCTGCTTGAATAGACAATGAAGGTTTGAGCTTGCCATGGCCCAGGCAGGAAATAATGCGAAGAATGACATCGCGAGATACTGGGGCAGCAGGGTAGAGGTTCCTAAGGATAGCTGACAAACTAGCTTGGTCCAGCTGACTTGGCTTTGTGATGAGGTTGATCAAGTCATCGAGGGTGTCGGGGAGTACGCCCCATTCATAAATGAGCGAGGTGAGGTTGCCGACTGTAGGCTTAACATTTGAGGCACGATTTTTGGCCGGAACCTTGGATGCTATATGGCCATTTTAGCAACTAGTACGCAAAAGACGGGAAGGCGAGGCTGTGGCTGAGCTACCTTCAATAATGTCGCTGGCAACAAGCCGAATCTCATCATGAGCCGGAGCCATGATGCTCCCACATGGGGTGTCTCGTGCGACCGTGAGATGAGCGCAACAACGATTGATAGAGGCCAATGCGAATGAGCTGGGATTAGACTGGACAAGACATCAACACCCCAGTAGTTTCCTCGCCGAGAGAACTGAACAACGGCGCCGATGGATCGGAGGTCAAGCTCGGCGCGGGCATGGATGAGTGGGACGTACCGGACGCGTCTCACGGAGCCAGGACGCGTCGCTCGGCGTTGGTTGGTGTTGCTGCCCCTCCACTAGCCCCGGGCTCAAGCTGTTGAGGCTGGCTTCTCATGCTGGGTACCTACCTTAGGCACAGACTGTTGGCACGTCCCCTCCCCACCAGAGGTCGGGATCCACTGCGGGCACCCGCTGCAACATCACTAAACCCACTGAAGCTTTCTCCATTGATGGTCTGGTCTGTGAAGGGAGAAGGTCTAATTCAACGTCAACTTGCGATTGTCGGCTTCTAGAAGCGAATCCGTCTAGTCTTCCTCCCAGATCAGGTCGCTAATTAGCGAGACGGGAGAACCAAGCTAGGCGCAGCGTAAACTCCACGTGTCCGCATTGACCCTGGGAGGCATTAGCTAGAAAACCTATCTGTGGAGATGGCTGATGCTAACGTCGTGTCCTAGTCGTCATCGATGAATTCTATCGGCTGCACCTCACACAAAGCAATGGAAGACTGCACCGTTTCAGGAAACCACCGCATCAGGCTCTATAGTTACATTAGTGGTTAAAAACAGCCATGCACGTCATTGTTAATTGTGCGTGGCTGCTCCGCGCACCTAAAAGAAGCTTGCGTTGTCTCTTTTCTCCGCTTCGCCCTTGATGCCATCCATGCCCTCAAGGAAAATGCAGTGTTGCGCTGTGCACTGGCCTCTGTTTCCTCTTACCCCAAGCCGCGCCGTTCCATCTGACTCGGTCGTATTGTGCAACATGGCAAGCCCCCAAATGCACGAGTGTGCGTGTGTGACCAACCGCGATGCTCAACAAGTCGCATGACTTGGTTCTGGTGCTGCTCCCTTCACTCGGTCGCATCACAACAAGACATACATACACAAAAAGTTCCCAGGGCCCCTACGACGTTGACCTCTCAGCATGCCTACCGCGGAGCCCTCATCCCGGTCTGTCCAGGCTCGTCAGGACCGACCCCCGTGAAGGGAAGCACGGTACCCAAGAAGAACAGATCCTTCTCGACTCGGACTGGCGGCCTGTGGGTGTTTTCGCAGGGGGTGGAGAAGACGCACATCTTCGGGCTGGCTGCTCAGGGCACGAGGCGGCTCGAAGCGCCGCATCCGACCGCAATGCATTGCTTGAGCGAGCAGCCTCGCATCAGCCCCAAGCTGGGTGCAATTCCTGCAGGCCACACAACATCATCAATGGCAAAAGGAAGAGAGAAAAAAAAAGAGAGGTCACACCTACATGCAATTCATTTCGTCAACATGTGCGCGATTGCCATCCAGGGGTTGTTCCCGGCCTAGTGTTGGCGGATCCGCTGCTGCGCCTGTGGTCCAGCTCACGCTTTCTTACCAATCAATGGCTTGCCGCCTTGCCTGCCGACCTGCTTGTGTAACCCTCGGTCAACCTCACACAGGAGGAAACTCCAGTACCTCGCTCTCGGATAACCGTATTAGAATCGAGAAAGGCCCTCTTGCTGCATCCGAGCCACAGCCGGTCGCCGCCGTGTCCGTGTACTGGTACCAGCATCCTTGCTCACCCCCGGCAACTTCAGGTTCACCGTACCCCAGGTGCATCGCAGCAGCGGCTGATGCTGATGCCAATCGTTGCTGGGCACTTCGTCCCATCTACCCCCACCCTCTAACCTATTCCTACCCTTTTCGTGTATCTGGGCTGGGCAAAATCACGGGACACCTAGACTACGCCATCCAAGACGAGCCGTTGTCGTCACATACCCAGGATTCCCAATTCGCAGACCGCCTGCCCGCCTGCTCGATTACGGTTTATTTACGAGCAATCTGTCCCTCGCTCCCGCTTTGGCCTGTTCTCGTCTCTTGAGGTGAGCTGGGTTGTCGATGAGGCTTGCCGCTACACGCTAGCCGCAGCGCCAGTTTTCGGAATCCCACAATTCGACAAACCTGCGCCCGATAGGAAACCAGTCGCCGCGTCCTTGAGACAGCCTCAGCGCCGTCATCATCAACCAGAAACATCTGGCCAGTACTTCTCTCAAGCGGAAAGGTTGGGGCACACCTGGCAGCAAACCTTGCCGCCCGCCCGGAAGCCCTTTGGTTGGATTCGTTTCTACTGCATTTGAAATCTCATACCGGCCATGTGAGATCTCCCACTGGGACCACCAACACAGCTACAGACCATGTCGAGTGATCAGCTCAACGTGGCCAAAGCCTCGCCAGCAACTCTGCGGTGGGGCTTTCCAGATACGGTACCCTTGAGCCAGATATTAAACGATGGGGACTTGATCATTCTTTTAACACCCGCCATTGTCCCCTTCAACCCAGCAGCAGACAAAACAGCCGACCCCTTCGAACCACTCGGCAGGGCCCTGGCTCGAGCACACCCTTGGATCCGCCATGTTCCGTACATCAAGGATCGTGGTATCACTGGCGTCCATGTGGCCTTCATCAAAAAGGCCAGAGTAGTCATATTCGTCATGGCTGGGTTTTCATTGGGACCTGAAGGATGCAGTCAACTTGAGCTTGCTGATATGGTGAAAGAAGTATGCGAGGAGCGCCCCATGGTAGCGGTGGCTTGTTGCAAACTTCCCGATCAGGACCTTCAAGAACTTCAAGATTTCGGCATTCAGGCTATGTTGGAATCCGCCGGATACTCTGCAGATGACCTGGAAACCGTGGCTTCTATTTTAATGAACGAGCAAGCGGAGCCGGCAGATGCAGCAAACTCAATTACAACCCCCGCGAACAGCTTTCCTCCACCACAGATTTGGCCTATCCAGCTTTGGAACTATGATCTCGACCTCGGCGAGATCCACAACCTGTGGCAAGCTTGTCTCCCGGCCCGATTTCACTTAAGCCGGTCTGCACTTGCAACACTTTTAAGACGAGACGGCTACGCTATGCATCATGTGGTTCGCCATCCATCGGATGGTAGTATTATTGGATTCTGTGCAACTTTCACCACATTTGCAGACAGCAGCGGGGATCGGCTCATTGGGTCAATCGCGCTCATCATTGTTCGGGAGGACTACCGAAATCAAGGAGTTGGGCGGACTCTCCATGATGAAAGCTATAGCAAGCTGAGCAAAATTCGCGGGGTTGGGCGGATCCAAATTGGAAGCACGTTTCCAAGGTTATTATATGGACTACCTACTCCTATCAGCAACCCAAAATGGTTTGAGAATCGGGGATGGGCTGTTGGAGAGGTGGGCCCAGGGAGAGGGAGGCCTGTGTCTGACTGGTTCTTGCGATTCGCAGACTCCCCCATACCGACTCTTGCCTCGGCCGGGCTGACATTTAGGACATGTACCATCACTGATGCAGCGCAGGTCATTGAGATGGCGAGCAGAGAGTCAGAGAGGAAACTGTGCTTTGGGTGGTATGATCAATATGCTAGGACGGTGGACAGTTGTCACATGGGAGATATCATTATTGGATTCGAGGGAGAGAATCTGGTGGCAGCAGCCATTACCTATCTACCAAACAGCGGGAGCCCGTGTGCGACAGACATTCCATGGGCTGCTGCAATTGGCCAAGGTATCGGGGGGGTGTCTTGTATCTGCATCAAAGGTGAGGCATTTTGCGAAGAAACGAGTTGCGAGTCTAACCCTGTCTTAGATGATGACCCCGACATGGTAAATCGCCGAGCTGCTGTTACTACGAGGTTGTTGCAGTCATGCCGTCAATCTTTGAGTGACAGGGGGATGGTTGGGATCTTTGTAGATGGGATCAGATCGGACGAGAACACATTTGTATCTCTTGGTAAGTCGGCCGGTCTCTCTTCCTTTAGAGCTCCACTAATTATCTCGGTCGCGACAGGATATTCGAAGTGGGCAGATTACAGAGAAGTCTGGCGCAAGGTGTGAACAACAAAAAAGCAGAACCAATTGGTCACCGCAATATTTATTTTTATCGAATTACGAGGCACCCAACAATTGGCACGGTTTCCATCTGGGGATTTGGAGCCATAACCCGCTATGGCGGAGCACCCTGCCTAAAAGTCAATCTTATGTTTTCGCAGACACCTTGGCTGGCTGGTTGGCTGTCACATTCGGCGCGTAGCGCAAACTCGTGTGTATGAGTTGTCCGTGGACATTTCAAAAACTCGGACATTCCCTATGACTGACCACCACGCCTAAAAAAAAGAAAAAAAAAATCATACCAGACTCTTCGAGCCTTCTCGGTGCGCATTGGTGGTCGATCAAAGGAATTGTGACGACTTGGCCGTCCGCAATTATTGAAGCCACGGTGCTGATCAGACGTGGGTGCCAGGGAGCAGGTACCTGATAAAGTCGGCGTATACCCTGCATATTTGAACACCGCTTTCGGTTCTGATCAACCCACGTCACATTTTGCTCCCAATCAGGCTTGACCCCGGATCTTGCTCGGCTCACATCCGTTTCGCTTAGGACTATCCTACCATTCTGGTGTGGACGGGATGGACTCATTGTCTCACCGAGTCTTCCGTTGGACTTAGATGCCCTAGCTTCTAAATAAAGCCGCATAGAGCATAGGCATATCCTGGAGTTTGGGTGCGCGCGCGCGCGCGCGTGTGTGTGTTGGTGGGATGATCTGTATGCTAACTGGGCGGTCATCGGTTGCAATGAAGCATGGCTGACAACTAGCTGGGATGCGATGAGACCCCGACGAGCTGTCTCTTTTCGACGGATCGCCACGGCGGTGGCCCATTCGGCCTAGGTGCTGCGACAGAGGTGCGGCGACAGAGGTGCGGCGTCTGCACAACTGATCATGCGACCGTGGAATGGCTTTTTCAATGTTGTGCTACCAGTTAGCCTCATTTTCAATACACGGAAACCGTTGAAGAGAAGATGGCTGTATTGGAAAACAGGCGATACCATAGAAGCGTGAAGTGATGAGTGAAGGACGGTTTATCAGCGACTCCACATTCTCAATGGCTACTGGTATGGATCCGCGAAAGGATTGGTCTAGTTGTTTGACGCAATGCAGCTTTAGGAACACAAACATAACTGGCTAGAATGGGGAGAGGGGGGCGCGCGCACTTGGCCATGAAGGGTCACCGGGGTTTGGCTACAATGATTTCTTTCAACAGGAGATTGAGCCAACTCGGTCAGGGGCTGAAATGGTATCTCGAAGCGCATGCATCGTTACTATTTACCCTACCCGGCTGAAGTACGTACTGACTAGCGGCGTCCTAAGGTAAAGGGTGCATTCGCAACATGGGAGGAGTGGGGTCACGACGTAACCCGCTGGGCACCAGTTGGCTTTGAAACCGCCTCGGAACCTTTCTTTTCTTTTTGGTGTAAGCGGGCTAATAGGACACAAGTCATTGCATCAAAGGGGACAGATTCCCGCCACCCGCCTCGGCTGCGCCAGATGCGGATGACGGCGAGGCTCAGCAGCCGAAGCCAACATTTGCCGGACAGGGTTGGCCACCAACCATTTGTTCTCCTGGTCAGGTGCAGTACCTATTTCACGTATCGGCGTTGTGCCTCGCAGCCAAGGTCGGAGACAACCGTGTCGCCACTGGCCGCATTTCTTTATGCCTCAACCTGGGAACCAACGGTAGCTTAGCATTGGTTGAATCCAACGCCCAAGTCAAAGATGTAATGCCAACCGAGTAGTATCGGGCAGGAGGTGATCTGCCCCTGTGTCCCGTCCCCTTCTCTCGCGGAAATCTCTTACGCAACCTCTCATGCGGGCCAACCCTCCGATTGGGATTTTGTGTTACCGTGTGACCTTTTGACTGGCTGAAGTGTCAAAAAATTTTCACTGTGCAGCTGGACAGAAAGGTCAGACCCCGGTGGATTCCGCAGACGCCTCACCCCCGGTTGTGTAACCATGGTCATTGACGCCCGGGCGCTATGGCGGGGGTCGACCTGCAGCTTGCCATTTTCCAGTGGTGCATGGCAGTCGCTATGGGTCGTGTCCCAATCAATGGGCATGCGTTTCCTGCTTAATAAATGTGCTTGCAGCTGGCAGGATGACGGTCCATAGATAGCCCCCATGCCATATTGCCGCTTTCGGCCATGTCTTGTACCATCCATTTCCCAAGCCAAGTCTCACGATGCTTGAAAACTTGACACCAAGTCATAATAAATTCATCCATAACTTGAGACATGCGCAACCCCCCCCCACTTCCTGAAGTTTCAATCGGCGTGCAGTTATGTGATGTACACCCTCAAATAAGCCTGGCATATTACGGGGGCGTAGAAATAAAAGCCATGTCATTTGACCTGCCTTATCCAGTCTGCAACTTGGGCTTTACTTGTATTCATAGAGGCGGCTTATGCCAATCAACCATGCATGTCTATAATGCACATATATCACCCTTCCATCCATCACATGATGTAAGACATGGTTGAAAAAAAAAAAAATCTGACAAGCTGGGACCCAGCCATCGCAAATCGATGTGCGTGGTTGTGTTTGTTTTTTGAGTCGGTGCGAACTAATCAACTTTAAGGAAAAGTCTAGCACAACTGCTTGCGACTTTCGGATCAGCGTTTCATGTACAAGCAAACAAGCACAGCTAACCAAGCCATTGAGATCGTGGGGGCCGTGAACCGAGTATCCCGAGACCACGGAGGATCGAGGAGACAGGCTGCAGCCACAATCATTCAGAACTGGCATGCTGCAGTGATTGCACTTGTTCGTGAAGCCTTATTGGGCAACTCTCTGTGTGCTTGGCATACGCGGATGGCTAGCTCCGCCCAAAAGGCAAACATTTGGGCCTTTCGCTTATTGCCCAGCCAAGACACGCAAGCCGGAACTAACATGGGTTGGATGCCCTCCGTGTTCGAGGCGGTGACATGCGCAATTGACAGGTTGCGGGGAGCGATAACGGAGAGCCCCGGGTGTTAGATAAACAAGGTCAATGACAGCTACAGTCCCTCGTCACACTCAACTCGTGTAACCCACGATTTGCCCGGATACGGACATACGCGGTCAGCAAGGCCATGTTCTGCCCACCAACTCTCCACGGCGGACCAACCCAGACCCCGCCGCTATTCAAACAAACCAAATAGTTGACGTGACGGCTGCAGATGCATGTGGCAGTCGCCGCTAGAGGGGGTGCAAATCGGGTGGGCAACGAGCATCACACACCGAGGTAGCAGAAAAACGACTTTTGCTTTGCATATTGTTATATTATTTGCTTTTTTTTGTTTGTCTCGTCCCGCACCTTCGAGGTGGACCCATCACAGGCCGAAGTACCGGTACAACCGGACGACTCGTCGTGTTACACTCAAGTCCTGTTTTTGCCAAGACTTGGATGAGGTTGCATTCACATAAGAAAAAAAACGCTGTGTCAACATGACAGGTCTGATGTCATTTACGCCGAGGCTCAGCTTTTGTGCTGATTGTCTCTCACTTGCCTGAACCAGCCAAGCTGAACCAGCACGACGAATAAATCAGAGAAACCAAAATAAGGGAGGGGAGAGAGTAAGAGCACAAATGCAGGCGCTCGCAGGCGGAGGAGAAATTGAATGCGGGCTGGCCGGTCTTCAATGTACGGTGTTGAGCCAGCTTCCACCGTTTCCGCAACGGGGATAAAAAGAGCAATTTGTGCAAATCTTCAATAACACCAGGGCATCAAGGGTATCCGCAGCAAAACAGAAATAGGGCCCCCAAAAAGTCAAAGGCATTCGGCGACGCTACATGGCAGATTTGATGAGGGGTGAAAGCAAACAAACAAGCATGAATGATAAAAAAAAACCAGCCTCGCAAAACATAAACTTTTTGTATCCGTTGGTCCCATATATAGACGCCCTCCGACAATATTGTAGCACATCACTTTCATTATACAAACATCCACCCTCTGTCTTTCTTTCCTCCGTTTCGTAGTCTCATAATTCAGAAATATGTAATCTGCTCAAGCCCACCGCGAGAAATCGACCGATTCGACCATCGAGTCCAACCCAGGTGTGGTTCCAATCTCCGTTTCATTCGTTGTAGTTGAAGTAGAAATTGTAGAAGATCTATGAGACGGTTGTTCGCTTGCGCTTGTGAAGAATGTTGCCACGCTTGACCGGCGAAGGCTGCTTGGGAAGCTATCTCGCACGGTGCTGCTTGGCCTCGACGACTCTCCTGTTTGTTGCTGAGCGAGCCCGCTCAGGGACGATGCTTGAGAAGCAGAAGGCGTCAAGTTTCCTGGCTTGGGTGCGTATCTCTCTCGGAGTTGTTTAATGGCCCTCAGTCTGCTTAGCCAAGAACTGACGTGCTCACCGCCCTCGCGGTTGGCCCAAACTGAGGAGAACACGGATGCATTCAGTGCAATAAGCCGTATCAAGCTGGGCAGGGCCTTGAGCGATACCATTTTAGTCTCGGAAGCTGGTGATATCTCGGGGAACCCAGGTTTGCTCATGACTTGAACTCGGTAAAATGGCTGCCCACCTCCTAAAGGTGAGTCTCGTGTTGCAATAAATGAAGCTCGAGATGCCGGTGTAATAACGATGTAAACATAGTTGAAATCGCCTGGGAATGTATCAAATTTGAATGGCAAGCCTGAATCATTGAAGACGATGTTCACAAAGTCATTACCGATGTGGCGCTTTTTGAGAGTGCAGCGAGGATCATGGTCTAGATTCGTAGGCATTTGCGTTGTGACATGAAACACAACCTCAGTAACCCTATCTCGCCAACAGAACGTGTATTGGCCATCCGAGTCAAACTCGCGATCCAGGCCATGAGTATTGAATGTGGCTCCTTTCAACTTTGTCAGGGTTCCCAAATTATTTAGGAATGTGACATAGTCGCTGCTGCCGGACACGTTGGCAAGAATCTCCACTTCGTCCGTCTGACCCTCTCCGATGTAAATGACACCAACTTTATGCCCATCAACGGTGGAGCTGCGATCAAAAACTCGGATGGATCTATTGACAGCCTCTTCATCAGGTAAAGGGATGGGGCGCGCAGGCTCCGTTGCCTGCGGGAAGGAGGAGAGCAGGCGAACCAATAGATGACTTGGCAGTATCGTGTTGGTTGACGTCTGCCCCTCCCTTGAAATATCGACGTAGTTCTGAGTCTGGTGTGGCGGGGGTGGGCTAAAGCTTTCTCGGATTGTATAGACTGATGTTCCTGATGGCTGCCTCTTGATTATTTGAGCCCAGCCCGTGTTCGTGGCCTGCATAACGGTCACGATGCTATGCCCAACGATCCAGCGTTTCGTAACAATCTCTCCAAACCGTGCCTCGGTGAAATGGGGGTCTTCGGAGGACTCATCAACGTCAGCGTAGGTAACCCGCTGCATAAAGTCAACCGAAGTGAGTGCTTGCTCATTGTCTGCTTGGCCCTCGTCACCATCATTGAATAGGTTACGTATGATCCACCCGACTAGGCTCGCCCGGTCAGGCAACTTCAGAGCCAAAAACCAGAAGAGAATCACGTGGTACGCCAAAGCGTACACGTATTGCGGCAGGTCATCTGTTGTGCTGGGGTGCGTCACATCAGTGACATGAGGGAATAACACGGCCGGGGTAGACGGCTCGCTCATTTGGCTATGCCGGGAAGACTCTTTCTTGTCTCTCACGGATTGTAGGTACCGGATGCAAATGCCAAAGACAATCTTGTACTCTTCCTCTCTGAAGTTGACATACACGTTATGTTGTCGACTCAGAGTGGCAAGAAATTCAAGAATGTGCACCGAGACATGAGGTTGGGTGATGATGGTGGACATTTTGGTCAGCAACTGGACCAGGGACTTGCTGGTAGAGAGTGGAAGCTCGTGGCAGCAGATTGACAATGCGTGAATGCAGCATTTGGCGCTTCGTTCCCATGTGGCGATGCCGTGAACAAATGTCTTGACAATCTCATCCTCCTCTCCTTTTTGAAAGTAAACATGGTAGCTGAGAATCATTGTCAAGCTGTGAAAGAGACAAATAGCCACATCAGCGCGCCGCAAACCTGATGCATTCGGCGGCTCTTGAAAACTATTAGTTCGGATGTGTTCGCATATGAGCCGTCGCAGCTCCTGGATTTGGGGTATGGAATCCCTAAATAGAGCATGATTACTCAACTGAGAAGGAAGGTGCACCAAAATAAAGCTGTAAACCTCCCAGTTGCATCCGTGAAGCAAACTGAGGACAGCTTCGAGCCAAGCCGAAACATTCAATGCTGCCGGACCAGTATCCCCTGTGGTCGCCTCCAAGATTTCACCAACTTTGAGTTCGGCCTCTTCGATTCCGTTAGTCTCTTCAAGCTTCTCGTTATCATCAGGCTCAGCCCCATTCGAAACCGAAACTGCCGAAACCAGTACGGGGCTGACAGCCCCAGTAACTTCATCAGGCAAGGCATCAGGATCTGGGAGGCTCCACAGCTGATGATATCGACCCGTGGGAACCCTGAAGCCAGAGCCGCTGGCAGATCGGATTGGAATGCCCCTTTCATGTGCTTGGCTTTGTCCAAAGGAGATTCCTCGCGATGATCGAGACGAGCCACCATGCTCGCTTCTTGACAACCGCAGTGCCTGGGCAGCCTCTTCCGCTCGTCTTTTGGCTAGAGATTCTTCAGTTCGGCATATGGAGGCTGCGAGAAAATTTGTTTCCAGCACCCTGGTGACGAATATTCGATTGGCCCAATCACCTCTCAACCGAAATAGGAGTTTCATGGCAGTTAACCGAGCGTCCACTTCGCAATGGTTGGATTTTGCAATATTGACCAGAGCATTGAAAAGGCGGATGCTCTTCGCGCTGTGGAACTCCATGGTTTGCACAAACATTTTAACATATCCTTTCGCAACCACATTTGAGGGCGATTGCCCAGATGAGGAGTTGGCCTGATCATAGGAGGCTGAAGCAAACAAGTTCGGTGACGCTGGGGAAGTGATGGGCGATTTGACTCTAT
The DNA here is from genome assembly GCA_001879505.1 of Calonectria pseudoreteaudii. Taxonomy (NCBI): domain Eukaryota; kingdom Fungi; phylum Ascomycota; class Sordariomycetes; order Hypocreales; family Nectriaceae; genus Calonectria; species Calonectria pseudoreteaudii. Next base: position 974,086 of record KV875237.1, on the reverse strand, counting down.
CGCTGACAACGATACACCTCAACGCATCGATAATATAGTCGAATAGTTCCATTTCGCACGATGCTACGACAGAAATCATCAAGGAGATGATGGCCTCCAAGACCGGCACATCTGTTTCCTCGGCGACATCTTGCAGCACACTCTTGGCCAAATGAGGGATGAAACTTTGCTCAGGGTCATCACCAACCAGATCAACAATTTCGTACGCATCCATGATAGTTTCTAGGGCCCGGAGTCGAATATGAGATGATCGATCGCGATTGCCAAAAAACGCCTTGAGCACCAGAGCCAAATTCTCCTCCCAGTGCAAATCAGATGGTGAACAGCACCTGAACTGTTGAAAATAATCGAGCACAGCAGACACAGTCGCATCTGGAAGCAGCTGGTGAACTTCGGTCAGAAATTTGATGACAGTTTGTCGTGGGACAAAATCTCCTGTTTTCTGGTTTACAAGAGCGTCAAGTCGCGTAATAAGAGCAAGGAGTTCTCGATTCACGGTTTCCGCGGCTTCTTTAGATTGACCCCGTGTTTTGTCAAGTTCCTGTTGCTCACGAGCCACTTTCCTAGAGCACTCCGAGGCAGTGTCTAAAATCATCGACCAATCCTCGTCAATGATCAAGCGATGTATGTTGCCTGTACCATCATCAAGCAAGTCATTGATGAGCTGGAGAACAACGGCACAGGTTCGGATGGATGCCGTAGTCTTGATAACAGTGGACAAGCCATCGGCAAGCAAAGCATAAGGGACAGGCGGGTACCCTTGCTCCGGAGTCTTGGTCAGCAGTTTTTGAAGGGCAGCAAGAGCACCCCGGATCTCTCGATTTGCGTCAGTCTCTTTGGTACCATCGGTTGGCGTGTTCCGTAGAATGTCAAGTAAGATGCGAACTGTCGCCGGTCCATTGTGGGATCTGCATAGATTGGAAAGAGTATGCCATGCTTCCTTGTGAAGCTTATCAACTTGATTATAGATGACACTCAGAACCTGAACACATCCCTTCAACTTCCCATCTGGAATAGATCCAAAGGTCACGATGGCATCAAGGACCGCGATACTCGACCTGAGGTCGTCTTCCACACTCGTACTTATACAAATCGCCAGCAGCCTGTCGATCAGTCCATTCACAGCGGCCTCGTCGGCATTATTGAAGCTAAATTTGGTTACATCGATCAGGAAAGCAAAAAGTTGCGCCAGATTCTTTTCGCCGCCATGGGGAGTCACTCGACTTCTTGCAGGCCCTCTATTGTTTCTGGCTGCTTTCCGTGGAGCCAGTCGCACCGCATTGTAAGTCTCCCGGAGCCACCGAGTCAGGAGAGGGATAAGTTCATAATCGAATCCGGTCAAAACTCGACCATGATGAGTGAGGTCAACAAGAGCAGCGAGCTGGAGGTGGAAGTCCTCCGGGTTCGAGGGGGCAGACAAGGTCGTAAAATACTCCTGGCGCTCGAGGTCGGTGGAGGCGTCGTGTTTGACACATTCCGTGAGCAACTCCCATCCGGCTGTACGAGCGGCCGGGGGCTTTGCAGGTTCGATAAGGTCCTTCGCAGCGTACCAGATGTCCAGTACGGGATTGAGGGGATACTCGGATATTGCAAATCTCAAAACGTTGGCAGCAGCGATTCGCTCAGGCAGAGAACCATGTTTGAGAAGCTCGAATGATTCCATATGATTTGGTGCGAGTTTTTGAGACGAGTTCACTGAAGTAGCATGGACAAACTCAGCTGTAGGGAGAGCTGTGGTGGAAGATGGGGAGGCGATCGACGGCGACGACTTCGCCTTGGAACTTGTTAAGCCCCGCAGGACATGGGCGAAGCCTCCCGTGCGGGATGATTCTGGCGATGAAGGAACATCTCCTGGCAGCGGGGACATGTGCTCTTGCGGGGACTCAGGGTCTTGGTTGCTAAGGGAGGCTAGACGGCGTAGCATGTTAGCAGAGAACCAGATGTCCTTGTGCGAATTGCGCCGTCATCGGTAAGAGGGTTGATCGATGAGAAACAGGAGTACAAATAAATCGACGGGAGCGAAAATAATCAACGATAGGTGTTGGGGAATTAAATAGGGTTCTATGTATCGGAGGGTAAAGTGTAGGGGTTCGAGTGGAGGGCATTCGGATAAAGCGCTTTCAATTCTATCGTGCGATCAGTGCGACGGAGGTCGCAGCGTCTCGGGTATGGGATGCAGAAGTAAGTCAAGCGGGCTGCGCAGGCAAGTCTCACCGGCGAAACATGTGCTACCGAAGCCGAAAGATCGCCCGACAAAGAGGGGAATGAGCAAGCAATGTCCGTAGGTTTATATATGGTCATGGAGGAGCCAGAAGGTAGCTGGAGCTGGTTGTCCTGACCAAGGCGACGATGTTCAAGTTGGCGACAGCGGTGGGTGTGGATGGTGGACGGACGATTGAGGGTGCGATGAGTGGGGGCAAGAGTAGTTAGCGGGCCCTTGGCGGAATCAGAAGTGGGCTGAAGAGATAGGGCAGGGTGAGCTGGGGAACAGCCGGGCTAGCGAGAATGTCGGTCGGTCATCGGATAAAGGCGTCGAACGAGGAGTCGTCGCGGTGAAAGATTCAAGGTCGAGATGGAAGCAGGATGTTGGTTGAAAATTGAAGGAGAGCGCCAGACCCTGACCAAGACGAAGACGGGAGGAGGTCGCTGCAGGGCCCGTCGATCAGGCGAGGTACTTTGTGGAAAGTACCTGGGGCGGTACTTGGCCCGCTTGGGCACCTGCCACCTCAGCTGAGGTACCTTTCCTCTTTTGCAACACCAACTCGCCCGGCGGTTCAGAGGCGGCCCCCAAAGGCCCCACCAATGGAGAGCAGACAGTGCGTCGCTGCTCCGACCCTGTGGCTGGCTTTAGGGGCCAAAGACCGAACACTCCCCCGCGGTAGGGATCCCACCCGACGCAACAAGGCAGGTATCCATGTGCAGTACCTACTGCTGACAGCCTGGGCTGTCCAGTCCTGGACGTAGCTGTAGATGTAGGTACAGGGCAGCCGGCAGCTTGCCTTACCGTCCCAGGCTGGCGAACCAATCAAGCCAGGCGTCAACAGCATGCTGGACCGGCCAGCCGCTGCGTACCTGCAGTATTGTGGATGACGGGGAATCGGCAGAGCGAGGCCATTATCGATGCACTAGACAAAACAGGGGATAGTATAATGGGCATTGATCAGAGCATCATGCGCTGCTGAGGTTCCGTCACGTTTTGCTCTAGAGACAAGTGCGTGAGAGAGAAATCTACTTATTTGAGCTGGTTGAATTTGTCAAGTATACGTGCCATCTAATGTGTCCACCTACATGCAGAGACAAGTAAGAGTTGGGTGGGTGGATGCTGTGGCGTATCCGGTACATGCAAAATCAGCAGGCATTGGGCGCAAACACATAAGGTGGCCCATTGCTTGAGACCAAGACATTTTAACATCTAGCTGATTCTGAGCCAAACGTCTCATTAAATCCAGACGGTGGAGGAGGGCTGCTGGCTATCGTTTCAATTTTGTCAGGTATTGACACAACGTGACTTGACTAGGGCTGCCTGCGATTTCACAGTATGATTGGGTCCGTCCATACTGTCAAGGTGTGTCTGAAAAGGACCTATAGAATGGATGGAGACGTACCTCATTGCCTGTCTCACTGTGGTTGTGCAGAAGCCTGTCTGCCATAAACAAAAACGTTAACATTATGAAAGCCAAATGAATATGCACGGCATGAACCTCCAGCATACATCAAATTTGTACATAATGAAAGGGAAAGAATAATCAGTCCGTAGGCAAACTACGATGACGGAATCAGTGATATTCTTTATGTTTGCCTCAATTGATGTTCAATGTCCTGGGCTCGCGATCTTGAGCTGAAAATTGACCCCACCCACCTCCGCTACCGTACGCCTGGGAGGGGACCTACCAGAGATGACCTAGCAGGGAGCCCGGGGGCAACAAGGCCGCTTCTCAGCGGTGGTTCCCAGTGTATCCAGCGCAACCTGTAAGAAAAAAGCTTTCATTTATTTATTTTTCCCCGTTTGCCTGACAGCACAGCGACCAACACCCCGGAGCTGACCTCAACAGCTTACCGCATCCAAGCCAAACCTCCACCATCTCTGGCCTCCACCACCGCCTCTCTTCCTCTTCCTCCTTCATCCTCCATCCCTCTCCTTCTTTCTTCTCCTCGTGCAACCGTCATCATGGCCGCCGATATTGGTCACATCTCCCAGTTGCTTGACGCAACGCTCGACCCTTCCCAGCACCGCAAAGGTACCCAGGCCCTTCGTTGCCATCACGCCCCGGCGTTGCCCCGCGATCGCTTGGCTAATAAACAAACCCATCTTAACAGCCGAATCCGCCCTCAAGGTCGAGGCTTCAAAGCCACAATACTCTCTGAATCTGCTGAACATTGTCAGCTCTGACTCACTCCCCTCAAAGACCAGGCTCGCTGCAGCTTTGGCCTTCAAAAACTTCATCAGGACAAACTATGTGGTGCGTGTGCTATGCAAAACCACATTGCTTCTCTGTCTCGCTCTTCGTCTACATCCTCCGAACAAACCATCACAGGGCGGTTGCTAAGTTTAATATGTGCATAGGATGAGGAAGGCAACTACAAGTTGCCTCAGGATGAGGTTACAACCATCAAAGATCTTCTCATCGGTCTCATGATCCAGTCTCCATCAAACATCCAAGCCCAGCTTGGTGATGCTATTAGCGTCATCGCGGATTCTGATTTCTGGAGACGGTGGGATACTCTGACTCAAGTATGCTTCCCACCCTTTGCTGACACCTCCACATCACTGATCATCCGCTGTGCAGGAACTCGTCAGTCGATTTTCCGCCACCGACCCTAAAATCAATGTTGGAGTCCTCGAAGTCGCACATTCCATCTTCGTACGATGGAGACCCCTGTTCCGTACCGACGAACTATACATGGAGATCAACCATGTCATTGAGACTTTTGGCCAGGCTTTTGTTCAGTTGTTAGTGGTACGTGCCACTCGCCTTGGCCATTTCGTTCCCAATTTAACAAATCTGTGCACAGACAACCGACAAGAAAATCACCGAAAACCAGGGCAACAAGCAGGCCCTCCAGGGTTGGTTTGAGACCCTGGATCTTCAGATCAAGATTATGTACGACATGTCTTCTCACGACCTGCCACCTATTTTCGAAGAGAATCTTGGCAGTATTTCCGAGCTTCTCCACAAGTATCTCGAGTACACCAATTCTCAGCTTGATACCGACGACGAAACCGAGTCTAGTATAGTGGATACCGTCAAGGCAGGCATTTGCGAGCTTCTCGAGCTTTACACGGTGAAATACGACGAGGACTTTTCCAAGTATTGCCAACCTTTTATCGAGAAGGCCTGGACTCTCTTGTCATCAACCGGCACCGAGACCAAGTTCGATGTTGTTGTCAGCAAGGCTCTGCATTTCCTCACGGCCATTGCCTCGACTAGGGAGCACTCTGCCATTTTCAACAGCGAGGATGTTCTCACTCAAATTGTGGAAAAAGTCATCTTGCCAAACGTGGCTCTCCGCGAGTCTGACGTGGAGTTGTTCGAGGACGAACCGATCGAATTCATCCGACGAGATCTGGAAGGTTCTGACACAGACTCCAGACGTCGATCGGCCACCGACTTCCTCCGAAAGCTCCAGGAGAAGTTTGAGGCCCCCGTGACCACAGTTGTCTCGAAGTACATCAACCACTACCTCTCGCAGGCCAAGTCGGATTGGAAAGCCAAGGACACCGCCATTTACCTCTTCATTTCCGTTGCCGGCAAGGGTGCTGTCACCGCTGCCCAAGGTGTCAAAACAGTCAACCCCTTGGTCAACGTTGTGCAGTTCTTCGAGCAACACATCGCTCAAGATCTAATCAATCAAGAAGTGGAGCCCATCGCGAAGGTGGATGCCATCAAGTACCTCTACACCTTCCGCAGCCAGCTATCTAAGGACCAGTGGAAACAGGTCTTGGGTCCCCTGATCCAAAACTTGAACTCGGACAACTATGTCGTTTACACCTATGCGGCCATTGCTGTAGAGCGAGTCCTGTTCCTCACTGATGATGCCGGTGTTGCTGTTTTCCCTCGAGCCGATATCGAGCCTTTTGCCAAGGACCTCCTCGGTCACCTCTTCAAACTTATTGAGAAAGACACGAGTCCCGCCAAGCTTCAAGAAAATGAGTTCTTAATGCGTTGCGTCATGAGAATTCTTATAGTCATCAAGGATGGTGCTACAGCTATCCTGGAGAACGTCCTAACACACCTCATCCTCATCACGAACGTTATGAAGGAGAACCCAAGCAATCCTCGCTTTTACTACTACCACTTCGAAGCTATTGGCGCTCTTGTTCGATACTGCGCTCCATCCAATGCTGCTCTTTTCAACCAAAAGCTCTGGGATTCATTCCATCAGATCCTGGTGGAGGATGTTACCGGTATACCTCCTTCAGATCCCCCATGAAAGGACTTTGCTAACTGCCCCAGAATTCATGCAATATGTGTTCCAGATCCTTGCTCAGCTGCTCGAGTCCAGTCCAGCCGAAACCATCTCTGACAACTACAAGGCCCTTTTAGGGCCATTGCTCAACCCTCCGCTGTGGGAGACCCGAGGCAATGTTCCTGCCTGCACTCGACTACTTTCCGCCGTCGTACCACGAGCCGCTCAGGCTATTGTTGCAGACAATCAGATCGAGCCCGTGCTTGGCATTTTCCAGAAATTGCTTAGCGGAAAGAAGTCAGAGGTTCTTGCCTTTGACCTCCTCGACTCCATTGTCAAGTCCTTTGAACCGTAAGCATTTCCCACTTGATGATCCCGCTGGCCCACTTTACTGACAAGTCCTGAAGTTCAATCTTGAACCAATACTTCGGCACCATCCTTCGCCTGCTTTATACCAAGCTGCAAGGTAATCCTGCAGACTCGTTCAAGTTGCGATTTGTCAGATTCTATCACCTCATCTCTGCAAGACTGGAAGCCGGGTTCGGCGCCGATTATTACATCCAACAGTCCGACCAGGTCGAGGAAGGCGTTTTTACCAAGGTTTACCCTGCTTTTGTTCTTGCTGAAACTGAGAAACTCGCTCGTCCTGTCGACCGAAAAGTCGCCGTCATTTCTCTCACCAAGACTCTCTGCGACTCCCAAGCCTTCAGCCAAAAGTTTATGAAGGGTTGGGCGAACAGCTGCCGAATCTTGCTCTCCCTATTAGCCAACCCACCCGTTGTGGCCGCCGGCGCCGGCGACGAGATTGTTGCAGAAGCCGATGTGGATGACATCGGCTTTGGTATGTCGTTCACTGCTCTCAACACCTGCAAGGGGCTTGCCCGAGATGACTTCCCCGATGTCCTCGAAATTACGAAATGGGTCAAGGAATACATGGTCGGTGCCAACCAGCGACATGGCGGTGCTATTGAAGGCTTCATCAGCCAGCGCCTAAGCCCTGAGGAGCAGGAGGCTATTGTTAAGTATATCAGGTGATCGACTACAGCCCAACCAGCAATGAGAAGAACAGGGACTTGAAAACAAGTCATTCGGACCGGAGCACCCAGCGAGCACCCGTAAACTCACCAAACTTTTCTAGACCAGGCCAGGCTTGCGTTTCATCAGTATTGCGGGAGTCCAGGAAGATGTCGGTGTCTGTCTGGTGAGCGAGCAGAGGGGAGTGATCTTCCAATTTGGATGGACAAGATGAAATACGTAGTAAAGGGGAATGAATCAGTTAGTATACACACGATAAAAAACATGTATGAAAGAAAAAGGGAACGAAAAGGAAAGAGAATCAAGGTGGGGCAAGAACCTTGAACCTGTCACGAAGAAAAATATACCATATTTAATTGATCATCAGCACGCGCACTCAAAACGACCGACTGATGTGCTCAAGAATGATCCCAGCTAACCACGTTGGTTGAAATATTCCAAATTGCAAAATTCAATTATCTTGGCTCTAACTAAGGAATAGATCGAGAGCACAAAGGAGCGTGCATCTCACGTCTTCTTGACAAAAGAATAGCAGAGATATCGAGTTCGCTCGCGGGTACTCGTGACATTGTAATGCAAAAATAGCTCCAGTACTCATTAGCTTCATAAAGCATTCCTTCCCCAAGCTTTGATCATTGTAAAATGTCAAAGTCCATGTGCTATCCGAAAGTTGTCCCGGGCTCGGGATGGCGAAATCGAAACTATACCAATGATTTTGAAACAATGATGGTTGAACCAAAATCAACAAAACGCCAAGAGTTGTTCGTCCAGCAAAGCCCCTCGTCTGCTTCTTCGTAGCTTCATGATGGTAAAACATCATATGGTATCAAATAGTAATTCGTATGAAACATTTAAGCCGCCCGTGTACCGGTATCTTTGTCCCATATGGATGTATGCAACGACAAAAAAGAAATGAAAAAAGTCAAAGTCAAAAAGCAAATCGCTGTCGCAGGTCGTGTGATTAAAATCGTTTGGGAGCTGGGTCAAAAGAGGTACCGCGCCCTCAATTGAATGCAACAATGAATTCGTTCAAAGAAAACCGCCTTCGGTGCCGATTACCCCGACGCTGTTGCGCCATACACATCGTCGGTCTGATTCCTCCCACTCTCGGTCTCGGGGTGGCGGCCCTGTGCCTCTCGGGTTCACCGTCGTACGGGGTATAGATGAGGGTTGGATGTCGATCTCAGTGCTTCCCCGGGAACTCCCCCCACTAGCGTTCGTCTGGACTAGCAGTAAGCTGCTGGTGCTAGAGAGTCTTTTGGTGAACTCGGTAAAACTCAACCTTTTGGCGCTGGAAGTAGACAGTCGCTGATCAACATTGGGCTTGGCAAGGGCATCATCAGAAGTCTTCGTTGACGATATTTCCATGTTGGCCATGGCTGCCGCAAATTGGGGTGTGCTGTGAGTCCTCTGGCTAGCGTTAGGACGGCTCTTAGCATGAGCTGTGTGTGGGCGTAAAGGCCCCTCGTCCACTGGGACAATGGGCACCGATCCCACATTAGTGACTGACATCCTCGAGATGGGTTTCTGAGAGTGTCCAGGTTCATGTCGACCAGCGATAAATTGCAAGGCACGCTGTGTGGTGGGAGGAATCAATGCTGGGCCACGTCGTTCTGGGACATGCCCGTACGCATCCTCGTCCGAATCATCCGAATCCTCATCTTGATCATCTGAGCTATCCGATGCCTCAAACGCGCTGCGCATAGTTGCTTGCTCTGCTCGTTCGGCAGCTTCCCTCTGTTTTCGCTTTTCGTCAGCACCTCGCATCAAAGCCTCAAATCGCGCCAAAGAACCCATATGCTCCTCTCCCTGAGCATCAGATCCAGATCCGGGGATAATTCCCATCTGGAAAGCTCTGTCCAAGATAGTCTCGCGAGGACCCGGGGGGGAACTGGAATCCGTCGCCGCAATGGACGGTTGAGGAGTTTGTGAGCTCACGCTATCTCGTCCCCGGATAGGTGAACTCATCGTCGAGGATCGCCCTTGGGCAGACGTCCATCCCTCTATGAACTCTCCTTGGTACTCCCCCGTGGTGCTGACCGGCGATGGAAGATCAGTCGGAAGCACCGTAGTATAGTGCTGACCCGGCACTGGATAGACCAAAGTTTGAATTGGGTAATTGGAACTCGAAGGGGATGACACGTCACTTCGCTTAGACCGCAGGCTGGGGGACTCGGAGCTGAATGTATGTGGTCTTTCTCGTGTCCCGGTGGATTGCGTCGTTATGGAATTCTTGTGCTGGAGACCACGTGTATCAGACCGGGTGGGCTGATTACCACTGGTTGGACGCGAGAAGTAATCTGACGAATCGCCAGATCGTGGCGAAAACGGATTGCTGAAGTGGGTGGCGACGGGGCTTTCAGGGCTCATCGGTGATTTCCTTGCCATGATAGATCGAACCCAATCATGTAAACTGGGATGGTGGTCATCTGGAGGTGTGCGGAACCATAGTGTTGTGCTACTAGCGTCCTTGCTGGAAATGAGGCCGGCAGCACGACTGGATCGCCGTTTTCGTTCCTTGTCCGAAATGGTGACGACGAGTGTTGGCAAAACTGGCCCTTGTTTTCGGTGAGCTACCATTTGGACTTGACAATCTGAGATGGAGCTGATAGGCCATTGCTGGCAAGGTTCAGTATCGTCCTAGCGTTATGTCGTTAGTGAACGTGATGGGGAAAAGGAAAGTACCGAACAGCAGGCTAGCATTAAACATACTTTATGTTTGTAGACTATCAGACAGGGTTCATCAACGGGCGCTTTTGTAAGCCCCTTGGGGGTGATGCTGTTATTCCGACTGCTGGTAACCAACTGAGAGTAACTGGGGTTCGAGAAGCTCTGCTGTGATGTCGGCGCGTTGCGTCTTCCGACAACTACATATCGCAACTGCACGCATTGGAGGTCAGTCTCCTGGCTACTCTCGATCCCAAGCCCAACTCGTGTATAAGGGGACGCCGAATGCATACCTTCCAGACAGCCCTGCCGAGGATTTGACCTCGGTCAGGAGGAACCATGAGCATCCCTTCAAAGTTCTCCATTGTGATTGTAATAGCCAAGTTTCGATGGCCAGGGCGGGAGGGAGAGCGAAGGGAGGACGAAAAGGAAAGAGACGCAATATAGTGGTGATCAGGGTCGCATCATGTAAGGCTCCCGGTACGAGCGTGCGATGAGAAAGGTATCCTGAAAAGAAAAGAAATAAAAAATCCCCCCTCCTGTATGAGAACTTGGTACGAGGCGCTAATCAAGCCGGTTACGAAGAGGCGAATGGAGTCGGGCGTTGTGATGACGGTTGCACAAGAAAGCAGCGGCAGGTCGTTGGATGTATACGCACATGGATGCGCAGACACATGTAAGATCGAAGGCTGGGAGACAAACAGTGGGAGCGCAAGTTCATGAGCGACACCGGTGCGATTTGGGAGGCGTCGGCGGACCCGGGCCAGTCGATGATGTCTCGGAAGTCCAAAGCAGGTGGGAATGGTGGTGAATATGATTGTTCGACCGGGAGTGAAGATGGAACGGATGCGGACGTGGTCGCGGATGCGGATGATGCGGGAAGCCGAGGGGATTTGGGGGGGTGACCCACTGGCCATTACAGTGGAGTGGGTCAGGTCAGGGCTGGCACGAGGTTTGGAGGGAGGGGGTCCGCTGTATTTTCGGAGGCTTGGAGGGGCAACTGGGCATGGGGGCGCTGGGAGCGCTGGGAGGGGGGTGCGAGGGAGCGAAGGGCGCGGATGGGTAAGTTCAGTTACTTTATTCGGTACCAGCAGGAGAGGGAGAGAGGGGCACTGAGGCTGATGGCGCAGTGCTTGGAGGGGTGGTGGGCTTTGTCCTTGAGTGCTTAGGCCGGGCTTGGCTAGGATCCGGGCACTGCTGTGCTACCAGCATGTAGTCAACTAGAATGGTGCGCTAAGGCAGGTACTTGGCGCCAACGGGCCACCAAGCACTGTGCCCTGTGGCCGACTTTGCCTTTTTCCGTGCCTCACTCCCTCGTGCTCACCTCTGTCCCGCTGGTATGTGCCTGCCAGGGGTGGCCTTCTATGGGGAGGCGAAATTAAACCTCCAAAAAGAACGGCAGGGGAGACGAGATGATGGCCACATGGGGCTAGGTCGGATTGAGCAAGGTGCGTAGCTATCTCGTCCAGCAGATAACTTGTCATTACCTGAACTGAATGAATAGTGTTATTTTGCACGACATGCCTAGTCGTGATTGCAGTCTCTTGGGGCGAGAACATACCAGACTGCAAATCTCCCCCTTGCTTTCCGCATGCCTCCTTGACCCCCTCCCTTTCCCCTCCACTGGTTACATGTACAATGGGGTGCAGTCCGGGCGGTGTTCCAGAAGGGATGTACATGTCATGACAACCTGGGCGAGATCAGTAACCGAGATGCCTTTCAACCCCCCACACGGAACGAAGCCAAGATACACGCACACAAGCACACACACCACACACCCAGGTGAGGGAATGGATGGATGGACGAGGTAGCACGCAATCTTGCCTATCAGCATTCGCCCACAGGATCGTCTGTGCCCGACAGGATTGGATTGCACACGTTGGTCAACATGCAGAATGCAGCATGCAGGGTGTCGAGCTGCACTCTCTCTATGTATGCGTGTGTGTTGTGCGGCCACGCGCCAGCAGAATCTGCGGAATTCGCCCCATTGAATCGGCCGACGCATGACCCATCACTGGTTGGCATTCTCCTTGGTTGCCGTTGCCCAGATACTACATGTCCCATGCTGCAGGTTGCAGGTTGCAGCAGACCACCTGAACTAGACGCACAGCTCACCACGGCTGTCCGCGCAGGGTTACATGGCATGGCAACTTGGGGGCGTTGTCGATCCCAGACGGACAAAAAAATTATTATACAAGGGTCGTTGGTGCGAGAGAGCGAGGTACCTAGCGCCGCGAGCACTTTCTTGGTAACGGGCGGCCAGGGGCCATCTGCAGACAGGGAAACACGACTCAGGGACCAGCGTCGCTGTGGCAGCTTACTCACGCCTGTGTCTGGTCTGGCGCCTCCCAATGGCTCCTCTCGCACTCCGAAGGAAACAAACATGGCTCTTCCCCAGCAGGGTTCGGGCAATTCTCCCGCACAGAGCAAGGCTCTCTACCGACTGGCTCGTCCTCGTGTTCGTGAACATTAAAAAAAAAAATGTGTCTCAGGTTCGGATAGGCGTTCTCTGCTCGGCTAAGTCGTGCTGGAGGCGTTCGCCCCTACTCCACCACCGCGGCCTGTGTCGGTCCTCACCATCGTCCTCTTTGGCCTCGTTTCCGGTCGTGCTCGCTCTATTGCTTTATTTGTGGCGGTGGCTGACGCTGGCCGAGTCCTCTGAACCGGCTATTAGCACTCCCGCGCTGCTGGCTTGCCGGGGGTATTCGTCCCAACTCTCTTTCACTATTTGGCAGAACGCCAACACCCGCACGTCTTCAGTTTGGGAATGGGCTCAACAACTCCGGCGAGTGGCTCACCGGGGGCGCTTGACTGGTCAAACAACCCCCAGACCCCCCACCCCTGGAGCCGTCGTCTTCTGTCCCCCTTGGTAGCTCATTGGGTGGGCCGCGGATTGACGGCTCTGACGTTGGAGCACGGATATCCCAGGCTCGGCGAAGGCCCCTGCTCATCCATCCCGTCCCTCAAGCCTTGGCGAGTTGCAGTATCTATGGGGAAGATATGAGGCAACTGAATGAGCTTTACCAGGAGACAAGCCTGGTGTATGCAGCTAAGATGGGACAAAAGAGGGGAGTACAAGAGGAAAAGAGAGTGGTGTGCATTCGCGTGTTCTCACTTCCCATCTGAGACGACTGAAAAGAAATCTGACAGCAACCCGAAACCAGACCATGCCATGTTCCCAAACCAAAGGTCCGCACAGCTGATGTGCATCGGGTTGTTTTCTTGGTCTCGGGATCAAATCCATCCAAGTGCTTACACGCGACTGGCCTCCCAGAAATCGACCCGAACCCCAAGCAAGCCGAGCCCAGGCACATAAGACGAAAAAAAAGTAATCATTGTGTTCATCATTCTGCTTTTTTGTGCTTGGTGTCTCAACGCACCTCGCCATCCCGTCTGATCCCAGCAATGGCGACGGCGCCGTCCGCGACACCTCCTGCTCCTGAAGCCAATCGTTCAAGACACCCCTTCTAGTCTTTGCCCTCGTGCTGTCTGGTCCGGATTCCCGGGCCAGGAACACGCTCATCCCGCATTGGCTGTATGCAAGACCATGGGGTCTCCTCCACAAGTTTTGAGTACGCTAAAGCCCATGTGGTCGAGACACCCACAATCGTGGTGCGCCACTTGCCCGACCCTGGAGAGACTCTTCAACACTCTTTGGCAAATCTCGTTCAAAGTTCTTCTAGGATACCCTGCGCCTCCCATCAGCTCATAGCTTCTACCCTGAACGACCTGGTTCACCAGACCACCCCTACACCTCAAGGTCACGAGGTAAATTATGTATTTCTGGTCCACTCAACGAACGTCTCGTTCAATGATCAAAAGTATAACAGAGGAGAGCAAGCAAATAAGCATAACCAACCAACGCGCTAGGTAAAACCGAGGGCCTCCGAAGGCCAGGCAAAGTCAATCCAGGCACCCACAACTAGTTGACTGTATGTTAATTTCAACAAAATTTCGTATTCCTTTCTGTGGTTCGGGGCACGGACTTTGCGTTCAGCCTCGTCTAAATCCGGTTCTCGGGGAATGGAATGGTGATCAATTTTGTTCCAAAAGTGACCGATTTCCCCCTTGTTGGAGTGGGTCAAGACGACCAAAGTTATCCGTACCTCGAGCCTGTGAGGAAACAGTATGTCCGCCCGACGATCACCGTCCTTGGTTGGTGTGTCTCCGCCACCGCGGCCCTAACTGCCGATCACCAACAACAACCATCATTTCCGAAGCCGCCGGAGTTGGCAACGATAGGTTTACTTGCACAGACGAGACAACAAAGGCCATGTTTCAGAAAGACGAAGGAGATAGTCATAAATCAAAGATGACATGTGCCAGTGCACCTAAACCGCTACGAGGTGACCTCAGTCTCCGACGATGATATATCCACATTACCCTCCCAGAACGCAGACAAAATGATGACATGGCGGGTTCAACGACGATGACCACAAGGCGCAACCGGCTGCAAGATTCTATCGATAAGTGAGACTTTAACTTATGGGGCTCCCTTGAACGCCATGTGTTCGCTGTCATCGCTTGCCGATCAAACCCGCTTAGGTAATTGATTCCTCACTTTAAGTTTGGTGAAAACGCTCGGGAAACAAGAGGCGTCCAGTAGATCAAAACCTCAAACTCCCAAGCTGTACGGACAACACTGCCACGCTGGACAAAAACTTTGAATGTCATGGACCATACAGTAAACACTCAAAGCTCGGCAATGGGTGTTTCCAGCAAGATTGTGGTCATAAATGCAGAGGTCATTGTCTGTTTTGGCATTATAGGGGTAAGACTCTTTTTGGCGAATGGCGCGCCCCATTCCGCCCACATAATTCTTGCATTGCATGGCACCGTCTCTTCATAACCCGCAGCCCACTGTCGATCGCCACCGTTATGAGACCACTTCGTTGTCGTTGTCTCCATCCGGGCTGGCCTAAGGGACGCCTCGCACCCAGCCAATGCAAGGTCTAGCAAAAAGCCACTACGATCCGCTGCCCGGAATAGCTCCCGCGGCAAAGCACGACAGCTGCGCATGCAAATTGCAGACTTGCCATAGCTGGCAGGCATCTGCTTCTCCTGGATCTAAGGGCTGGTTGGAGCAAATTGGCCATGGCAACCGACCGGCTCGATCAAGTCCCGATGACCAGGCAGGCAGTCTCCCTCCTTGTCCTTAATGGGCCAACTATCAGAAACGGGTGGCCATAACTTGGCTCGATCCACGAATCCAGGTGGCGCTGACTGTCATCACCAGGGCGGTCCGTTCCATTGCCGATTGTCATCTCCAGCCGAGCGAGTCCTGCCAGACGGACTCGGTGCGCGACCTGGTCCTGTCTTCCCACAAACGTCGAATTCCCCGAAATCCCCCAGCCTGGTGCACCTCGCTAGTTGACTTGACACCTGTCTGCGTCTGACCGCCTCCCCAAGCGGCTTGGCCCGTTCGCATCGTTGTCATTGTTGTCGTCGTGGTCGTCTTCACGTCTGGGGTTGGTTTCTGATACATGACGACCAATGCAGACATTTGCGCATCACCTGCATTGTAGGTTTTCCTTTTCCTTTTCCCATCTCATAGCGCACAAACCCATAACCCCTTCTTACCCTGGCATCTCATCTCGCCATGGCCCGCAGACACCCCCGTTTGCAATCGCATTTCGATCATGCAGGTACCGACAGACAAACTTTCGCTTAAGACGGAACGCTCCAACGACACAGACTCCGTCCCACGAGAACTGGCTGACGCACCAAGACATGCGTCGACTAGTCGGGGGTTGGGGGGCAAATTCGACGTCACGCATGCTCAGAATCGCCTCTTGACAAAGGGATAACTAATCACTCACCTGCCCTTGCTGGTCCGCCGAAATATGCCCGTGCCAACTCTATCTCAATCACCTTCTGCTCTTGCACCAGGCCGGCACCTCGCGATGCCGGTCTAGAACCTCGGTCAACGGCCACGACGAGCCGCTACCTACGTAATCCAGTGCACCGCAACACCCCCAAGGCCAGCGCCACCGGTACCGTGCCAGTGTCAACGTCAACGCAATGACAGCTGCCACAAGACCGGTCCGTCGGCGACGGCTTCCCATGTGGGCCAGCCACCACAACCACCGCCGCCGTCGCCGCATCAACCGTGTCTATCAATCAAGTGGTGGGAGAGAAACCCCTCACTCCACCACATCACCGTTGTCATTCTTGTCCCTTTTCGCCATTCCCAACCTCCAGTCCAGTCGAAGAGTGCTGTATGTGACATGTCGGCCCTCCTGACCTGCGCAAATCGCAGGGAGGTTGGCAACGCTAAGGCACAGTCCACGTCGCTGGCCGGGACAAGCTCTTCTCAGAGCGGACTCGGCCATGGTGCGATAGTGGTTCTCTCCGCAACCTCTTGCCCCTCGGCATCGCTCCCCCAGGTCCATCCTTGTTTCGATCCCCTCCAGTGCCCCAGCTGCAACACAATCCATTGCCGCCCGTTGCGAACACTGGTTGATTCTGCTCGCTGATCGGAACTAATCAGGCCTGGTGTTTGGCTGCCGGGCGGTTGGTCCCGCATGTTGTGCTTCTTCGTTTCGTCCCATCCCCCTTCAGACATGGACATCCCAGCGACAACCTGCATAGTCATCACAAACCCAACCTCCTTGAGGTAACACAAAACTTTGATTGCTCAGATATTTGCCCCTATAAACAAGGTCAAGGCAGGTAAAAAAAGATATGTATCTGTGAAAGTGGAATTGTTCGCATGGAAGCCAGTCTACGGCTAAGAGACAAGCATGAAATAAAAACAAGAGAGAAAAAAAATTAACCAGTCACAAGTCACTCATCCTTCTCAGCTCATGAACCCTGTTTCCCACCGTTTGCCCCAACGCCAAAAACAAACCAAAAATGACAACCAAAGGCAAACGTGACGAAACAACATTGGATTGCCTTGATATTCCTTCCTGTATAGAAATAGGATTGGGGGGATATTATCATGATTTGCGGGCCAAAAGAACAATACAAGCACCTCCCTTGTCTCACAAGTGCTGCGATCGTACCAGTCGTAGTATCGTTTCCCCATCTCTAGTTTCTCAGCAGCGCAAAACGGAAAAAAAAACCCAAATCTCCACTCCCAGTATGTCGCCTTGTTCACCGCTTCGCAGCAAAGAACCTAATTGGGAACTAGCCACCTACATGATGGCGTCTTTAGTTAGTGGTTGTTGATATTGTCGTACTTCGGTGTTACGACGAATTTGCAACGATGCAAAGTCGTCCAGGGGGTACCCTCTAGGCGTCACCCTCTGAAATCCTCCATCCATTAGATGATGAGCCCCGGTGGTGGCGGGACCGAATCTCAAAGCTTTGAGTTTTGTTCGACCATCTAAATTACGACATTCCACGTCAGCAACAAGGAACCCAATGTGAAAAATAGGGCATAGCACAAATGTAGACGAAAGGAGCAAAACTTACATTTTGACACGCCCGTCGTCACCACAAGAAGCAAGCATAAAGGGGTCGGCAGGGTTCCACGAAACAGCATTGCAGCGAGGGTGATGGCCATGAAGGCGCTCAACCGCGGCACCAGTGTTTTTGTGCCAGATGAGGATGTTCCCATCTTCACTACCGCTGAGCACAAAGCTCTCGCTGGGTCCGCCGAAGGAACTTCGAATGAGGAAGTCGCCGCCAGTGTGACCGAAGAACTTCTGAATAGAGTTGCGCGTGATGAGATCGATCAACTGAGCCTCACCATCCTGCTTGTTTACGAGCAGGTGATGGGAATCTTGGCTGATGCTGACTGAAGTAGGGCGGGCCTTGAGTTCCATGTCAAACTCCAGCTCCCGAGTGATGGCGTTGTATACGTGGATGGTATGCAGATCATCAACGGCAACAAGCCAACGCCCATCAGGTGAGCCGCAAAGGTCTTGCACGCGATGTCTCTTTCCCCACTCATAGATGCTATCATCGTGCACATCAAAAGTGCAGAGACCATGCTCGCGATCAAGCGTTCCGACCGTGAAAGATTGACTATCCTGGGCCCAAACACAGCTACTAACAGGCTCATTAAAACGCTTCAATTGCTTGAGAAGCAACCCGGTCTGTAGAGGATGGTTAGCATGGCTGCGTTCGTTTTGTTCGGTTTGGGAAAGGTCACTTGCCTGAGTATCCCACAGTCTCGCATACTTATCCTGCGAACAACACACGATCATAGTGTCATCAGGGCTGAATGCGATGTTGCCGACACCACCCGGATGATCATTTAACCGTCGCAAGACGGAAAAGGTTCTGGTGTCCCATAGGATTACTTGCTCCTTGCTACCACAGGCGGCCAACTTGGTCCCATCGTGGGAGAACTGGACCTGCCATACTTCTTCGGCTAGGTCAGGGAGCTCAATTGCGACCTCGGTGGGGAAATTTCTTCGGTCACAAAAATGATCGGAATACAATGATGGTGACAGAGCTTCTGTGTGATAGAGACATGTATCGATTTGGCTCTGTTTGACTTGTTCCAGAAGAACGGCAAGCCGGTTTTCGGGTAACATGACAGATGGTGATATACATTCTGAATCGTATTAGTAAGTTTGCGGTGCAGGTGTTTGGTAGCAACGTACTGGACAGATCTGATAATAGTCTTTTTCGAGACTCTCCGTTGGCGCCATCCCACTCCGCCTTGGCCATGAGATCATCAGTCGACCGACACATAAGCAGACTGGAAAGGAAATGAAGTTTGGTGGTGTCGTGAGAGAGCGGGGTGAGCTCTGAGCGGAGCACCATGAGAGCATGTGTTGTGTCCCTTCGTTCTAGCAGCTCCAAAAACTTCTGTTGTCTGAGCCAGAACCTCATCCCGTTCCGATCTGAGCCTGGTGCCAAGACCAGTCCGTTCCCTGGTCCATCTGCCTCGTATGACGCACCAGCCAACAACTGCTCGGCCATGGACCAAGAACCACTCAACACGGCCGATCTGAAGCCGGCAACAGTTGGGCTCTCTAGCTCAAATCCGCTTTCTTGGCTCACGTTCTCCGCGGCGGCTTGATATCCCATATCTGACAAGGCTTGAATAAGCAATCGGGTTACTTCTTGTCGATCATGGCCAAAGTATGTGGAGAGTCGCTGGGGGTTGCCTTTGCCATTTACGGCGGCGCCCGTCTTGTGTCCATTCGTAACACCTGCTGTAGCCGACCGTTGGGGCTGAGAAGATCCGTTGGAGTATCCCAGAGGGGCACCGTTATGCGGGTCGGGCGACTCGCTCTCTCCCATCATGGTGTCGCCTCGTCGTCGTTTAGGAGCAGGTCCGCGGGTGGTGTCTTCGGCGTCAGGGCCTCTCTCGCTGTTTCCACGCGCAGGAGCAAGCCCTGATGGCAGCTCAGGGGTAAGAGAGCGCTGGCGTCGTCCGAGAACCTGGGACGGCGCTTGACTCGGTGGTCGGGCGGGACGGGCAGTCGAAGAACCTATATTCGCAGTGCCGGTCGAAACTCGGTCTTGAGACGCTTGTTGGTATGCTGAAGGGATGTAGGGAGCGACGGAGGTGGGATAAACAGGAACGGGAGAATCTTCAGCGCTTGAAGTAATCGTGGGGGTCTGCAGCGTGGCTAGTTCGTCGGAGGTATGTACGGGGCGTCCGGAGAGGGAGCGGGAACCGGAGGAGTCCAGTTCGGCCTCTCCGCGGCTGGTTACCGCGGTGGTATCGGACTAGAGGGTTAATGAGGAGCTGACCGGTGGTCAGGAGAGTCAGGCATTCGGCAAAAACGGTGTCGAGGAGCGGGAGCGTTGGATGAGGCGCCTTCGGATGTCTGGTGTATGTGAACTGTTGAGAGCGGAAGGTGGAGGTGGAGTCGGTGGCGGAGGCACGTATCCAGAATCACGTAGGCGATGGGCTGTATATACGTGATATCCAGTTTCTGCGGTCGGGGGGAGGAAGCGTCCGTGGTCGAATGCGAGTTGATGGGGATGATGAGAAGTGAGAGAAGAGATGCGGTTGTTCAGGTTTGAAGGTGGTCTGTTAGCACGAGTATGTCCGTCCGTGCTGCTATGCGCTGGCCTGGGATCTGCTTTTTAGTGGTGGTGAGGACAGGGAGGAATGGCGCTGTGTCTTGCTGTGCTTAGGCGATTGGCCCCTTGTAACGGGAAAGCATAGGCAACGTCTGGAGAACCTGGGTCAGTGACAGTTGAGTGCTTCAGTGGATATCAGGCCCCGGATTTTAGTGGCTGAGGAACATGGGTGCGAGTAATTGGACGTGCTGGTTAGGTGGGGCACCCGGGTACCCCTCGGCCGCGGCCTTTATGCGAATGGCTGGCCTGGGCCTCAACGGGATATTTCAGAGGCCCTCACGTCGCTCCTTGGCATGAACACTGACAGAGTTTCGGCCGAAATACGGAAACATCGCAAGTTGGTTTGTATCTTGGGTCTCATGTCGTTACACACAAGTGAGTTGTTCTGGCTCATCTGTACACAACAGGGACGGCATGTAATCCATTAGCACCCGTATAGGCATAGGCTGTATGTACCCAGGCTATCACACCATACCACTAACAAGCCTCGACTTCGGGTACTAAATGCAGCGGCACAGGAGCTGATGACGCCTCACCTCCTCCTCGTCACATGGGTGACGCGAGAATACCTGCAATGCCGAAAGGCTATGTCATTTTACCCATCCAATTCAATAATGTGGTGGTTGGGCTAATGTTTTTTTCTGCTATACAATTATCCTCCACACAAGAATTGAAACTCGTAGTAGGGTGTTTGCCCTCGTGGTAGCACATTGTAAACCTGATTGTGTGGCATCTTGGGTATCGTGCTAAGAGACCCGTGTGACTGAATGACCCCACTGTCTAACGGCCTGCTGATAAGCATATCCCCTCTTTCAAAACAATCGGACCAAACTAGATGTATAATGGCATGTATCTTGGCGATAAATTTCTCAGCCAATTTTTTTTCCATTGTGTTTCCGGAATCGGTAATTGTTCAAGCTGCGGTGTTGATGGCGGGGCTTCCTGAGAAGGCAGCAAAGAATTTGATCGAACGGCCTTCAGGGTACTCAGCACTAAGGAAACCATCCACACTTACATGTCTCAGAATTGAAATCTCGGTTGCTTGGGATAGGCTACTCACTGAAAATACAGCGATGCAAAAAACACAAATCAACTTTGCTATCTCTTCCAAATTGGGCAATCATCTACTAGATAAAGTTTGAAAGTCACAAGTGACCATCGCGAGGGCTTAGTGAAGGTCGCATTAGTATGTTCGTATTCAGATATCGACAAACGTGACCACACCCGCTTTTCTCCGGCCATTGACGCTTGCACCCTTGGTGTGTGTCCGTATGCACATACAGATGGCCAGGTAAGTAGTCAAGGTGAAAACAAGAACTTCATTTATTGTCGCACTTTCGGGTGGTAGTATGCTACATAACAACTGTCTGTGGTGAATACGGACAGTGTTTTTATTTCATCTTGATATCCCAATTATGAGAATCGATTTGGCCACTTACTAAATGTAGTATTATTGCGCCTGGTGTGGTGTTTTTCTTAATTCTGCCCCTCCTGGGCGGCAATATTGGCGACTTGGACTATAAGGTAGCCACCCGCAAGGCACCAACATTAATTGTCTCGGGCACCACATCATCTGGTGACCTTATCGGCCAGGCTGCCGAATTAATTCAAGGCTCCAGCCACAGGCAGGGGCAGGACGTAAATAGGTACCCAACTGTGTGATAATCACGTGCGCTGTTTTTGCGAGTATCAGAAGCCTAAGGTACCAACTGTAGGCCTCCCAGAAATCTGGGCTCCCAGGGGTCGGGCGCCACATTGTGGCTTTGGAATGTGACACCCCAGGGGGGCGGCGCAAGTTAGTGTCATTTTCTTAGGCTCGTGAACTCGGTGTCGTCTTGCGAGTCCTCCTTATCCCAGCAACTTGACGATTTTCCATATTTCACGACCTCCACCGCCACCCGGCTTCTTCCCATCTATTTAAACCTGAATCATATTCGGGACCGCCGTATAAATCTCGGCTCCGCCTTTCTTCCCCCCTCGATCCTAAACTTGCGCAGCGCTCCAGGAGTTATCCCCGGCCGACCGCCCCTCCCAGCAGCTTAACGAGCCCCCTTCCACCTCACCGTCAAAACCTCCGATTCCACCGATCCTGGTTATATCTGAAGCTCCAGAGGACGTTGCCACACGATCCAGATCATGAGCGGAAACCTCTCAACGCCGGGCGGCATTTCGGATCCCGCCCTTATTCAGTAAGCTCCCCCCGCGGTGAGACCCCATAGACAGCTGTCTCTAATCTAATCTTCGCCCAGGCTCGTCAACAAGCTGCAAGATGTCTTTGCGACTGTTGGAGTCAACAACCCCATTGACTTGCCCCAGATCGCCGTCGTCGGCAGCCAGTCAAGTGGAAAGAGTTCAGTTCTTGAGAACATCGTCGGCCGAGACTTGTGAGTGCCCTCCACTTCCACCAAACTCAACCCCTCCATTCGCGCTTTAGAACCGCCCTGACTGACTTACCACCCATAGCTTGCCCCGAGGTTCCGGTATCGTAACTCGACGACCCCTTGTCCTCCAACTTATCAACCGCCCCCCACAATCCAATGGTGTCAAGCCAGAAGAGGTCGACCTTGGCTCCGACAAGGCGGCCAACGCTGATGAGTGGGGAGAGTTCCTTCACCTTCCCGGCCAAAAGTTTTTCGACTTCAATAAGATTCGGGACGAAATCTCGAGAGAAACTGAAGCCAAGGTTGGCCGAAATGGTGGCATCTCCCCTGCTCCCATTAACCTGCGCATCTATTCCCCCAACGTCCTCACCCTCACATTGGTCGATTTGCCTGGTTTGACCAAGGTTCCTGTGGGAGACCAGCCCCGAGATATCGAGCGACAGATCCGAGAAATGGTTCTCAAGTACATTGGCAAGTCGAACGCCATTGTCCTCGCTGTCACTGCTGCCAACCAGGATCTTGCCAACTCGGACGGTTTGAAACTTGCGCGCGAGGTTGATCCGGAAGGTCAGCGAACCATCGGTGTCCTCACCAAGGTTGATCTTATGGACGAGGGAACAGATGTCATCGATATTCTTTCCAACCGTGTCATTCCCCTCCGGCTCGGCTACGTTCCCGTGGTTAACAGAGGCCAGCGGGATATTGACAACAAGAAGGCCATCAATGCTGCACTGGAGGCCGAGAAGAACTTCTTTGAGAACCACAAGGCCTACCGCAACAAGAGCAGTTACTGCGGAACCCCCTATTTGGCCCGCAAGCTCAACTTGATCCTCATGATGCACATCAAGCAGACGCTCCCCGACATCAAGGCCCGTATTTCCAGCTCCCTCCAAAAGTACACCGCCGAGCTGGACGGCCTTGGTCCTTCCATGCTTGGAAATAGTGCCAACATTGTTCTCAATATCATCACTGAGTTCACGAACGAGTGGCGAACTGTTTTGGATGGTAACAATACCGAACTTTCCAGCACCGAGCTTTCAGGTGGTGCTCGTATCAGCTTTGTTTTCCATGAGCTCTACTCTGGCGGTGTCAAGGCTATCGATCCTTTTGATGTTGTCAAGGATGTTGATATTCGTACCATCTTGTACAATTCATCTGGTTCTTCACCCGCCCTCTTTGTTGGCACTACTGCGTTTGAGTTGATCGTCAAGCAGCAAATCAAGCGTATGGAAGAACCCAGCTTGAAATGTGTTTCGCTCGTCTACGACGAGTTGGTTCGCATTCTGTCTCAGCTTCTCGGCAAGCAACTTTACCGCCGCTATCCCCAACTCAAGGAGAAGATGCATGCTGTTGTCATTGGTTTCTTCAAGAAGGCCATGGAGCCCACAAACAAGTTGGTACGGGACCTTGTCTCCATGGAGGCATGCTATATCAACACTGGCCACCCTGATTTTCTAAATGGCCACCGAGTAAGCATTTTCCTTGTAGATTTCTCTTGTATTTACTAATCCTGCTAGGCCATGGCTATCGTCAACGAGCGCTACAACCCAAGCAAGCCCGTACAGGTTGACCCCAAGACTGGCAAGCCTCTTGCTACTACTCCCCGAGCCGCCAGCCCCACTGTTCCTGAAGAGGGCACCTCCAACTCGGGTTTCTTTGGGAGTTTTTTCGCTGCCAAGAACAAGAAGAAGGCTGCTGCTATGGAGGCCCCCCCTCCTACTCTCAAAGCCTCTGGCACCCTATCAGAGCGTGAGAATATTGAGGTTGAAGTTATTAGTATGTTCAACCCATCGTGTATTAATCCAAATCCATCACTAACCGTCGTGCAGAGCTGCTTATTTCTTCATACTACAACATTGTTCGACGAACCATGATCGATATGGTTCCTAAGGCTATCATGCTCAACCTTGTCCAGTAAGTCGGCCTGCTTCATATTTCCAATCTTCAACTAACCACGGCCCAGATTCACCAAGGATGAGATGCAGCGTGAGCTCTTGGAAAACATGTACCGAACCGACAGCATCGACGAGCTGCTGAAGGAAAGCGATTACACTATCAGAAGGCGAAAGGAATGCCAGCAGATGGTTGAGTCTCTGGGCAAGGCCAGCGAGATCGTTGCCCAAGTACAGTAAATTCCCGGACATTGGAAGGACGAAGAATCAACACGACTGCCATCACAACCTCCACCCCCAACCACCACCCCCCACCACTATTGTTCTTTTCTCGGCCAACATTGAATGGGTCACCAGAAGAGACTCTTGCGAGCCTTGCTTCTATGTATGCACCACACAGTGCCGCTCCGCTCACCCAGAGCTTCAAGCACTTAACTTCTCCTCCCTTTGCTCATGCGCTAAAGCACAAACACCACCCCCAAACACCTCCTCGTTATTTTCTTCGATACCATGCCACTTGTCCCGGGGAGGAGAAACATAGAGTAGTAGACTGCTTAATGAAAATTACATGGGATGATGGATGATGAATGGCTTCATGTTGTTTTCTGGCCTCTGTTTCTACTTGCTTTTGTCCCACCATCACACCCGATTGGGATGTCCAGAGTCAAGAAAGGGGGGAGTGATGGTCCGAGAGTTGGCAACTTCAGTCCCGGGCCGAGGAAGGGTTTTTTTCTTGTTTCGGGAACCGGAGTATAAGAAGGTTTTTATCGTGGTATAAGCCGATGCCTTGGGACATCTCTTGTTGGTACCTTCTTATCTGCTCGTGTCCAAAACATTGCAGAAGCTAGGTAGAATACATAATCTTTTCCCCCTTGCCAGACCGGATCAAGACGTTGGATTTGTGTTAGAATCTACTCTTTGTTGCTGATCCTCCATATGATTTATAATTTGAATATAGTAGGATTATTGACTTATTGATTTGCTGGGTGGCTGTTGCTTGTTTCTTTTTCAGCCTTGGTTAATATCCTGGCTCACACTTGCAGAATGAAACCGTACTGTTCACCCCAGGGGGCAGTGTGCAGGGTATATTGTATATATGTACATATATGTATGTATATGTGTGTGCATTTCAGCCTAATTCAAATTCCATAGAGCCTCGAATGTGCTCCCTGTAATTTCAGATAGCATTTTATGTCGCTCATTTAAAACGCCTCTATATTTTCCCGCCACGTCATTCATACATGTCCCTAATTAATGTCATAATCTTGCCCGCCAACGCCTATAAGCCACGTTGTAATGCCAAAGCGGAAAACACAAGCAAATACCTGTGCAGCCCAAAACATGCATTGTTTTAAATCATGTCCTATGAATCGCTCACCAAGTCAGGCGAGTCTGGGCAAATCTCTGGTCATGAATACCTGGTTGTAGTCCTCGCGTCCCGACTTGAACATCGGCTGTCCGGGTGCGAAGGTCAAAGTCGACGGCGCGAACCATAACCCGTTTTTCTTCGGGAATGGTTCGCGGTATTCTCTTGCCATTGTCGATGTCCATAGTTGGCTGGTCTTCCATTGCTAGTGTCTCTGACTCTTCGAGATTCATAACCCACATGCAAATGTTGGCAACCATCGTGCTATCCCACATGCCTTCACGGCGGGCACTACTTCGAAGCAGCTGGATGGCTTGGCGCCGAGTGACTGGGTCGCGACATTTGGTGCCAACCACAAACAATGGGGCGACAATACCCAGGTCAGCTGCAAACCGTGGCTTGATGTGCGGCGCCGAGTATCCCGGACCTGAAAACATAGTCGCAGTTTCCGAGTAGTGGCAGACATTTGCGTGGGTGCATTCGTCGGGGTTTGGACATCTTCGCGCAGCCGCCCTTTTCTCCTCGTCTCCTACAATCTCAACGGCTAGATCAACGATTGCCTGGAACTGGGGAAGAAATGTATCAAAGTCCGACTCCTTGTCACTGAACATCATTAGGTACAGCACCTGACTGTTGGTTTGGAGCATTTTAAGAGCGGCGATGGCAGCCTTCTCTTGGGGATTTCGTGAGTGCCGTGAGTGAAAGAGCTGCTCAAAAGCATCACACCACGTCTCAATTTGATGTTTGAACTCAAGCCCGTATTCTCTCCAAGATCGAGGCAGCGTCGCCTTGGTGTCAGCCTTGGCGGCATAAAGCCCCTCGATATAGCGCATGATCCGTTCGTTGAGTTTGTCGCAAGCTGCTCGCGCTTCAACAAGGGATGTAAAATTCTCGGGTATGGCCAAAGGCTCATCCCGAGGAGGTGACCCCATCCCACTCGAGCTTGGCGTGGACGGTGATGGGGCGCTAGGGGGGCTAGACACAGACTGTGGTGGATTCAGTCGGATAACATATGGCTGTGGGAAATGGAAGGCCATGTCGTACGACTTGGCCTGAATAGCCAAGCGGGTGAACATGGTAACGAGCTCGTCTTCAAGGGGGCTTTCCTGTGGTGCTGGAGAGTCCGAGAGGAGCCTATCTTGCTGTTGCGAACGGAATTTCTCGAGAAGGGCGATGCCATTTTGGATTTGGTTGATTGCTTGCCTGTGGTCTCCAATAAAGGAGTCGAAGCAGGCCAGCAAAACATTGGCCATAATCAGGGTCCTGTGCGATCTTTGGTCTTGGGAGTTTAGACCAACCAGAGCGTTACAGGCATCCGAATACCGCTTTACTGCAATTTGCCAGTGGCTCATCAGGGCTTGGAATCGAGGGTTCGGGTTGGGAGTACCAGGGGCCACCGGCTCTGGGGTGTGTTCGAGCGTCTGGTAGAGAGCACCGAGGGCAATCACAGCATGCTTGATGGCAGCTTCAGAGTGGCACTCCTGGAGTACGCGGCGAGTCCAAAATTCGTTGTCAAAGTAGCCAGATAACTCGTTGGCGGTGTGGGACCTGAAGATCTCGAAGTATGGGCCTTCGGTTGGCGGGAGACGGAGACCCACAGATGGCTGGTATGTCGATGCTGATGGATTCAAGGCTGCGGCTTGCCTTTGTGCAATCCTTTGGCGAGCTCGGCGGGGAGGTAGCACGACTTCGTTGGTATGGAAAGGAGGCCCACCAGTAGTTGAGGTTTGGGCACTGACGAGGGGCTTGGGTGCAATACGAATCTCCTCGAAGGGGCGAGAGCCACGCGGTGGAGGAGGATAGCCAGTGCAGGCCTTTTTGCTCCGAACGCATTGAGTACAAGCCGGACGGGCCTCATCGCACTTGATACGCCGCTGCCTGCAGAGACGGGTGAGCTTTTGGAGGGGTTCAACATGAGGAGTGCGGGGATACACACTTGCAGTTTGTACACCCCGTCTTGACCTTTGGTTTACTGGTTCGCACACGCTTTGGCTTAGGCTGCGATGTGAGTTCAGGAGGAGTGGCACCTCCCATAGCAGAATAAGCAGGGGAAATGGGAACAGGTGGTATCTGTTTAAAAGATGGAGTGGCTATAGTGCTGCTAGGTGTGTTAGGAGTATTGGTGGAAACAGGCGAGAGGTTACCCAGATCGGAGCTCGGGTTGGAGTAGTTGGTATCCGTGTTTATTGACATACTGCCGGAGAGCTGCTGCTGAGGGTGGATTTGCCCAGCACGTTGGCCGTATGCGAAGGGATTTGTGTGGGAAGTTGCCGATATCATCGAGCTTGACGCCCCAGCCGTGGAGGCACTCAGCAAAGCCTCGTGCGACGGGGGCGATTTAGACTCATCTTTAATCCAATGAGACATGTGAAATATAGGATAGATTAGAAGTCCAAGTCAAAGATTGATGGCTGGTTTAGTTTCGTCCGAGGCGTAAGAATTCAATGTGAACCCAACGCCTCCCTGTATGCCAATTGTAAGGCTGCTAGTGTGCAGAAAGGTGGGGAAGCGAGCCAGTATTAATCACAATCCGATGGGCCAGACGATGCTTCCACGTTGAGAAACTCGTAGAAACAAAATAAGAAACTCTGCAAAGTATCATGGGCGCAGCATGACGGTCAGACAGGCCCCTGTTTCCTGATGAAGCGGGTCGGGATCCCCGATGTGGTTGCAGTCTGGAGTTTGCGGTTGGGGTCGGAAAGCAAAGTCCGTCAGAAAGCCCGCCCTGGTCCCCCGCTGGCTAGATGTCTCACAAGCTGTCTGGAACAAAGGTGGCAGAGGGATGCCGCAAACCGGGTTATTGGGAAACGAAGCGAGGGCCAAGCAGGACGAGAACGACGCAGTGTGGTGAGGATGACAGCGAAACGGGGACCGAATCAGGGCACAACGGTGCCGGGGGGGAGATGGGAATAAGGATGGGATATCTGGTGAAACGAAGAAATTGGCCGTGGACTAGTAGGGTTAAAAGGCGAGATGCATTGCCCGGAATGATATGGTCATATACCGATGCCAAGAAGGGCGAGGGAGATGGAGATGGCCGTGGCGTCTGGGTGGCACGGGATGGTTGTCTCTTTTGCAGCAAGTACGCGCCCAGCCTAAGGTCCCTACCAACCAGGACAGAGCAAGTTCACGGCGGCTATGAATGTGTCAGCCGGAGCAGCAGGTGTGAAGGCGATGGTGATGCATGGATGTGCAGGGAAGGTATGGTATGTGGTGGCCAGTAGGCAGGTGGCTTTAGTGGGATCCCATTAGTGGATCAGTGGGGTTTAGTAGGGGCTTGTAGGGGCTTCTTGGCTGCTCGGGCGGTGGTGCCCTCCATCCGCCCATCCATTCATCCATCCATTCATCCTCCCATCCTTCCTCCAGACTGGCAGGCATGTATGCTCACCCGGCCCACTGCACTGGTAGGGGGGCTCTGTGGCTCCGTCCCGCCAAACTTTTTGCTCATCCCACGATGGCGGGGGATCCACTCGTCGCCCTATACCCGACCAAGGTCTGTGAGCCCACTAGACAGCCACGCTATATGTGACGTGGAGGGGGAGGAGCACCCACTGCCCGCAGTGAGGTTCCCTCGTCGAAAGCCGTGCAGCACAGCCACCCACCATATTGTGCAAAGGCGAAAAATAGATGTTTTCCTTCCCTGCAGGGGGGTTTATAGGATCGGATACAAGGTTTTAGAAAAATGTCAATTGCTATAGACCCAGCGAATTTTGTTATTATCCCATCCAAAGGGGGGGAAGGCAGGTACCCGGCTGCAGCTTAGTGCATCATGCAGATGCAAGCCCATCTTGTCATCAGCTGAAAAAGGCAACCAGAAAAAAGAAAGGAAATAATGAATAAATAGATAAATAAATAAAAGTAAAAGAAAACAAAGGCATTCGAATTACAGGTTCCAAGCTCCCCGCTCTCCCTTGTGCGACGACCTTGGTTCGACTGACGCTCACTGCTCACTACGGCCCTGGAGCCGCAGCCTTGGCCCTGTTATCAACCTGCTAGTCGGTCCAAAAGGCGCCAGGCCATGGCGTCAGGCCGTCCAGTAGACCCACCTACTCTATCGGGCTGTTTAAACGTGCTTAGCGCCAAAGCCCACGGCATTTTGCCGGGACAGGTGGGGCATGTCAAATTGAGGTGTCTGGATCACATCGCGGGCGCTGTTTGACGCGCTTTGGTAGGGGCACACGTGCTGAACACGGCAAAGGTTGGGGAAAGCAAGATGTCCGATCTTTTAATGGTTGTCTACGTGTGTTCGTGGAAACAAACCCAAGGGGCTGTCCAGGGTAGGGCGAAGGCCAATAGGAAGTGTAGAGAAATTTTAAACGAAGACCGGCAAGAACCAACCAACCTGCAGATTACAGAGAACCCTGCGCTGCGTGTCAGCGTCCCCTGAGATGAAAAAGAAATGGCCTTTCTGGTGGCGGGAGCGGATGCGCCTTCCCCTGTGCCGGCCCTGCGTGTTCAATGTAACCTGGGCGTTCGGCATGAAGCAGGATCCTTGAAGTCAAAAGCCCATTCTCCAGATCCATACTCCGAACGTCAATAAGCAAGTCAAAGCACCCCAATCCCCCTCCCCCTCCCCCAAGATCACGATTCAGGGGTGGTGATCCACGACACCAGTATGAGTCGCTCAAGCCTCCAATCCTTGCTGGTCCTGCCAGTCGGGCGTGGATTTGGGCCGTCGGCACAGACGGGGATCGGTCCCTACCGAGCTCACAGAGGTTGACCATACATCCCATCCCCTTCTTAGTGCACAGTAGACTCGGCCAAACCCCAAGGCAACACAATTATTAATTCCCCAAATCTCCAAACAACTGTGGCTTGATGACCCCAGGGCTTGGGTGCGCCACCCTGCAGCCAAGGGCCCTAATCTGTCTTATGGTTGCCGTATTCCGTATTGGCAAATGTTGCGTGGACACTCTCGCTGACCGTTGTATGCTTGTTTTTTCCCATTTCCTCGACCAAAGAACCAGATGGAGCAAAAGAAAGAAAAGAAGAAAAAAAAAAAGCCTTACTCCGTTGCCAACTCCGTCTCCGTCTCCGTCTCCGTCCACATGATCCTGGGGATCAACTCTCCTAGGACTTGAGCTCGGGTGATTTTTTTTTATCGTCGTCGCACCCGACGGTAGTTGCAGACCCTGGCACGAACGAAGTAACGTCAGTCTCTCGTCTCAATGCTGTGACACCTACTCTATGCTCAGGTACCATCTACAAGGGACCAGTGGCGCAGCGGCAGAGGAGCCGCCCGTGCACCTCGATATTGCACATCTCCACCACATTGCAGGTCCAAACTTTCCAAGGAACGGGTTGCTGGAAGGATTGTGTCCCCATTGTTCGGTTTCAACCATGTGCAAGTGTCGCGTACCTGGCTGCTGTGCGCTCGCCTGTCAGGGGGAGAAGACAAGAAAAGAAGCCAAGATTTTTGGGGGGTTGGGCGGGCGCAAGGCCTGTTCTGCGTGTCGGCCAACTACATGTGTCCAGCGCTGAGCTGAGCTGTTGTTTCACTGCAGCTTAACTAAGCCCCCCCCAGTTCCCCCAGCTTGGCATGGGAATGACATGCCCCAGTTTCGCTTCAACCATAATTTTCTAAGTCCTTTTCCGAGAAGTACGAGAATGGCACTCGCCAAGACAGTACAGACAGGTACACGCAGGTTTCGTCTTGTCTTGCTTGTTTCTTGACTTGTTTCTTCACATGAATAACCCCAAGTCACCAGACATGAAGACAAACACGCGCGCTATCTTGCGTCAAAAAAAAATCACAGATCCCATCGGCGCGTTTATCTTCGTATTGCCGTGTTATTTACATTCTTCAGCCTCACTCGGCCGGAGTGAAAGCCGTGAATTGTTGTATGTCGTCTACTGCTCATGCTCCCCACCAAAAAAAAAATGCCGAGCAGATCCCAATCTTTCCGAGATAACAACCTGAAAGCACGGCAGCTCCGGGCCTGAGCAACACACCAGTGCCGGGCTGCGCTCCTTTCCCCCAGGGGCTTGAACCAAAAACAGCAGTCCCCAACAGGCCAGAGCCCTGCAGCCAAAAATACCCATTGGGCTCTCCTTCCCACGATCCCGGAATCGGAACCGGCGAGATTTGAATCCCGTTCCTGGTTTTCCCCAGATGGGCTGGGCAATCTGACAAGTTTCCCCTGTCTCGTGCTCTTTCAGTCTAAAATCAGGCTGTCCAGCGGACCGCCACACCCATTCGGGACCGAATGGGTCCGGCTTTCTTTGAGAAGGATTCCACGACCGCGGAAATCATACGTTGATGTCTTCACGGTGCCTTCTCAAAGTGTGTGATGCCATCGACACTTCATCCAACGCCCGGCTCCTTGATAGCCCTACCTCGAAAATGCAAAATGTCGGTCAGTAAAATGGTGGCTCCCCTGCACGTCCACGTAATGGTGTGTCTATTTTTTGCCTGCTGTGATCGTCCTACCGGGGTCTTGGTGGTTTTTTTGTCTCCTCAATCCTCCTCTATGCCGTGCATTGTCATCCTTCGCGGGAGACCCGCACGGCATCCTCCGGGGCGTTTGAAGTCGTGAACTTGTCCATCACAGACATGTGATTATGGAACAAGGAGCATGCAAGAGCTGCCGAGGCACAGTTGGGCTAGTTACCAGCCAGCTGGAGAACGCTTGGCTTGTGTTCGAGCCCGTGTATTGAGAGCTTCGCGGGAGGGGAAACCCTGTGGAGGGAGGGCTGTGCAGCTGCAAGGGACTTTTTGCCTCGTCCTTCGATGTTCAAGAGTTGATTCATCTCTTTTCAGGACCGTAAGACTCGCTAATCAACCCAGATTCCCTTTATGGGTTGGGGGACTATCTCCTTGTGGCTAGACAAAGCCGAAAGATAACAACACCGCTACTGTATATGCGTGAGTGGTGTCCATAATGAGCATCCGGGTATCCATGCCCGGTTTACGGTGAGAAATGGCCCGTATCAAGTCCCCCCTGGGTCGGTAGAGGAAAGCCGGGGGTCCAATAGCCTCACTAATTTGCCGACCTCCGACGCATGGGGCGAGTAGTAATCCTACGGGCGAATTCCGTGGACTTCCAAGGGTACACTAACCCTACATACGTATCGTAACATTGGAAACACCACGGAGATAGCCATGATCCTACGATTGCATTTCACCGGCAGCTGCTTCAGTTCGGTGGATACTCTTTGTTTGTGGGTAGTTGCCCGGCTAGTTAGCAGTGATTGGGGATTGCGATCCTTCTCCGTCACTCGGTCTTTGGGTCATGACAACATCAAATTAAAAATTTAGAAAAATTATATCCGTCATGCATCTTGTGTTTTCTATTTAAAATCGGATCGCTCAGCAGCTGTCACCTAGTCTGTTGGAAACAGGGGGGAACGACAACTGGTATTCAGCGTACTTATACCAATCTTGTCAGATGCTCAGTCATCCACGACATTAATGAATCATACACCCGAGAATTTCAAACTCACTTGTTTTATTTCATTAATTCCATGCATTTTATTTTGCTATCTCTCCGGTATTTTACTTCAATACTCCTATTCACCCGTGCCACTGTATGACGCACCTGGATATGATACTCATCCTCCTTCCTGTACGTTGTTGCTATACTCATGTTCTGGCTTTTAAGTTTGGTAGCATTTGTGTCCACGCTGGCATGTTTCTGTGAATTCTTCGTGAATATATCGCTAGTGGCGATTTTTGTAGTCCGTGTCGAGATATTTTGCCAAAAAGCTTTCAAATTCTGATAAAGCCAGAGCGACCGCAAGTGTGCCTTCTGGGACCTAAAGTAGTGTTCCCAAATGCTGTGGGTACGGCTATCGGGCTTTCTTTTTCTGAAGTAAAAGGAAAAAGAAAAACGAGGGTTTCTCCATGATTTACTGGTATGTATCAAGTGATGATCACCCATTATGATGACAAAAAAAACATTGAATAATATCCAACTCGGTGGTCAATGTGTAGTGTAAGATGAAGCGAGCTTAAGAATATTAATTAAATTCGGTGTAAAAAAAAAAGTAAATACAGTGTATAACTGAAAATGACACTCATCGTATCAATTATAGTCAACCTCACTATTAAAAACACAAAAACGCCGAGCCCTCAGCATCAATTACATGCTATAGGGTAAGTGATATGGGAGGTACAACATTTTCATAACAAATTTGGTGCATGTAGAAGTACCTCAACATCTGGTCATCAGTGGATCTGGCCAATGATACTGCTAGAAAAAGTTGCATGGAATCTGCGCAAAACACCATTGTATCAAGCCTCCTAGTTGAGCCTCAATTGCACCGATCGACAAGATACCATCGCCGAGGAGATTATTCCCACCCGATCAATTCAGATAACCGAAGCCACTGCCTAACGCTCGCCCAAGATGTCGCAAGATAGCGCCCATCCCTTGCCCCCGCGCAACGCTTTTATCCACAACTCAGCTATCGCTGGTGCCATCATTGCGCCCCTCGTGATGGCATTACCGCCTCGAAAGATGGATATTCGGTTCTTCGTGCTCATGGGAACCTTCTCCCTCTGTACCAACCAGCTCGCCTACGAATACACTGGCCAGTCCATCTACTCACGGTTCGGCACTCGCCTGGGATCCATGTTTGGAACCGACCTTCCCGAAGGTGCCAAGCGCACCCAACAACTTCTCCGTGAACATCGTGAGCGCGAGGCTGCCGAAAGAAAGAAGGCAGCTGAAGAGAAGCAGGGCTTGGCCAAGGTGCTCAATGACACATGGATGGGTAACGAAGGTGAGGATTGGAGGGAGAAGCGAGCCGAGGAGCACCGTCAGAAGTTTGCAGAGGGCAAAGGTTTTGGAGACATCATCATGGAGCAAGTTGCCGATGTGTTCAGCGGTAATTACAAGAACGAAAAGAAGGAGGGCGACGCCGCGACGCCAGAGAAGAAATGAGCTGGCGAGTCAAGGAGTGGATGATGGCGAAAAACACCAGCACTGGGCTAACAACGCCATGTGCACAACGGATTCATTTGTACCATACTATTTACGACGAACTAGGGAAACACGAGTGAGTATGCGGATCATGGCCAGGAAAAGGCCCAGCAAGCTACGAGGCTTTGCTGTTGTAACATGTACGGAAGGCAAAGGGCAGACATCTGTACCAACACTAGTAATTGACGACCTCTCCAAACTGTCCCCTGGCAACCGCAATAAGGTGAATTAATCTAACTGTGCCATTTGAGGCTTCGTGATTTGGCTTTGCGGTTTGATTACGAAGGACCCAGTCGGAGACTTTTTACGGATTCTCAAAATGAGAGTCAGGGCCAACCCGACTCATGGAATATGGGGCAATTTTCGGTTGCTAGGTTCCGAGTGCAATCACCGTAAGATTGAGGTCTGAACGCAGCGAACCGATAACTCTTTCCATGGCGGCGGCGTCTGGACGATTGCCCAGGGGCCAGGCCGATTTGGTTGCTGGTTCGGGTCAAGGGTCGTCTCAACGGTCTTAACTCCCGGCCGGCAGATCCGAAGAGCCAAGCCAAGGGGAAAAAAAAAAGTGGGCGAATAACAAAGCTCTGCTGTTGTAAGTGTCGGTAGCTTGATTTTTTTTTTTAGGGGACAACAAGTTCATGGAAGAAAAGCTTAACAAATGATTCATCAAAGAACATGGGTTCAGATGAGGAGCGGCAAACCGGCAAGGAATAGAAAAAGAAGCCTGGGGGAATATTGGCGCCCCCACCTGACTGCGTGCTCAATACGGGGTGTATTCGTCACCATAGGGTGGCTCCGTCACATCCCATGGCGCCAAGATGTAAGGCTGTGGCTTGGTCGAGGTTCAGCCACCCGCGCATTCACGGCGCGGTGAGGGCCGGTGAAGCGAACTGGACCGTATTTAGTAGCCCTACGGGTGGATTGGACAGGTGGATGGAACAAAAGATCAGATGGAAAGGAATGGATCCGAGCATGGTTTGGTTGGGGGGTGGGTGGTGGGCATGACTGCGAAGGGGCATTGATGAACGGCGAACCACGAGTGACGGGGATTGTGCCTGACTAAAAAAGAAACATTAGTTAGGGTCAAGTGATGGAGAACCGACAAGGCTCGATGCGCACATTTTGCTCTGAGGACCAGGAAGAGAAGATGAATTAACTGGTCACATGAAACAGGGCGGGTCGCAGAGAGAACAGAGAGCATTGTGACGGAGGGGCATGTTGTTTGAGAAGTGCGGATAACGCGACATAGGAAACGTGAAGCGCCTGAGGTCGGAAATGAGAAAGAAGCTTCACTTTTGCGATGCACAAACAAAGAGATATTCACACATGCACATATTCACACACGCACACACACACACACACACACACCGCCGTATATTTTCTTTTCTCGTAAAGGAGGCAAAAATCGCGGCTGAACCTGTACATCAGAAGCCAAAGACGTCAGCTCCGCCCGCATGCGCGGGTGTATGTATGGATGATCCCTTGAACGTGAATATTCAGCATGACAAGGAATCGCATCCCGCGAGATAGCGTCATTGCGGCTTTCAGTGGAGAAGCTTGCGAAAGCACCATGGCTGTCAAAAATCTGTATTGAGAGAACCAACAACGTGTCGGATAACGGGCCCATGGCGGGATGGAGATAACCGGGTGGATGTACGTACGTACACATAAGGCACCGTCGCATGGCCCTGAACGGTTTCTGTGACTTCTGCTGCTCTTCGGTAGCCTGAGTGTAGTGAGATTCTAAAACCGGAACATGGGCCAAGAGTCGGCTAAACCGCTTCGGGTCCCTGATCGACTTCCTTCTGGCTGCTCCATGAGCACAGCCCCGGCACTGCACGTCACCATACCTCGTCAAGTCAGCAGCAGAGGACATAGAGGCGCTGGGAGCGCTGAGAGGCGAACAGGCGTGAGATGGAGGGGGGGGGGGAATTGTGCAGGATGAGGAATAAATTAATCAAATAAAGTAAAAAAAACAATAACAGACGCTCTGCTGCCGGCGCAGTGTAGATCATGCTTGCACTTACTCCCCTCGCCTGTCCCTCGTTTGTCAACCACCAAATCGTTGCCACGACCACGGCCACCCATTCACCAGACTTCGGGTACATACGTAAGGTAGTAGTAAGACGACACTGTTGCGCTGCGCTGCGGCCAACCCGGGGACCCGCTATTCCGATGCGTCGCCAGCACTCTGGTGGTTGATCCGGCGAATAACAGTCTCCCTACAAGCCCAAGCTGCCTTGTTCTGGAGCCAACGTCACCCAGACCCCCCGTACCCTCGTTTTTTCTTGCGCGCCCAGCCCTGCGCCTCCGCCTTCGTTGACGGTTCCCTGTACCTTCCAGCAGCCTCAGGCGCCAGACTGGTCACCAACAGCGACCCCAGCCAGCCACCACTCCTGCAGGTCTGTTTTCTTGAAACCTCAAAACACCCGTCGGGCGCCTCCATTCCCTTTCTTCCTTCCTCATTTCATCCTCTGCGCCGTCGGAACCAACGAGTAGCCCACCGAATCGGTCGCATCGCCTTCGCTCGCCTCTACACCCTCTCCGTTCCAGCTAAAGGGCTCCGGCCACGGCCTTAGCACCCTTGGCCCTTACTTCCCCCTTCTTTTTTTAAACGGCCCATTCTC
Organism: Calonectria pseudoreteaudii; assembly: GCA_001879505.1. NCBI lineage: Eukaryota > Fungi > Ascomycota > Sordariomycetes > Hypocreales > Nectriaceae > Calonectria > Calonectria pseudoreteaudii. Next base: position 936,790 of record KV875237.1, on the reverse strand, counting down.
TTGCATTTCTCATCGGCTCGTCAATTTGTTCTTCCAACACAATGGCTTCCTACGACTATTATCATGGGCATCAGCAAGCCCCGTACACGAGTACGCAAACTCCTGGGCCTTACCAGCAAAACGATCAACAGCCCCCCTACACCAGCACTCAGACCCCTGGGCCCTACCAGCAAGCCGGATATACCCCATCGCCGTCATCAACACCTGCTCCCCCTTACCAGGCTTCCTACACAGCACCCACTCTGCCACCATTGGGCGCAACGCACGACACTCCCTACGACAACAACAATAACGACCACCACCAAAATCTCAACACTGCGGGCAATAGTCCCGTGAATCAGCACCCCGGCACCAGCCCGTCTCCATTTGACACCGTTTTCGACGACAACGCGTACCCGATGAATCAGAGACCTTCCCCGGGTGCAAACTCGGGCGATCTTTCGCAGCAGGAGTACTATCATCAAGATACTGCCTACCATGGCCGCACTGCTACCGGTCCTCACGCTCAGCCCGCGCTCGCCAGTGTCGAAGACATTCCCCTGCAGGATCGACAGAACAAGGATGGTGACATGAACGATCACATCTACGACGCTCCCGGCGGAGCTGCTGGCTCCAAGAAGAAGAAGCAACAGAGGGGCAAAGTGAGACTTGGCGAGCTGGGAATGTTTGGATCTGACAAGAAGCGCATCCCTTGGATTGTCTACATTTTTTCTCTCGCTCAGGTTGGTGTCTTTATTGGTGAGATCGCAAAAAATGGTACGTGAAAAAAAATTAGAAGTCAAATCCTCTTGAACGCGAACTGACTTGTTTCAGCGATCATGACTGGATCTCCCATCATGATCAAGCCGTCGTTTAACCCTATGATCGGTCCTTCGACGCAAGTTCTCATTAACATGGGCGCCCGTTACGTCCCCTGTATGCACAATGTCGACGGTATCCAAAACTCCAACATCACGATTAGCTTCCTTTGCCCGAATGCGACGAAGAGCGACGAGACGTGCCCCCTTAACATCCTTTGCGGTTTTGGAAACAATGTCCCTAATCCCACTCCTGGCGGCAGCCTCGATGATAAGCCCGCGCCGAACCAATGGTGGCGCTTCATCATTCCTATCTTCATGCACGCTGGTCTCATTCATATCGGATTCAACCTTTTAATGCAAATGACTATCGGCAAAGAGATGGAAATGGCTATTGGATCCATTCGTTTCTTCTTGGTATACATGAGCGCTGGTATTTTCGGCTTTGTCATGGGCGGTAATTATGCTGCCCCAGGTATTGCTTCGACTGGTGCCTCGGGTTCCCTGTTTGGTATCATTGCACTGACCCTCCTCGACCTGCTCTATTCTTGGAAGGAGCGCAAAAGCCCGGTCAAGGACCTCTTGTTTATTCTTGTCGACATGATTATTTCCTTTGTGCTGGGACTTTTGCCCGGTTTGGACAACTTCTCCCACATTGGCGGCTTTTTGATGGGCCTTGCTCTGGGAGTGTGTGTCCTCCACTCACCCAACTCTCTCCGAAGACGGATGGGCCAGGATTTGTCTTACACTGCTGTCTCTCCCGGTACCACTGAGACACCCCCTCCTTTCTTCAAGAACCCTGTGGGCTTCTTCAAAGGCCGCAAGCCGCTCTGGTGGGTCTGGTGGCTTGTGCGAGCTGGTATGCTCGTCATGATCATCATCGTTTTTATTGTTCTCCTCAACAACTTTTACGTATCGCACAAGACTTGCTCATGGTGCAAGTATCTTAGTTGCCTTGTAAGTACAATCAGTTTTCCTCACCGCAAATGCGTGCATTAAGCTGACATATTTATAGCCTGTTAATGGTTGGTGTGAACTTGGAACGATCAAGTCGTCCTAGATGTATATCTCGTATGAGAAAGGCGTGGATTACTATCGTGATGGATGAGTATCATTACTATTACAAAGAGTGCGCGGGGGAGATATTTGGATAAGAATGCGCTGTTGGCCCGGGAAAGGGAGGCTATTTGCATTGCACAGCGTTGGCGTTCACGGTCATAGGGTTGCTGTTTGGGAAGCACTATGGATGTCAACCAAGGCCACATTAATGAAACCACGACTATTCGATATACATTTGGATGTGATCCGACATTGGTCGGATCTCTGGCTGGTTGACACATGTTTGACCTCGCGGCGGCATGGGCCAAGGAGGGAGATTCTGTTGCATCATGCAACCCTTGGCCTTTATCCGCATATACGAAGATGATTTCGTATGTCATGCCTGACGGCATGCCTACCAGGGCTTGACAACAACTACTTAAAAATAATGCATTATCTGTGTATTTAATAAACAAATAAACCACAGAGCCGGGTTTCCTAATAAATGGTTCCCACCCTTCCTAGCCCGAGGCGAATTAGAACCCTAGCCATCTCATCACGATGGATAAGTGGTCGTCGTGATATATAGACGAGCAAGAGAAAAAAAGAGCATTGATGCGCGCGCGCGCGCGCACGTGTGTGTGGGTGCATTTGGGGGCGCTTGAACGCACTAGCATTCTATTTATTGCACTGATTGATAGTGATTTGACCAATGAAGGGTTGTGTCGGAGCACAAACAAGGGTCTATGCTGGAGGTGGCTGTCGTCTCGCATAAGAAGCATTTTATCGTGGAACCATGCTCAATTCTAGATATGACACTGACACTTCTCTCAACGGCCTCTGCATTTGAACCCTTCCAGCTTTAAGTGGCTTCTGAAACGCCTGGGGGGGCGTTCACCATGCCACCTTGGCGCCAGTTCGGAACCTCGAAACGTCTGGGTGATACAGGTTGCATGGTTTTCCCATGGCTATATGAATGTCATGATAATGGTTCGGAAGTGATGATCAGAAGCTGGTGCAGCTGGTTCCTGAATTCTCACTGTGGCACGGTCGTCCTTTTTAAACAATGCTTTCACGAACTCCATAGTCATCTATACATTCATGATTCCCATTCCGTGCTCTTCCACCAGCAAATTGAGATAATTCAACATTAGGGATTCCAAAAATGCCATATTCCCAGTGAGATCATGTACGAAACGCCATCAGCCGCAAGACATTCATGCGGGTGGATAAAAGGGACATCGGACTGATCTTCTAACCCTCCATTCAGTGCCCATTAAATAGGATCCTTTTCCAAGATATTCTTCTTCTTGAGATGCCACCTCACTGCTTAGTGTACCCAAGCGCTCCCAGACGACCGCCTGCCCTTCTCATACAGCCACTTGTTGTTCAATCCAACACTTGTTCGCTTGCCTCCAGAGGGGCTAGGCGATGTAGGGTCGGGGAAGAGGTTGGTGGATGTGCTGGCAGCGAAGGGGCTGCCGGAGCTGATGGATGATCGCCGCCCGTTAAAGCTCTTCTGAAAAAGAGGACCACCAAGCGGCGAGCCAGTGCTCTGCATGACTGGGCTACCGCGACCAGAGAGAGGTGAACTGTTGTAGCTTGCCCTGCTTCCAACAGATCCAGCCAATGAAGGCGTGCGAGAATATCGAGGAGGAGTGCTGAATTTGGCATCGGGCGTGGCCGCGCCGGAGGTGGGGGGGAGGTTTAGGAGTTTGCGCTGGGCAGCGGTAAGAGGGATGTCGGAGAGGTCATCCTTGGGACGGATCAGAGGAAGGCATGCCATGCCAATGTTGAAGATGGGGACAAGTTGGAAGATGAACCACGCCCAGCTGACATATAGTCTAACAGATGAGGGGACCCTGAGCAAGGGAGTTAGCGACGAGGAGCCTGTGATATGAAGAGGGGTTGGGTGAAGCCTACACTTGAGATCCAATGTTGAGTTTGGCAAGCAGCTGGGCAGACCAAAGGCCCAGGAGCCCGACAACGTTGTATGCTATCTGTCGCACGTTCTTTTCGGAAAATGTAGTCGCATTGCGCCGTCTCGTGATTTCATCTAATCGAGGGTGTCTCCAGGTGCCGGGGCTGTCCGTGATGGGAGGGCTGTTCAGTGCAGCGGACTTGGTTGGGGTCGACGGCATGTTGGCAGGCGTATTATGATTGCGCAAGGAAAAGGGACAACAGCTGCGACACGGACCGGCGTTGGGAATGTGCTTGTTTGTGTGTATCAACTCACAATGTTCTCCTTGGTTGACTTGTCGCGATGTCGAGCCGAGGAAAAGAATGCGCAAGGGTACTGAGAAAACGAAATAAAGGCACGAATCGTTTTCTAAAGCTGCTGTGGGTTAGTAGTCGCTGGGGCTGGCCGAAGCCGTGTTGAGGGCGGTTGCTCCCTTGGTTATTGGATTTGTTGATTCCAAATGGAGGTGAAAGAGCAGGCCGCGGCGACATGCAACAAAAACACGAACCTACCTAGGCTTGCTGGCCTTGGCTCAGACGGGTTGCAGTGAGCGACCAGGCACGGACCAGCGAGTGAAGTTGCTAAGCCACACATCCAAGCCATAGCCAAAATCTAGACGCCACATCTAACACCAAGTCACGTGATGCATGTTAATGCATGGTGGGGCAAGTCACGTCACGTTCAAGTTGAGGCGCGTTTTCGCGGTGCTGATCAATTAAAGTCGTGTAGTCCATTTCGCCCATGCTGTACCCGTGCAAATTGTTCCCGAAGCAACAGCCTTGACCCTAAATCAACAGTTGGCAAAATCTGGTGTCTGCCCCTTCTTCAGGACGAAAAGACCTTGAGATTCCTGATATCGTTTTAATACTTTTTTTTCTTTCTCTTTCCTCTTTCTCCTACCTCATAGCGTAAGCCGTTCACGTCATGGCGAGCGCCGTCCTCCCTCAAAAGCGTGTGTTGGGCGAGTCCCTCACCCTCCAGAACATCCCATCCACCCCATCTTCAGCAAAGAAGCGCAAGGTCGAGCCAGTGTCATCGCCGCCTGCGGCTCGATTCAACAGCTCTCAAAATGATACACGATCGAAGCTACTGTCCAGCCAGCCCAAGAGCGCCTTCGAGTCCGAAGTGCTTGAGAAGCTGAGCCAAGACATTTCAGAGGCAAAGCGCAACAACACAGAGAAGGATCAGGCTTGGGCGCGACCGCCAGTGGTTGACTTCGTCCCCGAGCGCGACAACCTATGCTTTCAGTCCATTGAGGCTGAAGAGGGCACCCTTCATGGTGGTAGGGCTACCGTGAAGCTCTTCGGTGTCACAGACCAGGGCAACTCAGTCATGCTGCATGTAACTGACTTTAAACATTACCTGTATGTTCCTGCGCCTGTTGATTTCCAACCCCAGGACTGTGCTGCCTTCAAGGCGTACTTGGAAACACAGATTGCCCAACATCAACCAACAATCCACTCGGTCTCCATGGCAATGAGGGAAAACATTTACGGCTTTCAGGGCAATACTGCCAAGCCCTATCTCAAAGTCACGGTTACAGACCCCAAATTTATTGGCAAAGTGCGATCGACGATCCAGACTGGAGGTGCGAACTGGAAACGCATGTGGAAGACAGGTGGTCAGGAAATCATGACCTTTGATAACATTCCATATGTCCTCCGGTTCATGGTTGATTGTCATGTGAGATTTTCTGAAACTGTGTACGATTCTATTGCTAACCGTCTGCTAGGTTCAAGGTATGTCTTGGGTAGAGGCACCGGCCAAAACCTTCAAGTTAATCCCTGACCACCTCCGACAATCGAATTGCCAAATCGAAGCCGAGGTCAACTACCTTGACCTTATTGCGCATAAACCCGAAGGCGAGTGGTCCAAGATGGCCCCTCTTCGAACCTTATCATTCGATATCGAGTGTGCGGGCAGAAAAGGAATTTTCCCTGAAGCAACCCATGATCCTGTCATTCAAATCGCCAACATTGTCACTAAATACGGAGATAAGAAACCGTTTGTTCGCAATGTCTTTTGTCTGCAAGAGACGAGCTCTATTGTAGCAACTGAGGTTCTTGAGTTCGAAAAGGAAGAAAATATGCTCAGTGATTGGCAAAAATTCCTGGTTGAGGTCGATCCAGATATCATCACTGGATACAACATTGCCAACTTTGATTTCCCATACCTCCTAGACAGAGCCAAGCACCTCAAGGTCAACGGATTCGAATATTGGTCTCGTATCCCCAGTGTTCCCTCCAGGGCAAAGGAGACCAATTTCTCGAGCAAGCAGATGGGCAACCGAGACACCAAAGCTACCAACACCAATGGGAGACTGCAGCTTGATCTTCTGCAGTTGATTCAACGAGATCACCACTTGCGAAGTTACACCCTCAATTCCGTGTCCGCACACTTCCTGGGCGAGCAGAAGGAAGATGTGCACTATACCATGATCACAGAATTGTTCAATGGTACACCCGAGTCTCGGCGGCGTCTCGCGATTTACTGTTTGAAGGATGCCTACCTCCCACAGCGACTCATGGATAAGCTCTCATGCATAGAAAACTATACCGAAATGGCAAGAGTCACAGGAGTGCCGTTTAACTTCTTGCTTTCACGAGGACAACAGATCAAGTTCGTCAGTCAGCTGTTCCGAAAAGCTCTGGAGCAGAAGCTTGTCATTCCCAACATGAAGTCTGAACAATCCGATGACCAGTACGAGGGTGCCACCGTCATTGAGCCCACTCGAGGCTACTATGATGTCCCCATTGCTACACTCGATTTCGCATCGCTATACCCTAGTATTATGCAGGCCCACAACCTGTGCTATACCACGTTGGTAGACAAGTCAGCAATTCAGGCCTTTGATCTGAAAAAGGACGAGGACTACATTGTCACGCCAAACGGTGACACATTCGTGACTATCAAACAAAGAAAGGGGTTGCTGGCACAGATTCTTGAGGAACTGTTGTCTGCTCGAAAGCAGGCCAAGCGTGAACTGGCTGTGGAAACCGACCCTTTCAAGAAGGCTGTGTTGAACGGCCGTCAGCTGGCTTTGAAAATCAGCGCAAACAGTGTGTACGGTTTGACAGGTGCAACAACAGGAAAACTTCCTTGTCTTGCAATTGCCAGTAGTACGACCAGTTTTGGTCGACAGATGATTGAAAAGACCAAGGACGAGGTGGAAAAGAGGTACTGCATCGCCAATGGGTATTCTCATGATGCCCAGGTTATCTACGGTGATACCGATTCGGTCATGATCAAGTTCGGTACCGGCGATTTGAAGGAAGCCATGAAATTGGGCGAGGAGGCGTCGAAGTATGTGTCCGACAAGTTCATCAAGCCGATTAAACTTGAGTTTGAAAAAGTGTACTTCCCGTATCTCCTCATCAACAAGAAGCGATACGCAGGATTGTACTGGACAAAGCCGGAAAAGTACGACAAGATGGACACGAAGGGTATTGAGACTGTGCGTCGAGACAATTGTTTGCTGGTGCAAACCGTGATCGAGAAGGTGTTACGAATGATCCTGATTGACCGAGACGTGTCGGGTGCACAAGAGTGAGTTCCGATTCCGCTCCGAATAAAGTTGAGGTGAAAGGTGGGATGCTAACGGTGGCAATCTAGCTACGTCAAGGAAACGATTGCAGATCTGCTGCAAAATAAGGTCGACATGTCGAAATTGGTCATCACCAAAGCGCTCACAAAGGACGATTATGCCGCAAAGCAGGCACACGTCGAACTGGCGCAGCGTATGAAGAAGCGAGATGCGGGCTCGGCGCCGGGACTCGGCGACCGAGTGGCCTACGTCATGGTCCGAGGTGCGGCAGGGGCCAAGAACTTTGAGAAATCGGAGGATCCAATCTACGTATTGGAGAACAACGTCCCCATCGATACGCGTTACTACCTGGACAACCAGCTAGCTAAGCCACTGGGGCGCATTTTCGAGCCGATTCTCGGGGAGACTAAGGCGAAATCGCTACTCACTGGAGACCACACACGGACGATTTCGGTTGCGGCTCCCACAGTGGGGGGTCTGATGAAGTTCGCCAAGAAAACGCAGACGTGCATGGGCTGCAAGAAGCCATTGACGGCTAAAGATGAGAAGGAGGGGGCGGTGTGCGCCAACTGCGCGCCGCGTGTCGGCGAACTGTACAAGAAGACGCTTGATCGCGTGTCGGACCTGGAGGTGCGATTCGGGAGGCTGTGGACCCAGTGCCAGCGGTGCCAGGGGAGCATGCACTGCGAGGTGATCTGCAGTAGTAAGGACTGTCCAATTTTCTACATGCGGATGAAGGCCAAGAAAGACCTGGAAGACGCAGGGCGAGAGCTGTCGCGATTTGACGCGGACCAGGCGGCGATGTGGTGAAAGGCATGCAAGACAAAGCGAGGCGGAGCAGAGGCGGGGAATAAAGAACGAGGAGGGAAGAAGCCGGGCGATGAATCTCTTTCTGATGCACACACATGTTGTCGGCGTAAAACAGGCATTGGTATTGGCACTGGGAAGACATGGGGATTTTGATATTGTCGTTAATAGTACGTAAGGCGTTCTAGGATGTATTCAGGGTTCTGGGTCAGGGTTTCTGCAACCAAGAGCGCACAGTGGAGGGCGACAAATGGATGCAGGGTTCGAGGTCACTGTATAGCTGTATTGTCTATATTCTTTTACGTATGAGAAACAATATTCGAGCCAGTAGGAATGTATGTGTATGAAATGGAAGCACTCAAAGCAGAAGAAACACGATACATGTGAAAGTAGAGGCTGTGGGGTTTTTTTATTTTTTTTTTATTTGAAAGTGGGTGGTGTAACGTGTGAGGCTGTGGGGTATGGCATCGCATCCGAGCTCGTGGGGAAAGCAATTTTGGGATGCTGTGGAATTATTATATGGTGAGGTTAAGGTGAGGATGAGGAAACGGTGAGTAAGAGAGTGGCACGATGCAAGGTGAGTCGGACGGTTTTGCCGATTGGAAACGTGTTACTAGGTTGGTGACGGCACTGCCCTCAGACGAGATACAGGCACCGTTGGGGGGCGTTTGGATAAAGTGGGCAGACCGAAGGTGAGCAAGTGAGGCGGTTTACAATGTGCAGGAGCCATGTCGTCTAAGTGAAAACTGGTGGAGGAAGTGGAAGCGCAAGAAAATAAACCGGGACGGAGAACGGTCGGAGAGAGTCGGGACCAGGGTGGACAAAATAATTACGGGCAGAAGAGCGATGGGGGGCCCCCGGGGGGAATAGACGGGGATGAGATGCGAGACATGCGCGGGGTGGGTTGTGGTCAATGCTAGGACAGGGTAATTGACGACATCGAATGGGCGTGGGCTTGGGGGTCTAGGTAGCAAGGAGGGAACAGGCAGGTTGGGGCGATTTTGAAGTTGGCCGCCAGCAACGCGAAAAAGAGAGATGCTGAGATGGTTGCCACTGATTGATAATGGCTAATTTGAATTTCCTCCTCGGGACGTAGTAAGAATCAAGACTAGCTTGGGAGGCAAGATGGATGCCCGGTATAGGAGCTGTGTGTAAGTTTCAAGACGGGTTAGGTAAGAGCAAGCGTGGCTCTCTGGAAGTACATGTCCGACCGGGGGCTGGCTGAGCTGGAGCGCCTGGCCTCGGAGTATGAGGCCGAGAGAAGGCCGTTTTTCTCGGAAACGTTGCGGCAGAGAGGGTCGGAATCGGTCCGGAGCACCATTCAATGACACGACAATAATATGTTATGACTACAACTGCAAGAGACAGAACGGCAAGTGCTCTCTGCACGCCGAGCACCACGCGTAGGCCTCGTCACTCATAACCTGTTTTGTCATCTTGCCCGTTGTGTTGTGTGTGTGTGTGTGTGTGTGTGTGTGGAAAACGACCGCAGACTCATCTAATGTGGCACGCATCCGCGATTTCCCCCGACAAAAAACAATACATGTGCTCTAGCAAGGATCGCGGCGTCGGCAAGATTGAGTTGCTGATGAAGCATGCAAAAGCAGATCAAATAAAGTAAAGTAACAGTAAATGCATTCGTTCCCGTCGGCCAACGAAATGGGGTAGTCTGCTTCCGTTCTGGGCTGCTGGGAAGGCCAGGGTGAGACGTCATTGGCTGGGGCTTCAGAGCGATGGCAATTGATTCTTCAAACAACATGTACAAGGCGGCCAATAGGCGTGCTCTGATAATATCAACAGGAACCCAGAGGGGTCCAAGCATGGATTTGACATGGATGCATCATGGCAAAAGATGGGGCCACCACCCTCATGGTTCTTGGCTTGGGCTTTCCTCGGGACATTGGAGCCAGGGTGCATCTAGTAATTCTTGGGGTAACGGAGCCTTAGCACACTAGCCGTGCGAATGAAGGCATTCTTCCACCCGTCTGCCGTCTTCGTTGTTGTCTGAGCCCGACGAAGCACGCCGAGGCCGGGGCTACTGCCCAGCGGAAGTGGTGTCGCATGCCATCCGAAGCCGCTACCGACCCATGTCTTCCGCTCCCGCAGCGAAGGTGTCTCGATGCCATGCGACGCCTCAAGGGATGCGGTAACATGGTTTGCAGGGACAATCCCGGATGGGTCTCTGATTTGGTGGCTCTGGTGGGTAGTTGCCCTTTGAGGAATGAGAATTTTAATTCCTCTCTATGTCATCCCATGAGGCTGGAGAGGGTGGTTTGTGGGATGATTCCGGGATTGGGGGCGGGCTTCCGGGGATCATGGAGAGAGAGCGAGATGGAGGGGATTGGGGGGGAAGATTGTTATTCCCCCTGGGGTGCCGGGAGGCTCCGCGTCACCCATGTTCGTATAGGTTTGTGTTATGCGATTCGATTTTGCCTCTTTTTTCTTTTTCTCTTTTCCCCCGGACTGTTGGTGAGACATGATGGGCGGGCATCCAAGGTTTGGAACGTGGGATGTCATGAGTGTGGGGTGTTTGGTTAGCTGACATACGTTGTCGAGCAAGATTTTCAGCTGAGCTGAGCTCAAGCCAGCGGCTACGGAAGCACCGAATGCGCATCTCGGCAGAGAGCTGCGGAATATCTAGGACTGCATGTCCTGCAAGGCATGGTATGGCACGGCGTGGTATGGTAGCTCACGGCGAGCAATGGGTAGCATCGCGGCTAGCGTATTTCTGACACAAATGCAAAGCGACGCCAGTGCCTTATGATGAATGATGGCTATGATGAACAAGAACTGAGATAAGATGGTGCACCAACCAGTCTCGTCGCAGCGCCCCCGCGCGGCGCCCCGCGGTTGGCGCATCATCGGCGTGCAGAACCCAGCGTGGGTCGAGCGAATTAGCGCCAGATGGGTGTGTGCATAGGAACATGAGAGGCTGAAGTTTTGGTTGGTTGAGGGCAGCTGGCCCATGAGAATGGGGAATGGATTGACGGCAATACCCTTCGGACAAAAGCGAGATGTTCAAAGATGTGAAGATGAATGTGACAATGGAAACAACGCGAGCGAGATTAGGAGGGTGTGAGCGGCATACTGCAGGTTGTAGGAGAGCGACCATTACCCACACACTGCTGTGACGAGAATGAGTTCAGGATAGGCAGGAAGGCACGTTACTGGTGTCTACTACCCTGAATTTCGCCACAGAATTGACAAGTATTACATACTTTTTGATGTATTACATAGGGCGCTGTACAGTATGTGCGGTGCCATCATGGTGTAGCGCCGAAGCTGGCGTTGATATTAGTAGTGGGTTTTGGGGGAGGGGCGGAGCGGGTTGCTATGTCAAAAGAGGGCGTGCATCGGAGGGTGGCGACAAGCGAAGAACCACCCCAAGTTTTTCTTCTTCTTTTCTCTCTCTGTTCTGTTGTCATGTCTGTTACTAGGGGAAAAAAATTACTAGCTAGGAAGGGTATGTGGGTGAAGAATAATGCGCGGCTTTGTCCGTAAGGGTCGGGTCAGTGAGAAAAAAAAACCTGGGTGGGGAGGGTTAAGGTACCGTCGGCCGGACATATGCAATGCCTGCCAGGCATCCAGCAGTGCGGCGAGACGGGGCCCTTTCCCCTTACACGGACCACCCGAAGCCATGAGGTATGGGGCTGGCAGGAGCAGGGGAGGG
>KV875237.1:852525-924928 GCA_001879505.1 Calonectria pseudoreteaudii | reverse complement strand
GGGGGGGGTCAGGTCCTGACTTCGGAGGGGCAGCCGCCGGGCCGTGGTGCACTTTCTCTTTGTCGTTGACTGAAGCTTTCATGTCACGGTAAACGGCGAGTGGCCTGTTGAAACCTCCCGCAGCCATACATGTGCTCGGTAGCCTCTGCACTCCTGGGGGTGGAGACGGGGCGTGCGAGTCGCGCAATGGGAGTTGCCCGAGAGAGATAGCGGATTAATGACCTCGATTCACGAAGCGGGTGGACTGTGGACTGTGGACTGGGATTGGAACTGTGGACCGTGGAGTGAGGCTGGAGCCAAGATGAGATGGATGGTGTTTCTTAGACGCCGTCCACACTTGTTGTTTCTGCCTCTTGATTCTCTTGGCCTTTAGTTATATAAACCCTCCTTCCCTCCCTCCTTCGTTCCTTTTTTCCCATCCATCACTCATCCTCTCACACTCGATTGGACTTGACATCTCGAACAACAATAAACAACACCTTTACGAATTTTATAAACAACACCACACAATCCGCCAAGATGTCCAACCTTCCTTCCGAGCCCGAGTTTGAGCAGGCTTACAACGGTAAGCTTCCACGCGACATTCTAACAACATCACTGTCCGGTATCTAATCCATGGTCTTCTCAGAGCTCGCCAGCACCCTCGAGAACAGCAAGCTCTTCTCTGAGCGCCCCGAGTTCCGCACCGCTCTCGCCGTCGCTGCCATCCCCGAGCGTGTCATCCAGTTCCGTGTCACCTGGAGCGACGACAAGGGCAATGTCCAGGTCAACCGTGGTTTCCGTGTTCAGTACAACTCTGCTCTCGGCCCCTACAAGGGTGGTCTTCGATTCCACCCCTCCGTCAACCTGTCCATGTACGTGAGATGCGAAAAACGATCAACAGATCTTCCCCTCCCAACCCCGAGTCCAATGCTCCAATCGCGCACCAACGGCTCGGTATCAATCGATAATCGGTATCTCCGTTATCATTGTCTGGCATCAGCTCAATGATAATGGTGGCATCGTTTTGACATTGTTATCTGGCCTAGCGGCGCACTGGCTAGCGTTGGCTCTTTTCCTTGACCCAATAATGCATCACATACTGACTGTGGCGCCTGCAGCCTCAAGTTCCTCGGTTTCGAGCAGACCTTCAAGAATGCCCTGACTGGCTGTAAGTCTCCAATTGCGACCCGGCACTCTGTTCCTTATCTCCACCCTTTCGACTTCCCCTCTCAACCCCACCACCCACGATGCATCTATTTTGCTTTTTACGCATGACGCTGTGAGCTTGTGAGAATTGCGCAGCGCAACTCTCATTCCTCAGGCGGAATAGCGCTCGCGGTGGTTGCATATTCACTACGTGCACCATTGATATGAAGAAGATGATTACTGACACAATGCGCAGTGAACATGGGTGGTGGCAAGGGTGGTGCCGACTTCGACCCCAAGGGCAAGTCTGATGCCGAGATCCGCCGCTTCTGCCAGGCCTTCATGAAGGAGCTCTCCCGCCACATCGGTGCCGACACTGACGTCCCTGCCGGTGATATCGGTGTCGGTGGCCGCGAGGTCGGCTACCTCTTCGGTGCTTACCGCACCATCCGCAACCGCTGGGAGGGTGTCCTCACCGGCAAGGGCCTCAGCTGGGGTGGTTCCCTGATCCGCCCTGAGGCCACTGGTTACGGTCTCGTCTACTACGTCGCTCACATGCTCGAGCACGCTGGCAAGGGCACCTTCGCCGGCAAGCGCGTCTCCATCTCTGGTTCCGGCAACGTCGCCCAGTACGCTGCCCTCAAGGTCATTGAGCTCGGCGGTACCGTCGTCTCTCTGTCCGACTCCAAGGGTGCTCTCATCGCTGGCGAGGGAGCTTCCTTCTCTCCCGAGGACATCAACAACATTGCTGCTCTCAAGATCAAGCGCGAGGCTCTGACTGCTTTCGAGCACGGCGGCAAGTTCACCTACATTGAGGGTGCCCGCCCCTGGGTCCACGTCGGCAAGGTCGACGTCGCTCTTCCCTGCGCTACCCAGAACGAGGTCAGCAAGGAGGAGGCTGAGGCTCTGGTTGCCAACGGTGCCTTCGCCATTGCTGAGGGTTCCAACATGGGTTGCACTCAGGACGCCATCGATGTCTTCGAGGCTCACCGCAAGGAGAAGGGTGCCGAGGCTATCTGGTACGCCCCTGGCAAGGCCGCCAACTGCGGTGGTGTCGCCGTTTCCGGTCTCGAGATGGCCCAGAACAGCGCCCGCCTCCAGTGGACCGAGAAGGAGGTCGACGAGAAGCTCAAGGGCATCATGAAGGATGCCTTCTTCGCTGGTCTTACCACCTCCCAGAAGTACGTCGAGGCCAAGGAGGGTGAGCTGCCCAGCTTGGTTGCCGGCAGCAACATTGCTGGTTTCATCAAGGTTGCCGAGGCTATGCACAACCAGGGTGACTGGTGGGAGGACAACTAAAAGATCCACTCTACAACAAAAAGAAAGAAGAAGAGTGAAAAGGGACCCAACAATATACCCCCTTGAGCAGGCCTCATAACAGCGCGAGGTTCTCCCTGGCTCTATGGTTCCGCCCATCGTTTCCCGCCCTCGAAAATATCAAAATATTCGAGGGAATGAGAAGCACAACAGTTGACTACGCATAGCTTCTGTTTCTCACCCATGGCTGTCACTGACATGACAAGATGCATTCTGTGTTGGGCGTTTTTGGCTTTGTGATAGACTTGAATGGCTGGTTTGTTAGTGTCTTAGCCTTTATTATTTAGTTGGTACGGGAATGAAAAACGTACATTTTTATCACTTCGGTTTCAAATATTGCAACTGTGAATATAGTTTGTTGTGTAAATGGGTTGACTGGCCAATTTCTTTCTTTCTTTCTTCTTGTTTGAAGATTGTCTCACGCTAGCTTTAGCCACGTCTGATTGTCACACACTCAACAGACGGGAGCTGCCTTTGGGGATTTTGTAGGGTATTGAGCCAGATCGGACACTATCCGTGAATCCCTGCGTTTAAACTGCTAGTTTACAGTTGGATGTATCCAGTGGAGTAACAAGAACCTTCATTGTACGTAATGCCAATGCTATATTTGTCAGTCCACCAGAAGAAGCAGTTCCTCTAGTTGTATACAAGGGATGCTGCAGGCGTATGTCACACTTGGTCAAGTAAGATCTCGAGCAATACCATTGGTTATTTTTCTCGTCAGATAGCTTGACTGTATATATCGACGGATACCGTTTCAATGCCCCACGCCACAAATTGGCCGTGGGGTTCTTTTTGCTTTCTTTTGTTCTGTCTTTGTATTCGTAGCGGGCCCGCTCAACCACTGCAAGGCGCCCCCCCCCGCACTTCCCTCTTTAGTGACCTGACACAGAGCGTTCCCCGGAGCCCCGGCCCGCTAAATCACTCGGCACCCCTGGCTCTTTCCCTCCCCCACAGACGCCGAGGTTTAAATGGGACGGGGCCTCTGGGGCAGTTGCTGAAAGGAGAAAGACCTCGGCCCGTCTTGGCCATGATGGCTTCGCGGGTGTCGAATTCCGTAAGCAAAACCCATTTGTTCTTATAACTGTGCACAAACAGGGCCAGCTTAGGGGGATTGGCAACTGAGACAACAAGATTCTAATGTACAGGGCCAGAGAAGGCTGCCGCGACTTAGTTTGCCCGGTGCATCGATTTGGAACATTTTGGGAGTGTAAGAAGGAAGCTAGCAAACATAAACATGGCTGGCCCTCCGCCTCTCCACGGTATTAAGGTCATCGAGTTTGCCGGACTCGCACCAGGTATGTATTTTTGTTTTTGTTTTTGTCTATTTGGCGTGATCCTTCATCACCTCAGTCTCATGATGTGAGAAGTGAGAAAGCCGCAAAGGTCGGACCCAGGCTCACCTCTCTTTCACCCTCTCTCTAGGCCCCTTTGCCGGCATGCTACTCGCAGACGCCGGAGCCTCGGTGCTCCGCATCGACCGCGCGCAGGCTGGTCAGTCTCACAAGTTTGGCAGTCGGGCGCTTCCCACCGAGGACATGCTGGCGCGGCACAAGGCCTCCATCGCCGTGGACCTCAAGTCACCGCGGGGCGTGGCGCTGGTGAAGCGCATCGCAGCGACCGCCGACGTCATCATCGACCCGTTCCGGCCCGGGGTGCTCGAAAAGCTGGGGCTGGGTCCGGAGGTGCTGTGCGGAGCCAATCCGCGCCTGATCTACGGGCGGATGACGGGGTTTCGCCGCGACGGCCGGTATGCGGCCATGGCCGGGCACGACATCAACTACCTGGCCGTGTCCGGGGCGCTCTCGCTGCTGGGCCGCGACGGCGAGAAGCCGCACCCGCCGTGGAACATTCTGGCAGACTTTGCAGGCGGCGGCGCGACGCTGTTCCAGGGCATCCTGCTCGCCGTAGTTGCGCGCCAGTCGACGGGCCGCGGCCAAGTCGTCGAGGCCAACATGGTTGACGGAGCCTCGTACCTGGCCTCGTTCCCGCGCATGGCCCTCAAGACGCCCACGGGCAACAAGGGCCGCGGCAAGAATCTGCTCGACGGCGGGTGTCCCTGGTACGATACGTACGAGACCAGAGACGGTCTGTACATGTCCGTCGGCGCCCTCGAGCCGCAGTTCTTCGCCGTCCTGGTCAAGGGCCTGGGGCTGGCGGGCCAGGGATGGGAGAAGCGGCGGGCCGACGTCGCCGAGTGGCCGGCGCTGCGGGACCTTCTGGCAGAGACGTTCCGGAGCAAGACCCGGGCCGAGTGGGAGGTCATCTTTGACGGGACCGACGCCTGCTGCACGCCTGTGCTCGAGTACTCGGAACTCGAGACGGAGCCGGCCCGTGAGGGCGATCAGCGGCCGGCCGTGACCCTCCGCGATACGCCCATGTTTGCCGTCAAGCAGGGCGCCGGCCTCCAGGACGCGGCTCAGTACGGGCAGGGCAGCGGCGTGCCGGGAGACGGGTACGAGGGATCGCCGCTCTCACCAGGGTCTGGCGGCGAGCAGGTGCTGAGCACATGGGTCGGGTGGCAGAACGGGAGGGATTATGAGGTCAAGGGAGGCGGGCTGGTGTTGAAGAACAGCGAGGCTTCCAAGCTGTAAATGCAAATGATTGGGTCATGTAGGAGCTTTTGGTAACACGTACCAACCAAGAGTTGCAGGAGTGCAAGCATATATGACCATGTAAAATTGGTTGAACCAGCCACGACCATGCAGTCAGACAGAGTCTTGTTTTGCTCAGACAACTTGCATTCTGGATTTAATTACGAGTGATGTTCTGAGAACATCGACCTCAAAATCAGCATCAACATATGTGTTTGAGAAACAGAAACATATGAAGCCCGAGGTCTAGCAAACACGAAATATATATGCACCTTGTTAGTATTTACATGTTGAAGACTAGCTTGTACTATGTACTACTACTACTCGTGGGCCTATTGCGTGTGTGGGACTGCATTGCCAGAAAACCGCTACTGTCTACTACATCAACAACTGCTCAGCAACGGACCAATTTATTATCCAAGTATGTACAATTCTACGCTTCCAACGCCATACAATGTAAACCCCTTCTATTTATGCTTGAAATTTGACTCAGACCAGCGCTTGTGTATAAATATATCATCATAGAGGTGGCAGCTCTTCACGGCAGATCGGGCACTGTAGCCGGAACCTCATCCATCCCTCCAGACAAGCACTGTGGAAAATGTGACGGCACGGCGTAACCATATACAGCCGTCGCGCAAAAACACCAGCCACTCCCGCGTCTTCGTCTTTACCCGACACAACAGGCACCTCAAGGACCTCGCGACAGATCGCGCAGTCAATAGCACGAGTTGAACTGCGCTTCTTTGTTTCATCATCATCCGACCGGGCCGTTGCGGTTGGGCCGGATCCATCATCCGCCACCAGGCCAATAGGGAGACCTCCAGCTTCAAGACTGTCTTCTCGGAGGATGGGATGGTAGTCCCACGCTTCGGTGGTCCAGCTGGCAGGGATACCGAAGCGTGGACCGACAACATCCTGGGCTGCAAGAATGAGAAGTTGCACCCACACCCAGCCACAGAAGAAGGCAAAGGCTCTGGGCTCTGGCTGAGCATAGAGGAAGTTGTCCTCTTTGACCCAAAAGTAAGCAATTGGCAAAAGACGCAAAATTGACTGTCCCACTACAAACGGCCAAGTCAGAGCGCGACGACAGTTGCGGCGGATATTGCGGTGGATCTGGGGGACCCAGAGAGAAAGATATACAAAGACACAGAAGTTCAGGAAGAGAGAGCGGAGACTGGGGTACCAAGTAGAGGAGGAGATGGCGAGGAAGATGATTACGAGAGAGAAGAGGATAAGACGGCCGATAATCGTTTGAAACGACTGGGGAGGCTGGTTCGAGGCAGCAGTGCGCTGCGCGGTGGTGCCAGTGGGGAGAGCAGCCGCGCCCTCGGCAATCTCAGCATCAATGTCCTGATCGGACGGTATAATAACAGGTTGTTCCAGGCGTCGGGAAGGTTGGGTCGCTGTGACTGGAGCTGGAAGCAACGGGCCTGTTCCGGTAGGGTTAGGAGTTATAATGGCCGATGACACGCCGCTATTGGAGGCAGAGTTGGTGGTCGTGCCTTGGTCGCGTTCTCGGCGCGGGCGAGTCTCTGGGAGCTGGACTTCCCAGATCTTTGCCAGGAAGCTGCCTCCGATTGTCATGGAGAGGAAGGCCGAGAACAGGAGAGCCAATGTTGGCAAGAAAGTTGCCGCCGCTGATGATACCCAAGTAGCTGCAGCAGTAAATGCCATCCCATCAACCATGACCATGATTGCGGTAGTCCAGAAGCTCACTCGACCCATCGTCGAGGGCGTACACGATTCCCTCATCTGATTCTTAAGTAGATTAACCTGCCCGAACACCACTAGGGCATAGCCAATGATCCAGGCCTTGACTTGATACACAAGGACCTCCGTCTTCATTCCCATCAGATGATGGGCCTCGCCTGGGGGGAAGTCAGGGGCACCCTTGGACTCCAAAAAGAAGCCACAATCGGGCGAATAAATAACAGCTGACATTTGCAACTTCGGTATTTTGGAAATGGGTGCTCCCTGTGGCAACTGGAGCTCAGACTCTATTGCTTCGAGTACCGCCTGCATCGTTTCCCTGGACACTTCCTCATCTCCAAATCCAACACCACTTCCTGATGGGGGATGAACTTGGGCGTACATAATGTACTCGCAGTGTGGCGACGGATTGGTCGTGTACATGGGGTTCTCGATGTCCGAAGTCCATGGCATCGTCTGGTCGATGTACAGATTTTCTTCCTTCTTTGCAATCGTGTGGGCCAGCGACCGGTTCAACAGCCACTGGCTCGATTCGAAGAGTTCTTCGCTTGGAACCAAGTGAGAAAGGCCGAAAATGCCTTCAAACTTCTCACTCGTCGTGGTCAGGAGAATCACCCCCCGGTCAGGCCAGTGAACACCCCACAGCCTCATTTCCCAGTTGTGTCCAGATCCTTCAGTATCTTCGATTGTCGTAGTACCCTTCACGCTGCGTACTAGACCGCGAGAAGGGTGCATGCCATCTTGTGCGAACGGACCGTACTCGCTTATAGTTTTGTTGGCATCAATTCGCAGCATCATCCTTCCAGATTTTCCAGTTATATTGCGTGCCCAAGAGACTTTATCTCCTATCCAATCCATTCCAGGAACGCTGTGAGTGAGATTGTAGCTGGAGTATCCTCTTGGAACAGACCCTTCCCTTCGGACCCATTCTCCGTGAACTGTTCCGGATGCGTTCATCCAGATCGCATCTCCTTCAATCTCCCACAAGTCGTGCCCCTCCAGCGGTGGCATAGCGTGGCGACTAAAATCCTTGCTTCTTTCCTTAAATCGCCCTAAATCCTCCCATGCAAAATTGTCCACTTCGCGGAACCCAGTGAGGTTCAGATATGTAGGCTGAGTGTTGGCGTCATCGCGCGTCGGCGGGGCGAAATCGCCCCATTCGGAGGTGTTGAGCACGTCGAGAGCATCGCGAAACCTGAGGAGCCTCTCCGAGGCCAGGTCGGAGAGGGTGAGAGATCCGTTCTGGTACTCACCGTCGGGAAAGATGAGCCAGATGAGGAAGAGGATGAATGCCAAGCCAGCAATGGGGTTCTGCGACTGCGACATGCTGTATCAGCGGCGGTGGAAGCTACCGCAGCGACATCCTAGTTCAGACGGGTTCGATGCGCATGGGCGACGGCAATGACAAGACTTGCGAGCATGCCCGGGCGTGGAGTGCGGCGTTGTGAAGCGGAAGCGGTTGTCGCGTGGGTGGTTCGGGGGTGACAATTAGCTATGCTCGTACAAGGCCAGGCAGGTCCCGCCCATGCATCTGTAGCACTCGCAGGTGTTGGCTGGCATGACGGAATGTGGCGGTACACTGGGGCTTGCGGAGATGGAGAAAGGCCGCAACCCGCCGTTGCGGCGCCGCTGCCGCTGCAGCGTCCTGTACAGTACGAATACGTGATGCTCCTATGACAGCAGCCAACCCACCACGAAGCCAAGCCAACACCACGAAGCCAAGCCAACACCACTGCACAGCAGAATACAATTGCTCAAGAGCCCCTATAGCGCGCCCAGTTGTTCGCCTTGGGTGGTCGTCGGAATCTCAGTACCCCATCTTCTAGCGTCCTTCAAACTGTTGTCGTCTCGGGAATATCAACCCCCCACCATTTCCCTTCCACATTCTTCATCAACTGAGTCCACACAATGGCCAGCAACGCCCCCGAAACACCCAAACAGAACCACAGCAAACCAGAGAACGTATGTCGATCACTCTTTCATTACTTGTCTACCCATCGCCCGTTCGGCACTGCTATTTTACCCATGCCATCCACCGCCCGTGTTGCAGGCGGGGGAGAGAACACATGCCTTCGCCGCTTCAGCCTTGCATGAGACACACAGCTAACTCGTTCCCAGGGGTCTGACGACGCCCGCGCCGACGTCTCGGCCGCTGTTGAGGAGCTTCTCAACTCTCTGTCGAATAAGTTTGCTGGCGTTTCCTCCGAGATTTTTGCCAAGAGTAAGTATTTGTATTTGTGCCGATGCTTTTGTCTCACGTCTTTCTAACGCTAATTACAGTGGATGAGATGTCCCGAAGACTTGACAACCTGGAGGCTGCTCTTCAAGAAAGCAAGACCAAGGAAGGTGGCTCGTCAAAGTAATAGCCGTATTGTTCGGCTACCGTAGTAATTGGAGATTGCAAGGCGTTTAGGGCTGTCCTTTAGAACAGATGACTAGACATCACAGGGTTGGATTTGCACTGGCTCATTGGGAGACGTCTCAAGTCATGGCAAGGGCGAAACCCAAGAGCATATGTATTCGTCACTAATTTTCATTTCTAATGCATCTCCTACTTAGTTGTGAGTTTCACTGTGCTATTTTACAGCTCCTCCTTGACATCATCAATCTTCTCCTTGACCTTCTCAGCAAAGGTGCGGAGGATGTTGGTCTTGGTCTGGATCTGGTCACGCTTGGCGGGGGCAAGACCACCCTTGGATAGGATGCCGTCAAGTCGAGCGAGCTCCTTGGCAACAAAGCCATCGTTGGAGCTCAGCTTGTCAAAGACACGGACGTAGTACTTGGCATACTCGGTCTGGGCGGCGTCCTTGATGCTCTCGGCCTCCTTCTTGACCTCAGCAGCGACCTTGGCAAGCTCCTCACCGCTGGTGTACTTGGTCACGAGAGCGGTCAAGGACTTGATGGTACCAGCAATGGTGTCGAGCTCGCCACCAGGGACACGGTGGGTTCCAGCCTTTTCGTTGATGTACTTGAGGAAGTCAGCCTCGGAGCGACCACCCTGGTAGTCAACAGGCTCCTTTGAGCCAGCAGGCCAGAACTTGATGGTGGGGTAACCAGAGATGCCCAGGCTCTTGGCCCAGTCCTTGTTCGGGGGGGCGTCGGCATCAACCTTGGCAATGAGAACATTCTCATCGTTGGCGTAGTCGGTCGCGAGGGTCTCCCAGGTGGGGGCAAGGTTCTTGCAGTCTAATCAAGTTGTTCATCAGCACAGTCCTCGAATAACTAATCACGGCAGGGAGGTACTCACGGCCACACCAAGGGGCAGTAAAAGCAATCAGAACGTTCTTGTTTCCACCGATGGCCTTGTTGAATGATTCCTCGTTGAGGTAGGTAAGATCGCTGGGCATCTCAAGCTTCTTCTTGGGGCGAACACCGGTCTTGTCGCCAATGAACTCAGTCAAACTCTCGAGATCTCGGCCAGACTTGTAGTCCTCGGGCTTGTTGCTCTTTCCATCGAACCACTTGAGAGTAGGGAAGCCCTGAACACCAAATCGCTTGCCCAAGTCACGGTGAGCATCGGCATCGACCTTGGCGATCTGGACCTTGTCCTTGGCGTGCTCAAGAGCAAAGGCAAGCTCCTCATAGACGGGGGCAAGGGTCTTGCAGTGGCCGCACCAAGGGGCGAAAAATTCGACAAGAGTTGGCTTGCCGGACTTCAGAACAACATCGTCAAAGGTCTTGGGCAAAAGCTCAATGACGGCAGACTTAGCGGCGACAGTGGCTGCCAGGGTGGCGAGCACGAAGCTCTTGATCAAAACCATTGTGAATGAAAAAAGTCCGATAGGAACAATTCACAAATGTATATGATGCAGGAGTGAAATAAAGATGATGATCAGAGCAAATTCTTGACGCAGGAAGATACAATTCTCCCTTTGATACGCCGCGAATGCTTGGAAATCAATGATCAAGATGCCAGCTTGCAACCGCTTGGGGACCTGGTTTCGAACGGCCCACTGTGAGGTAAGCTGGTAGCCACAGCGCACGCAGATCAACTCCCAACGCGCGCGGCGGGCGGGGGCGCATGTGTGGCTGGTGACGGTGCCCCTTGCACGTGTGATAAGAAGCTTATCGCAGCTCCTGACTAAGCCAAGCACCCAGCTGGCCCTACCCTAACCGGATTTCCGCCCACACAAAAATCTAAACCACCAACCGCCTGAAGTTGCCGCGCCGTAGCAGTCACCATCTCACGTTTGCATCACCAACCCAGTACTATTCCCCCCTCAGTACGCCGCCATGTCTCACGAGAGTGTTTGGAACTCGCGCCCCCGTACCTACGGCAAGGGCGCCCGCAGCTGGTACGATTTTCCTCCCATTCGCCGCCGACCGACAACGATCCTGCCCACCCCATACGAGAATATCGAAATACTAATATGGATTGTATAGCCGTGTCTGCAAGCACAAGGCCGGTCTCATCCGCAAGTATGAGCTGAACCTCTGCCGTCAGTGCTTCCGTGAGAAGGCCAAGGACATTGGCTTCAACAAGGTAAGCAGCGAAACGATCCCGAAATGCCCACCCCAACCGAGGGCAAGGGCCCAGAAGACTGGTAGGAGGCTAACCACTTTTTGCGCGTATTCAGTACCGATAAACGATGTTTCAACGAAAATTCTCGGGTACGGCAGGAGACATGTAGGAGTCCAAATAAGTTAAGGACCTCGCGAAAAGCATATTGAAGGGCGGCCGCTTGGAACTGGAGTTTTATGGCTTGCTTGGGTCTCGGGAAGATCGTGCGTCTGACGAACATCCTCCGGATAGACGAATACCATTGCATTGGACCTCACACCTCGTGCCTTCTCCCTCGCGCTCCGACCTCTCTCTTAACCCAATGGACGTGAGACGGACCTCTTGGTTCAATGCTGCCCGGGCTAGTGATGGAAAAAAAAATGGCCAAAGGAACTAGACAGTTATCCATGTCTAGTGCCAAAAGGATGAAAACACACAAAAGTCAATATTTGCCCACGCTTGACAGTCTGACCTTGTGCCTCATCAACTACCCATGCAGTTTTGTGAATTGCAAATTTGCTCGTGAGTCGTTCTCAAAAAGAAAAAATATCCAACACCAAAAAAGTGAGGAGATTTGAGTACAAAAAAAATATGAGAAAAGCTGCAAATGCTGGTTTTACACATGTTGAATTACTGCCTGTCCTTTTTTGTCTAAAATACATTCATGAAGACAATAGGAATAAGCAGAGCGGAGATCGTTTAACCCCCCGGTCGTAGATATACAAGAGTTTACCAGGCTCAAGTGGGTGGATTGGCCTAGCCGTACATGATCAAATACTTCGTACACCGTCCCCTTAATTTTCCCCCTTCCAGTTATTCCCCTTTTCATCGTGACCAGACCGCAAGATCAAACTTGACGGCAAGGCCAACTCGTCATATAGCCGCTTATTTAATAATGCGGGTGCAGAGACCAGTGGCGACAGTGCGACCACCCTCACGGATGTTGAATCGCTGACCGACCTCGATGGCGTTGGGGTGGGTCATGGTAACAACCATCTCAACGTTGTCACCAGGCAGGACCATCTTGGAGGAAGCATCCTCGGTGCCCTCAGGGAAGGTCAGGTCAATGGATTCATCAGAAGTTCGGAGGTAGAGCTGAGGTCGGTAGTGCTCCATAAAGCCGGTGTGTCGGCCACCCTCATCCTTGGTCAGGACGTAGAGAGAGGCAAGGAACTGAGTGTGTGACTTGACGGTGCCGGGCTTGCAGACGACCATGCCACGCTTGATGTCCTCACGACGGACACCACGGACGAGAAGACCAGAGTTGTCACCGGCCTGGGACTGATCACAAGACTTCTTGAAGGTCTCAATATCGGTGACCTTGGTCTTGACGACCTCGCTACCCTTGCCGATAATTTCGATTTCCTCCTCGCGCTTCAGAACACCACGCTCGACACGGCCAGAAACGACGGTACCACGACCGGGAATGGAGAAGACATCCTCGACGGACAGAAGGAAGGGCTTGTCAAGGTCACGCTCGGGTGTGGGAATCCAGGTATCCACGGCCTCGAGGAGTTCATCAATCTTGGAGTTACCAATGTCATCTCTCTGGTTGTTCAGGGCCATGAGGGCAGAACCCATGATCACAGGGGTATCATCACCCTCAAAACCGTAGGCGCTGAGAAGCTCACGCATCTCCATCTCGACGAGCTCAAGCATTTCAGGATCATCAATAGCATCAACCTTGTTGACGAAGACGACGATCCTCTGGACACCGACCTGACGGGCGAGCAGCAAATGCTCTCGAGTCTGGGGCATCTGACCATCGGAGGCAGCAACGACGATGATGGCACCGTCCATGTTGGCAGCACCAGTAATCATGTTCTTGATGTAATCGGCGTGGCCAGGGCAGTCGACGTGGGAGTAGTGACGGTTGTCGGTAGAGTACTCAATATGGGCAGTGGAAATGGTGATACCACGCTTTCGCTCCTCGGGAGCCTTATCAATGGCACCATACTCGAGGAAGTTGGCCATGCCCTTCTCAGCTTGGCGCTTGGTGATGGCAGCAGACAAAGTGGTCTATAGATGAAAAAAAAAAAAGTCAGCTCATACCACTCTCGGAATCAATTGAGGGCCGGTAAAACGCACCTTGCCGTGATCGACGTGACCAATGGTACCAATGTTGACATGGGGCTTGGTTCGCTCGA
Organism: Calonectria pseudoreteaudii; assembly: GCA_001879505.1. Classification (NCBI taxonomy): domain Eukaryota; kingdom Fungi; phylum Ascomycota; class Sordariomycetes; order Hypocreales; family Nectriaceae; genus Calonectria; species Calonectria pseudoreteaudii. The sequence goes on along the minus strand of KV875237.1, from coordinate 911,528 downwards.
AGACTGCGTAGGATCGGTAGAGGTTGAGAGCACCCGAGGCATTTTGCTTCTTGAAGGCAGTCTGAAGAGGGTTAACCCGACCAGAGCTGAGGCCCTGGCGGGCAGTGCGCAAGAAAGGCGCAATGGATCGGAAAGCGGTCGACATGATCAATTAAGACCTCAACAATGCAGGAGAAAGGGCGAGTGGAGAGGAGAGGGGGGTTGGCGAGACAATTCAGGAACACACAACGGTGCTTCTGGTGATATGATGCTTGGAAATTTTCATGAGCCCGCCGCTGGCTCAGTGGTGGTTTGTTCTCTGCTTGAGTGGGGCTATCAGGTCGCTGGGATCAATGCGGCCACTCAGCATCCATTCAATGCGGCGCTGGCCACAAAGCAATCACGTGGCAGCGTGTTCAGCAAAAATCGGTGAAATTGGATATGTTCTTGGTTAACTCTCCAAAATTCGATAAGTATTAGGGCTAGAGCGATGATGCATTGTCTGAATATCTCCGCTTGAAGCATCTTTTACGAAGAAACAATTAATCGGCTATGGAAAAAGCCATGTCCCGAGTTGCCCTCACATGGTGCTTGGTTCAGTACGATTGGCAGTCTTATCTTGTCTAAGCAACGTGCTGTATGTAACTTGAACTTCCTAGGTGAACATGTGAAATCCAACGACGAGTGCTCATACGTAAGGTCATGCTGTCATCACTCCGTTGTGGTGCCAATATGCCAATTGGCCCGTCTCGAAAAGCTGACCTCACTGCGGTTTCCTGGATGCTACCCATTGGGAGGACAGAGTGATCCTACCTTGCCTATATAAATAGACAGTTGATGCTGACACCTCGCCGAGATGCTTTCTCTCCAGGGCACTGTCGCAGGGCTTTGCGCTGAGCTTTCAATTCATCATTCGAATTCAAGAAAAATCCATAACAATGGCTGATGTCAATGCATCGCTGGATACTTGCCACGGTACAGAGTGCAATTATATAAAAGACTTGTCATGCATTCTACTGACTGCACACATAGCGCTTCATCCCCCGAAGATGCCCACTAGCCTAGAGGTGGCGGCGACAGAGACCGGGCCACCCGAAGCCCCGAAATCTCGATTGAACTGTGGCCCTGAGCATCACTGCACTTGTCTTGATGAGGCTGTCTCGCACTTTGGCATCACTTGCCGAAATACTCATTGCACGTTGCCATCAAACGGCCCCCCCAAATGATTAACATGGGTGTAGAAAGGTTGTGTAGCAAAGAGGAGGGTGCTGTAAACCAAGCCGGGGAGCAGGCATGGGAGTGTCATCTTGGCTGCATCAAACAAATGGATCTCGTACAGTGGAATCGCGCCTAGTGTCCCTTGAAACAGTCGCCTGGACGGTGCTGCATCTGTACCGCATTGGTGCCATGGCGCGTTGCTGTAAATCGCCTAGATCAGAATAATGATTCCGTGCGGTAAAAGGTTTCCATCAGTGTGACAATATCTCATTTTAAAAGATTAGATTAAAGTCAGTGAGTGATTAAAAGCTTGCCAAACTGGCCTGTGGTTTGTAATTCTGATTGCCACCAGAGCATTTGCGCGCAGAAACGCCGGGGCCATCGGAGAAATCCACTATGGGGACAACAGGAGCCGCGCTATAAAAACTTCCAGCTCCAACGACACCTCTCGCGCCCTGAGCCTCAACATCGCCAGCACCTGCTTTCAATCTCTTCACGGGCTCGTCTGACACTGTTCGCCTAATTCAGCCTCTTTGTAATTGCCTCTCTGCCCTCCGCCTCCTAATATCAGCCACCATTCTTCACCCTTGACCCACGCCACCTCACTCAGCTTAAGCGACGTGTACTCATTATCCTTGTGCATTCAACTCACCTCGCCCGACATCATCTGCATTGGTCTATTTGATCCAGGTGTCTCGCACTGAACCTACGCGCATTCAGCACTCGCATTATTCGTCATGGACTCGGAAAGCCAGCAACAGCAGCCTCTGGGCAACCAGCCCACTGAGCTCAATGTCCTCGGCAAGCTAGTAGCCCAATTCTTCCGCTATGGCGCCAACGCTTCAAGCAACCTCTCTACGTCCTTTGAGGCCATGGACGCCAAAAACTGGCTGCGCCTCGTCATGATTGTGGGCGGCTACATGCTGTTGCGACCCTACCTGCTGAAGCTGGCCGGCAAGGTTGGTGTCCAAAAAATGGAGGAACAAGAGGCAAAGGAAAAGGCCGCCAAGGCGCAGATCTCACCCAATGAGCTTCGAGGCATCGTTGAAGAAGAGCCAGAGATTGATGCGGATGGCGATGGCACAGGAGCCGACTGGGGTCAGAAGGCTCGTGTGAGGCAGCGGGTTATGCTGAAGCAGATGCTCGAGGCCGAGGAGAAGCGGAGACAGGAAGAGGATGATGATTCCGACAAGGACATTGCAGAATTTCTGGTAGACTAGTCTGAAAGTTGTCTGCCGGAGATTGGGTCCCTGAAAATACATATGATTTAATGAAACACCAGAAATAATACAGGATTCGCTTTCGCCATCGACATCAAGCCACATCGTGCATAAATGTATATAATGTATGCGACTACATGGAAGCTCAATAATCCGCAAAATGGTTGCATCAGTGTGCAGGTATATCTGCTTTGGTTTTCATCATTTCTAGCGTGCTACTCATGGGGACGGAGGTCGTGTTTTGGACTCTCACCGCAAATACAGTTTTAAAACACCCATGTCATGATCGGCGTAACTTCGCGGTGTCATCATGCATATGTGTATATAAGAATGATACATCCGATGAAAGACATATGATCACGCTGGCAGATGTGGACACGCAAACACCACAATACATGCTGACGGTGACTTGGACGATCTTCACCCTCGCCCAACCAAATCTAATACATAGGGCGTATCTTGATTTTTTTTCACATATCAGGGATGACATCATATGCCATGTTGCATTCCATTGCTATATTGTACAAGGGTAGTTGACAGCGAACGATTCGTTATGCGTATAAACACCATCGATAATGCTTGTCAAAAACTGCCTGGCCGGCCAGTATCAGAAGTGCATATCCGACAGGCATAGCTTAGTGTGAATAGGCGGGCCGAACGTTCTGCGACATGGTCTAGGGGCTTCAGATCATGCTCAGTCTGGCGGGAAGTGGATTCGTCAGGTCGGCGCGATTGCGAGCCTTGAAAGCTATGGTATTCTTGGACTCAGCTTGGGCGAGAATAGCTCAAGCACAGGCTCAGAGCCCAACGTTCCCACGGGAACGAACTGAAAAAGTCGGGTGGTGCACCGTTGAGGCCACGGATCAGAGTTTGGGCATTTACGTCAATGAAGAAGAAGAAAAAGCAGTTTGGCGGTAACCTGTTTCAGTTGACAAGTCCCAGAGTGGCTGCATCATTTGCCCGATGGTGGACCAGGAATTGCTGAGCCGTTGGGCAAGAGACTTGGCTGCTGCAGTCACAAGGCGTGGTCACCCTGCTCGGGCAGGGCCTTGTATGTCTGGTGCAACATGCATTGTTACTTGCCCGCTGTGGTGCTAGAAGCGTCTACGCAATTCGAGAGCCCGGTCGCATTGGTGTGAGTCAGGTTCAAGATTGCCACCGGGTTTCGAGGCTGACTGCACCGTCCACCAGGTTGTTGGTGAGGTTGGCCATTGGGGCTCATGGCTAGGTGGTTAGTACGCCCGCATCGTGTCGTGCATAGTTGTACGCATACCCACACACACCGGTAATGCAGCGACAATCGTGCAATGTGCCGGCAGACACTTGTGACTTGCAAATGAGAGGCGGTGCCAATGCTCCGGTTGCTTGACTGGCTGCCTGTCACGTCGCAACACATACAGGTTTTGTTGTTGTCGTGGGCCCACGCCGCGAGGGTCCAGGGTAAGCCCAGCTGCGTCCGACGTAGAGAGGGGCAACCTGGCGGGGCCGATTGGAGGGCCGAGAAGAGGGGCGATGTGAATGGATGCCTGTATTCGGCAGGGTACATCTGTTGGCGTTGGCCCGCGCGCGACGAATTAGGTACCCCGTTGTTGTGGTGGTGGGTGGCCCTATGTCATCCTCCCGCCGCTTGGGCGCTCAAGCTGCGCCTCCAAGGCTCAAGCACTCTACCTTCTCGGCCTTCTTACGTCGCATCTCTCCTCCACCCGACTATTTGTGTGTTTTTCTTCTGTTTCGGTTTGATTTCTGCCACCGGAAGTTCCACAACGCAGCCTGCTTTCTTTGTTCGGCGCCACATCATTTGTCGCCCGGCGCCATTGTCACTGTCACCGTCACCGTCTCAAGTCGTCCACCGCCAGCCCTTGACTGCCTTTGCGACAGACCGGGCCAGGACGCACACGACCCAAATAAAGGGATCCAGCCGCAAAGGCTCCTTTGCGACCTGCTCCAGGTCGCATCACCCGCATATTGCTGTTGATGCAATGATTTGAGCTGTCAGCACTGAAAGTAGTGGATTCGCAACATGGTCGAGTCTTTTGACATTCAGAACCTACTCCAGACGGGGTACTTTGCTACTTCCAGGGCTAAGACGCCCAGAGAGTATTGCTCCCGCCCAAAACTGTCTCAACCCAACACTAACGTGTCACCTGTAGACCATCCCCGGAATATAATATTAGTCGATACTCGCTCCCAGCACCTCCCCCGCACGAAATACCAGTCTCCCGGACCTCTCAGGCACTCATCCGGCGCCGAAGATTTTACCCACCTGCCCCAAGTGTCGAAGATGAGGAAGTGTCACTGAAAAGAGAACATGGGATAGCCCCCAGCGGGAGGCTTTGGGACGATGATACCCCTTCGCGGGGCGAGGTTGAGCAAAACCCCATTATTATGGAGGTTCATGAATATAATCCCGAGCGCCGATTCGTTATTTTGACTGGGGCATCTGATGAAGAATCGGAGAAGAAACCAGAGACCAGGCCTGTACGCGAACGGAAACGACCAGAAAACAGCACATATGAAACGAACACATATCGACGACATGAACCAAGCCTAAGACCAGAGCCTTCGTCAAAACCCACTTCTTCTACTGGTTCAGACAGCGATAGGCCCCGCGTGGAGAAGCGAAAAAGCCGACAGGATCTCCCCAAACTCGAGACAGAATTTAGGGACGATCATTTACCTGAGAAATATCGCAATTATCCGCCTGTGAACAACAGCAGTAGATTCGAGAGCACCAGACCTGATACTAAGCCCCAGAGTAGTAGGCCTGAAATCAATCGACCAGAAACGAACCGATACGAGGGGAATCGACCGGAACTAAACCGATCAGAAGGAAATAGACCTGAAGCTAGTCGACCTGAAATTAACCGAACCGAGTTCAGTAGACCGGAACCAGCCCGGCCAGAAGGGGGTCGTCCTGAAGGAATTCGATCTGAAGGAAACCGATCTGAAGGTAGCCGGCCTGGAAGTAGTCGAGCTGACAACCCCCCCCCTCGGCCACCCCGACCAAACCTGGATCCTACAGCGAACCCCGAGGTCATCAAGCACGGTTCAAGCGGCCGCGAGAAGGCGTATCATGATTATGGTCAAACACAGGCAAGCAACCGCCAGTCACCGACTCAGCGATCTCGGTCTACACAGCCAGATGACCGACGGTTTGATGAAGGTCACACTCGTGCTTCATCTGCTTCATCCACGGCCAAGCGTGTAACGCCAAATCTCGACTCTGGAAAATCGACTCGCCCTTCATCCAACGATAGAGTTAATGAGAGAGTTAATGACAGGGTCAACGACAGAGTCAACGATAGAGTTAACGACAGAGTCAACGACAGAGTTAACGATAGGGTTAACGACAGAGTCAATGACTCCCGCTTTCGCACGGAATACGCCCCCCCCAGGCCGAACAGAAAAGAGCGGTCTCCTGAGTATGGAAGGCCAGAGCGCGATGAACCTTCTCGGTCATCAAAGCACCAGTCACGAGATTCCGAGAGTCGACTTATTGAGGAACACCCCAAGGGCCCAAGAGAGCTTCAGCCCCGTCGAAGGAGGTCTATTATTCATCAAGATGGACGGGAGTCTCTACCTGCATTGCCCGCATTGGAGAAGGCTGATACTCCGATTGGCCCTCGATCTAGACCCATAGGACCAACTGTTCCTCTAGCAGCTTCTGCAATGGCCGGAGTTTTGGATGATTTAGCTTCCTCTGCTCGAGGTTCGCCAACGATCCCAATCTCCAGGGAAGAGAAGGTACCGGCGCTCCCAGAACGCCCAAAAACCCATCTTCCTTATCCTGTAGATGACGACTACTCGCTTGATCCCTTTGATATTCGAAAAAAGGAATGGTCTGGTAGATCTGTTTATGGCGAAGATCCTTCCATTTCTATGCCAGAAATACCTTTGCCAATCCCTATTGGATCTGAGCCACCGCTCGAAACTCGACCAGCGAGCATACCGCCACAGGGCATGCGAATCCCTCCCGCTGGAACGACATGGCAGCCTCCTGTATTTGAACCCGAAAAAGATGGCCGCCACCTTGAGAGACCAGCTATTCCTGTTCGGCGAGTTTCAGATAGTGGCCCAATTGCTGGTGCCCTGGACTTCCCTGAATGTCGTCGGAAGCATCCTGTGGCGGGAAAACTAGATTGGCTCACTCTACCACGATCTGATTTTAACATTTGCCCGGATTGCTATGGCGGCGTATTTGCTAATACGGAATTCCGGACATCGTTCCAACCCATGCTTCGGTCTTCCGATAGGGCGATCTCTTGCGATTTTGGCGTCACTCCTTGGTATCGCATCACTTGGCTGTTGACCCTGAAGCAAAACAGACGGGATTTGGGAATGTTCTATGATGTCTCTGATGCCCTCTCAGTCACCCAGAATTTGCCATGCCCAGGTGACAGAACAACGACTCGGAACTGGTCAGCTATTTGGAACCCGTATACGCGACGACTGATCTCGGATTTTACAATCTGCTCTCAATGTGCCAGGGTCATCGAGGCCTTGCTTCCGAATCTGACAGGGATATTTGTACCATTGGATCCCCGGTCAGAGCCTACGAGGGGAACGTGTTCTATGCGATACAAGGACAAACGAAAGCGCTTTGCAGCATATTTCGATGCGATGGAAAACATTTCGGACCTGGCTCGTACAGAACGAGAAGAGCCGGATCTTCACTTATTGGCCAATGAATTGGAGAAGATGACGGCGATCAGTGAATGCCACGAAGATACGCCCATCGGGAATGGGGCCTGGTATTTTATGAAATATCTTCAGCGATTTACCGTTTGTGGTGATTGTTTCGAGGAAGTGGTTCGCCCTCGCCTGCATGACGACAATGTCATCGCTCGCAACTTTTACAGGAAGCCGGAAAGACTGCCGCTTGCAACGTGTCAGCTCTATTCACCTCGTATGCGGGAAATTTTCCAAAAGGCTTGCCGGTGGAATGACCCCAAGTACCTGGAGGATAAGGTTATAGAAAGGATGGAAATTGAAGCAAACATTCACGACCAGTTGAGGAAGCTTGACAGATCAGGCCACGATGAAGATTGGGTAGAGCGGAGAGTAGAAGAGCTGATCCAGGAGTGGAAGAGGTGGGAGTAACAAGCCTGAGGCGCTTTGGGGGTGGACAATAGAGGGGGTTCTAATGATGCATGTATACCAACATCAAAGCGATTTATAATGAGCCATGCGTTGAGAATGAGGAGAATGAGATTCATGATTCATAATTAGAATCTTTGCGAGCTCCTTCAAGTTGGATACCCCATGTACATAGGTACCCTAGTATGTAGTTGCACAGATACCATCTAGATCCAAAGTTTAATTTCTTTGGTTCCCTTGCTTCACTGAAGCAACAATTTGAGAGGCCAAAGCGGCTTCTTCAATTTACATCCCTTTTGTTTATTAAAAATAGAAGTTTTGATATATAATAGGTGTGAACAAGAAATATTTCTAATATTTGATTGCGCCTATTGATTCCATACACTTTTTTTTCTTCTTTTTTTTTTTTTGGCTCGTTCATGTCATGCCCTTTTCTTCTTTTTTTCTATTCTTAATCGGCTATCAAAATCTTAGTGCTGGTCCTTGAGCCCAGCTGCATGACGCGAATCACGTGACCCACAAAAAAACCTAGGTCCTCGTTCACTAAACCCTGGCCCAGTGTGATTTTTCGAAATTCATCAGCAATTTTTGACGCCGCCCGACAATCGAGGTAAGACGCTGCCTTCTTCACCTGGACAACACCCAATCCTCTCGTGACGGTACTGACTAGATACACTCTACCAGGTCCAAGTCTCACCTTCACAATGGCTTCGCGACCTACCGTCACTATCATCGGCAAAGATGGTGCTCCCACTGGAGCTACCCACCCCATTCCCGCCGTCTTCACCAGCCCGATCCGACCGGACATTGTCCAGCAGGTTCACACCGGTATCGCCAAGAACAAGCGACAGCCTTATTCCGTGAGCGAGAAGGCCGGTCACCAGACCTCTGCTGAGTCCTGGGGAACTGGTTAGTGGTCAATTTTTTTTTTTTGTGTGCATCTTTTTTTATTTTGGCGATGGAGGGGCATTTTTTTGTGGGATGGAAATTTACAGAACGGCATCAACAACCTCCGTGGGGAAATTCTGCGATGGATGGATATTTGAATTTACGCTGGACTTGTGGCTAACATGGAAAACCCTCAGGTCGTGCCGTCGCCCGTATCCCCCGTGTCTCTGGTGGTGGTACTCACCGTGCTGGTCAGGCCGCCTTCGGTAACATGTGCCGATCCGGTCGCATGTTCGCCCCTACCAAGATCTGGCGCAAGTGGCACGTCAAGGTCAACCAGGGCCAGAAGTGAGTTTTTTCTCTCAAATATTTGAACGTTGGCTTGCGAAGAACACATCTGACCTATGAAAAACTAGGCGTTACGCTGTCTGCTCCGCCCTGGCTGCCTCCGCTGCTGCTCCCCTCCTCCTTGCCCGTGGCCACCAGATCTCCTCCGTCCCTGAGGTTCCCCTGGTTGTTGACTCTGCCGTCTTCGAGAATGCCGCCATTGCCAAGACCGCTGCTGCTCTCAGCCTCCTGAAGGCTGTCGGTGCTGGTGCCGATGTTGAGAAGGCCAAGAAGTCCAAGAAGCTCCGTGCTGGTAAGGGCAAGCTCCGTGGCCGCCGCCACCGCCAGCGCCGCGGTCCCCTTGTCATCTACGATGCCGAGACCGACGGCAAGGAGCTCGTCACTGCTTTCCGCAACATCTCTGGTGTCGAGACCTCCCCCGTCACCGCCCTCAACCTCCTCCAGCTTGCTCCTGGTGGTCACCTCGGCCGATTCGTCGTCTGGACCTCTGCTGCCTTCAAGGCTCTTGATGAGATCTACGGCTCCACCACCGAGCCCTCGGCCCACAAGCGTGACTTCCTCCTCCCCTCCAACGTCGTCTCTCAGGCCGACCTCACCCGTCTCATCAACAGCTCTGAGATCCAGTCCTCCCTCAACGCCCCCAAGGGCGACGCTGTTACCCGTCGCGCTGCTGTTCAGAAGAAGAACCCTCTTAAGAACAAGCAGGTTATGCTTCGCCTGAACCCCTACGCCTCCGTTTTCGCCAAGGAGGCTCAGAAGAAGCAGGAGTAAATTTCCCCCTCACTGGGTGTGCAGTGAACATGGAAGAATAGGTGGTGGGTATAGCATGGTTTGATATCGAGGCGCAATGGCTTCTGGAAGGTTGAGCTCTTAAAAATGAACAGAGATTTGACTCTTTATGAAATCCGTTCCGTTGGCATTCAGTCTCTCTGAGTCCCATAGACCTATGTTGTGGAATGCACCATATGTCTTCCGTATCACATTGACCCCTTCTTGTTCTGTGAGTGACGTAAATTTGATGGCCGCATAATTTCGTCGTGAGATGTTCTGATTCGACCCACGATAAATAATACGCCAAGGAAACTGCGAAGCCAAGGTCACCTCAGGCCTCCGGGTGAATCGATATTGAATGAGGCTGAAAGTCAAGCTCCACAGGATGGTGACTGTATTTGCATGATGCTAATCCAACTCCACATGCAACGTCTCCAGTATCTGCCCCATCAACTCGATTGCGCCATCGAGACGTGCCTTTGTATCATCCCACACCGCTGCCACGGGCCAATCATACAACATAGAGTAAGCAGGCGCGGAGCATGGTGAGAAGGTCGCTTAGAAGATTTACCCGCGATCATGGTTATCCCTGGCCTTCAGTCATCTTGTTTGTACACTTGGCAACGTCTCCTCATCCAGCGTGGGATGTCACACCTAGTTTCACATTCCTTGGACTCGATGACTGGTTGATTTAACCTTTTTATTCAATTTGTTTCATTTTCATCATGTAACTACTCTTTACAAAGCCATTTCCTTGCCATCAGGGCATTTCCTTGATCAACTCCTCGATCTTGGCAACGTCGTCGATTTTCCAGAACTGCTGGAGAGCGTTGGCATACCTCCTGGAGCCGTTGTCAATGTTCTCATCGCTCTCAGCGGCGAAGCACAGGCGCACGTATTGCCAACCTTGCTCGGCTGTGATTTCAGGAGTGGCACTAAACATGGTGCCGGGCGAGCCAAGGACGAGGTGAGGAGCCTGAGTGGTGAAGACCAAGAAGGCCAGGGCCAAAGCTGGGCCGTCAATGATGGGAGCCTCGATGCCCTTCAACCCGAAGAGCTGGTGGTTCTCAAAGTGCACCTGGGCCCAGATGAACATGCCGCCCCGGGGCCAGTCAAAAGTGAGTATGCGCCTCGTGGGATTATCGAGCTCGTATGTGTTGGCTTCCAGAATGGAACACATGAGCGTCATGCGGCGCTCATACTCGCCGCGCAGACCGGCGAGCCAACGGACCCAACCACCGAGCTGCCAGCCGCCAAAAGTTGATTTGTCAGCTGAGGAGAGAGCGTCAAAGGCTTCAACAGTTGCGGCGGGCTGAGGTCCCCTGACCAGCTCAGCAATCAGGGCTTGAACGAAACCTGAAGGCTGTGACGTGGTGGCTTCCGTGATACTGTTTTTTTTTTCTCTTTGTCAGTTCCCAATTGCGTTTCATGCTGCTGAAATACCATGCTTACCGTGTGAAGCGCTCAATGAGAGCGGGCTGCGCAGTGATCCAGCCGAGCCGACAACCCGGTGCGACCGTCTTCGAAAACGTATCTAGCCGAATGACTCGACCGTCAATATCGATGCTTAAATAAGATGGAACGAGAGAGTCAACAAACTCGAACCCAGACTTCTTGGGGAATGAGTACGGCTCGGTGACGTGAATGAACTCTTCGCCGCGGATCTTGGCCTGCTCCAATGCGGCAGACGGGAACTGCAGATACCAGTAGGGTTCATCCTCAAGAATCAGGATGTCGTACTCTCTAGCCACGGCGTAAACTTCCTTCTTGCGCTTGATCGACGAGACGCCTCCGCTGGGGTTGTGTCCCATGCTGTACCACCCATGCAGTCAGTTTCAAATGCTGTCGTGTCTCAATGTTTCCCACATATCATGGAATAACAGGGCACTCACGATACGGTATAAATGAGATGAGGTCTACGGCCTTGCTTGGGATCCCAATTCTCGAGCACATCTCGCAAGCCTCCCGGGCCTTCCGCAACTAGACCTTCATGATCTAGTTTAACGGGTATGATCTGGACGCCCAAGGCCTGGGCCTGCGTGAGCGTGTTACCAAAGGCAAACGTCTCCGTCAGCAAGCCGGGGCGGTCTTCTACGTTGTGTATGCCCTCGTACCAAGGGTCGATTGTGAGGTTCAGGACTTTCGAGATACCATCCGTGTTACCGTTTGTGAAGAGAATCTCAGGGCCATCCTTGTACGGTACGTTAGGGTGGAGCACTTCACGAGTGAATTGGCGTATAAATGAAAACAGCGGTGGGTAGCCAGCAGCCAGGCCGTATTGCAGCGACGTGCAAAGATCCAGCTTCAGGGTAGGGTCGGGCTGCTCGAGGATCTTGGGGATCGTGAGCCGTTCCGACGTAGCTTCAAAATCCGGGTTTGGTAAGAGTCCGTTCTCATTGGTGCCAGCGATGCTAGGCGTGCCATTTGCGCCCAACTGTAGGCGCTTCTCTGGGGAGTTGGGCGACGGCTCCCATCGATCGGCCTTTGAGACCTTTGCTTCGAGCGTATCATAAGGGAAGTACTTCACATTTGGCATGCCTAGGCGATTAGTAATGCATAGCGTTAGCACCTCGTAGCTGGAACTTGTCAAGCGGCTGGTTCATAAACCAAAGTCATCCGATTGAACCACGTCGCCGGCCCTGTGGGCACGAGAGTTTCGTGGCGCCTCTTGGTGTGCCCATCTGGTGTCACCGGTGGGGGTGAAGGCATACGCAGCAGTGTCGCACATGGGAAAACATAGGGAAACGTACCACCAGAGAAATTGCTGATCCCGGGGATCCGACCGAACCTGTAAAAGGCCTTGATCTTGCTAGCCTGCCGGTTCTTGGTAACGTGAGAGAAGTGGTGGGACAAGTCAAGAGGCTTTGGCGGCGCCCACGACGCTGTGGCGTCGCCAAATTCTGAGGAAGCCGTTGGGGCAAGCTTTATAATCATCTTGGAACTATGTATGGTGTTTTGAGAATGAAGGAAAGACGCTCAACTCCCCTCCGCGAAGATCTTCGGGATACCTTATCTCTTTTTGTTATCTACTCACCAAGCAGCATAGTAGCAGGGGTGGGAGGTTATGCCCGATTGCGGCATGGAGTCCGTCATTACAAATCGATGCATCCCACAGTTCCCGCCATAATTCTCCAAGATCACAACATAGATGCACCATCTGCCAACCCCTCATATTTCCCCGGAATGCGCGGTGGGATGCGACTACTGCGTTACGCCATGGGAAGAGATTCTTAGCTAAAACACCATAAACCCTTGGATTCTAGAAGAAAAAGACGGCGGGAATGCTCTCATGCTGCGCGACTCAGGGCACTGCCGGTTGGCATGATGGGGGTGCGCGGCACAGATGTGATTGGTCGCAATCGGCTCCAGATCTGAGTAAATCTATTCAATTAACTGATATCGATCAAATCACAGCAATGCAAAACGCACTGGTTGCCCAGAAAGACCGTGAAAAAAGAAACAAAAAAAAAGTAGACTGCCCAAGGGTATATACTGACACTAAGCCGTAGACCAAAATTGATTTTCATCCACGTAACAGATTTTGCCTCCCCCCTCACCAGGGTTGTACCCGAATCATCGGAACACATGAAATGTCGTGATCTTGATTACCTCTGACACTAAACCGCAAAATGACGAATATGGTCTATTCCAAGACAGAGAATGGAATCCAATGCTATGCTAAGAAAAAGCTTATTGCTGCATGTCATCTGACCAGCTTCCTGGTTTATATTGGAAGCCGAGCTCCTCAAGAGTTTGAGCAGTGCATCCCGTCTGTTCAAATCGCGCTTTGGCCTCGAGAAAGATGGCCCGCTGCCACATCACCTCGTCGTCCCACCGCGGTGGCACCTTTGCAGGCTGCTTCGCCGTCATGACCCAGTCGTGGAGAGCGTTGATGTAGTGACCATCGCCGAGGGGCTCGAAGACGTGTACCGCATCACCTTCCCGTTGGAGATGCTCCTGGCTCCACGCCTCCATGTCGTGTTTCGGTGGCAACTCGATGTTGTTGGACCAGACTGCCGAGAAGGCAGCGGCTTGGCTCTCGCACAGGGGCCACGGCGCCGCCTTCATGTTGAGGCCGGGAAAGACAAGCGTGGGGTGCTGAATGGAGAAGACATGTTCGTAGAGGCCATGGATGCCCCGTCCAGAGGTGATGATTTTTTGGTTGCCAAGTTGGGTGAGGAACGGGAGGCTGTAGAGAAACCCGGTGCAGAAGACGATGGCGTCAACATCCGTCTCGACGCGGCCATTCTTGAAGCGGACGCCCTTTTCCTCCACCAGGAACTCGTCGATTTCGGCCGTTTCCTCACACCCCGCATGGGCCAGCCTTTCGGGGGAGGTGGGATGCCGAACGGACATGAGGGCCGGCCGCCTGCACTGCTGATTGATCTGGAGGGCAATGTCGAGACCGGACGGCCCGTTGCCGACCACCACCACCTTCTGGCCAGCGAAGGGGTGCGGAGTCCGGTACTGCTTTGAATGGGTAATGACGCCCGGATAGGCCTCGGCGAATTCTTTAATGTTCTTGATGTCGGGGACGAACGGCGTGTTGTAGTGGCCGTTGGCAACGACGACGGCGTCAAAAGTCTCCGTAGTAGTGGCACCGGCGATGTAAGATTCTGCCTCCACGTCCCACTTGTCGACGCCATCCTTTGGATTTAGAGAAATGCGGTTCACCCGGTGGCAGAAGCGGATGAGATGCCTTATGTCCTCGGCGTACTTGATCAAATAGTCCTGGATCATGCTACGCTCGGGAAATAGCTTGGCACTCTCGGGAAATTTCTGACAGGAAAACCTCATGACATCCAAGGTGATATTGGCATGAAGCTCCTCGTACATGGGCGAAGTAAAGGTGGGCGGCGTATGGGGTGGTATATGGGCGCAGAGGCGTATAGGCTCATCGGGCGGACAGAAGGGGTCCTCCTGAGGCACCCGACAGAAGCCCGGGGCGAGGCCGGAATAGTTCCAGATTCCGCCGACCTGGTCCTGCTGCTCGAAGACGACAACATCTTCATAAGCGCCCTGCGCACTGAGGTATTTGGCGGCGGCGAGCCCGGCCGGGCCAGCCCCGACAATGGCCACCTTCTTTACGCTGAAGGATGCCGGTTGGTAGGAGCCCATTTTTGCGTGCTGTTTCCGCCTCTACTCCAGCCGTTGAAGATGTGAAGAAGAAAAAAGACAAACTCTAACTTATAAATGGTCCAAATACACGAAGAAATCCCGAAGCCTCCCAACGCGGCCTACTCCTCCTCTCACTCTGACATGGCGAGTGGGGAATGGAACAATTCCTGCTATCGTGCACTCACTAACAAAGTCACTTCGCAGCTTCATCCCACGCTCGCCGTCCGCCAAAGCCGACCAGGGCCGATGCGCGCTAGGCCGCGTTAGGCTCAGAATACGCACACCGCCTTTCCCCTTTTGGAAGAATTGTGCCATGGCGGCCCAGGAGCTTTCTTGCTGCGTTCACAGCTTCACAGCTCAACTGCGGTCGATGCCTGAGATTTCGCAAACAAAGGGCATTCGAAACTAACCCGCCGCGAGACTGCACTCACCGACGCGATGCGTCCGCCGCCCTGAAACATAAACCACCTCTAATTTTAATCACATGAAACCCTTCTGAGCCGCCTTTTGCATTCCCGCTGCCGCGACACAGCCCATGACCTGCGCCTCTCAGAATACTTCCCCGCGACCGCGCTCAGCTACTGCTATTGTCGCAGAATGCCTGACAACGAATCACTACACGAGGCGCTTCGCGCCGCCGAACCAACGC
Organism: Calonectria pseudoreteaudii; assembly: GCA_001879505.1. Taxonomy (NCBI): domain Eukaryota; kingdom Fungi; phylum Ascomycota; class Sordariomycetes; order Hypocreales; family Nectriaceae; genus Calonectria; species Calonectria pseudoreteaudii. The sequence continues at coordinate 896,240 of KV875237.1, read as the reverse complement.
CTATTTCCCAGCTGAGCCCGGACCTGTCCGACCAGGCGACGCGCGCCGTTGACGGCACCGTGACAATCACATGGCCTTTCAGCATCGTCACCAAGTCCATCGCATTCATCGTGGCCGAGCGCGACTTCCGACTCCGACGCGAAAAGGGCCAAATTCGCATTCGTTTCCATGGCGCCGCTGCAAAGGCCATTGCGGATACTTTAGTGGGAGGTGGTGACGAGGTCCGCCTGGGCTTAGCTGGTGCCAAGTGGGAGAAGAACGAAGGCAATACCCAGCTCGCTGGAAGTACCTTGGAATGGCAACTCGAATACACCAATCGCCTGGTCTTGATAATCAGGGGAATCGACTCGCAAGAAAGGGTGGTAGATGTCGATGTGTCGGATACTGATGCGGAGACTGCGAATGGCCATGCGGACACGATGGCTTCTCTCGATGAACCACCAACCACGTCCAGTCTCGAAATACCGTCATTAGGTTTATCGGATCTTTTCTCGTCCGCAAAGCGCCCTGCCCCAGCATCATTCGAATCTCAAGAGTTTGCTTCGCCAGCCTTTATCAAACGTGCCAGAGTTTCGTATGGCTCGTTATTCGAAGGCGGTTTCGATATATTTGACGAGGAAGAGGGTCGGAAGGGCAAGGCAAAAAAGAAATCCCGGTTTAGTTTACCCGCAACCGCTTGGAGATACAGCAGTCGATCGCCTACCCCTGAAGCCGAATCAGACCCAGAGCCCGAACCAGTGGAATCAGCCGGAGTGAATGGAGTTGACTCAAGGGTGGATAAGGCGCCTCCATCAACAGAAGACGTGCCCATGAACACGCCACCCCGGCCAGTCATGGTTGATGAAGGATGCCAGACTATGGACGTTGACTTTACCCCGATGAACAGCGTCCAGGTTTCAGCCGAGGCTCGTTCAGCCTTCGCGTTCCCCTTCTCAACCCCAACGCCGCTTCCTAGAACAAAACCGATTGACCCTGAGGATGCGGTTTTAGATCACTCACTACAACTTCATGTTGATTCGGTTGAGGGCGAGCCAAATGCAAGTGAAGTGCCCGCTGGGTTTTTGGGTCAATCAGGTCACGGGGATAATGGGTTGGCTTTTGGCTTCACAACCGCGCAACCTATCATGTATCCTGCTGTGCCTAATATCTTTTCGGCACCTCACAGCGAAGAAAGCTTGCACGGGTCTATTCCCGATATTCCGGTGTCTGAGAATTACCCTACATCATTCCTCGACAACTCGACCTTGTCCACCACAGCCATTGACACTCACCCAAGTCTGTCATCTCACGATTCTCCCGCTCCAACAGAGCCTCATCCATCAGAGCAAGCAGGCAACCCTTTCCAGAATGACGCACAGTTCTACTCACCATACCATGCTGCATCGCAGCCTCCGCCAAGCACCTGGGCCACAGTCCCGTCTGCTGCGTTGTCATCTGTTGATGCGGCCGATGTCATGGAAAATGACATAGAAAACGATGCAGACAATCCCGTCGAGATTCCAAGCTCTTCTCCAGCCAGAGACCGTGACGCTAGCGAGGATATCCCTTCTTCTCCCTCTGAGCGAACTGGTCTCACTTCCATCCCTCCACACTTTCGCCGTCCGCCGTATGCTGCACATGCAATGCCTGACACCCTCCCAGAGGAAGATGAAAATTTAATGGGACTTGAAGACGGTGCGGAGGAAGCGAGCGACGAAGAGGATGAGCCGCATCAAGATGGGGGTGACGAGCCTGGCGATGACTATGATCTGCGAAACTACGATCGAGCCCACGATGACGATGACGACACGGACGGATCCGAGGATGATCAAGATCCAGGATTGGATGATCCCAACGCACAAGCCATCAATCCAGAGGAAGAAGAGGACGAAGAGGATGATGACGATGAAGCAGAAGTTCCAGGAGAAAAAGAATATATGACTGGAGCTGTTGGATATGATGATGATCAGTTTGAAGAAGACTCGGACGAGGGAATGGAGCGCATTGTTGAAAGCGAATATCAGTCAGAAGAAGAAGAATATGACGACGAAGAAGAAGAAGAGGAAGAGGAGGGAGAAGAGGAGGAGGAAGAGGAGGAAGAAGAAGACGACGAAAAACCTGCTCATCCACAAGCAACTGCGAGACCTGAGGTTATCGATTTGATCTCTGATTCGGAAGATGAGGATGAGGCAGAACAAGAACAGGTGGATGAACCAGAACAACCGCAGGAGGAAGACTATAATTCAGAGGACGACGAAACCCCCAAAACGCCTGCCGAACCAGAGGAACTACCTGTGGGCAATGATACAGCAATGAAGTCACCTTTCGAGGACTCTGCCAAACCAAGTGAGTCTGAATCATTGGATGATTTTCCAGAAACAGTTCAAGACTCAGCACCCAAAACAACTACTTTGGAAGATGCACATGTTGCACAATCAGATAAAATGGAAGTTGATAGCGAATCACTGGAACCTTCTACGGCCGCGATCACCGAAGATGCCGACTTAGCTGCATCTGATAATCAAGAGAACGAAAAAGAAAATATCATTCAGACGTCGACAAACCAACCCTTGCAGCCTGAATCAGCAGAGAAGAACCAAACACCTGAACCAGTCGAGGAACGTGAATCGCCGGCAATTTGCGCAAAATCTCCTGATGTGGAGGTGGCAGTTACAACTGCATCGGCTGATGAGTTGGAAAAAGAAACCAAAGAAACCGAGATTGCTCAACAGGTAAAAGATACTCGCGCCACGGCTACAACCCCGACAAAATCTTCTGATGCAATGGACGTGGACGGAACAGGGGACGTGGACGAGGTAGGGGTTGACGATTTGACCACTTCAACCGATAAAGCGATCGTTGACACAAACGATGATGTCAATCAAGTCGAGAATGCAATTACAGAGGATGCTTTAGTGGCAAACGAGGACCAAGAAGACTTGAACGAGGCATCAGGAGCTGGCACCCCAGAAAATGTTGCACAGCCACTGCCCATGTCTGGCGTTCCCGCTCAGGAGATCGAGCCCAGCCAAGAGAAGCCTGAACCCACTCAGGAAGCACAAGGGCAGGGGCGAGCCGAGTCCCTTGACGCCACGATGCAGGATGCCTCGCATGTCGAGATGACAACCGAAACTCGGCCGTGGCAGGCAATCAACATGCCTGAATCGGGCACTGGTGAGGTGGGGGTAGAAATAAGCAAGTCTCAACAGCTGGTTCCAGATGGGCAAATGTCGCCCCCTGCGACCCAGGCATCTCATTCCCAGCCACTACGCGAAGTCGGTGAGCCCACGCTTTCCCAGGCAACGTCAACGTTGTCCAACCTGGAACACGACCATCTACCCACTCCCGGAGAAACACAGACCGACGAGGTTGAAATGGCGGAAAGTTATCACCTCACCGAGCATGGCGATGGTCAGATCGACGAGGATGATCTCAGCCCAGAAGATCAGATCATGGCGGAAATCCAGCAGCATTCCCCGAAAAAACCCAGCACAGCGTTGCCAGATGCGCACCCTGTCACCTCTTCGCCGACAGCCTCACCTAAGCCCCAGCATGTGCTGACCGAAACAAATAACGAATTGGAGTCGACTGACACCATGCAAGCATCCGACGCTCTTATTACGGTCAAATCTCTGCGCAGCCGAGGCCATAGGTCAACAAAGTCGAAATCATCCGATATATCCCTGGTGGACCCAAATCTCTCATTGGCCAAATCTCCAACATCACCTACGCAAGCGGACGATGATGTCAAGGTCAAAGGCCCGCTGAAAACCTTGCGCGTTACTCGCAGCAAGTCGGACCAAGTAGACCCCAGCATCAAGCTGGCTAGAGCCTCGACCCATGCTGCCGCATCAAAGGGTAAATGTCGGGAACGTGATGTTACAGATGAGGCCGACAACAGCCCACCCGCTAAGCTGCGCGTCTCGCGAAGCAGGGCTGACCACATCGACCCAAGCATACAGCTGGCAAAGGGACCAGCCTCTTCCACGCGGCAATCGCGGCGTCTTGTTACTCCAGAAGCGAAGCACGAATCTGGTTCAAGCTCCCGTGGGCCGGCGCAGAGAGCCAACACGCCGGACACAGCCGCATCAGCGCCGCTCCAGTCGCCGTCAGTAGCCGGGTCTTCGGCGGCGCCTGAAGATGAAAATGTGGGTACCGTCAAACTTCAGCTATTAAAGAGTCTCCGGACGAGCCTCCCGAGCTGCACGTCGCTTAAGATGCTTCGGAACTCGCTCCACCAGTCAACGGACATCATCGCCGTGGCCACAACGACCCCAGCACAGCCGCACCGGCCCAAACACGGGCCCAGGGACTACATGCTGACACTGAACCTTACGGACCCGTCAGTCGCTCCCACGGGGGTCTCAGTGGCCCACATCTTCCGGCCACACCAAGCCTCACTCCCCGTGGTGCACGCAGGTGATGTGGTGCTCCTCCGGAAAGTGCAAGTGGTGTCTATGAAGGGACGGGGGTTCGGAGTTCGTGCCGGGGATGCCTCGGCGTGGGCAGTGTTTGAGAAGGGTGACGAGGAGCTGCTCCCGCAGATCAAAGGCACTCATGTAGAGGTGGCCGAGAACGAGCTAAGATACGTCGAAGGGCTCCGACGTTGGTGGGGTTTATTGGACGACAAGTCTATGGAGAAGATGGAGAGGGCAAGCCGCAAGGTGTCCGAAGTGGGAAAGGAGGATGTGAAGTGAGATACTCGCAAGGGGTCAAGGGTCATAAGGATTTACACCATGTGCCGAAGACGGATACAAGGCACCACGTACCCAACTGTACATCTTTTTTTTGTACATTCTTTTTTTTTTTTACCTGTTTTGAAGTTTAATCACATGTATGAGTCACGAAGATGGGCGAAAGGAACACAGATAAACTAAAAAGATCAAGATGCAAGATGGGGGTCGTAGCGAATACCATCCTGCAGGGCGCATCTCGCAATTGATACCTGATTGGTACCCTTTTGTTTTGTATGGAGAGCGGCTTTAGCTAATACATGCCGAGGCTTATGATGATGAAATTCTATGAGCAATAAGCTGGCCGAGCTGAGGTCAGCTTGGGAGCTATCTGCATATACAAGCCGAGCTGAGCCGGTATCGGCATCTCTTTTGGAGACCTGTGACTGTACTCATTGAACAAGAGATTTTTTAAGAATTCTGCTTTTGAGGCTCCAGGCGTGGATCTAGCCGGCGCCTCGATGCCTCGGCGAGCGGGCTGGATGAGCGGATGTCTGCCACACGCCTCGGTAACGATGCCTACGGGAAGCTAGGGCAAACGGCTCCAGCACCTTTTTGTGGGTTGCCCTTGCTATTTGGGGATCAATCGATGAACCCGAATAAACCCCATGTGTTTGAGGAGAGGAGGGGGAAGAGGTTTAGCCGCCGATGGAGCCGCAATACAGATCTGATCCCCCCCTTTTTTTTCTCGGCACCAGGCCGAGCTGTATGTAAGTAGAGGATGTCTAACATGAGCGAGAGTGTGGGGTTAGGCAGGGTGGGTTGGAGTTGAGACGACGGATGGATGGGAGTTCCTAATTGGGACGGCCAGCTCTTCGAACTGAAAATACGCTCGGGATTCGGCAACTTCTTTCTGTGGTGCTAACTGTCTGGTCTCGGAGGAAATGCAAGCAAATTATAGGCAAAAATAGCCATTAGGGTGGTGACAGATGCGATGAAAGATCACGAAAACCTGTAAATGTCGAAGCGTCAAGGGGATTGGATAAGGCACGTGCGGGGTGTTAGGGGATTTGACATGTGGAGACGAAGCCAAGAAGACGCCAGCCTCCGGGGAAGCGGAGAAAATCGACTACGGCAAAGGGGTGTGTCAGACTTGCGATTCTTTTTATAAGATAAAAAAAAACAGTAATTGGGGAGTAGGTGATATTTTGATCCCAGGGGTGATTAGCTGGTAAGAAAGTGGCTTGACAGGGGACGCAAAAATACGTCACGGGACTCAATGTGATCAATCGTTATAAGTGAGTGACACGAGAGAAAATGGGGGTTTGGATAGATAGAGCAAATGTCGGAGACTGGGGGATTTGAGAGGACGGGCGGTGTGAGAGACGAAGTGGGCTGGCTAGCAGCCACGAACTGCTCCTGCGTCTTGGTTACACGGTGCTGCTCAATGTTTTGTCCGAGTCTAGTCAGGTTAGCCGTGGCCTTGAAGAAGAAGAAGAAGTTGGCCAGTCGATGATTTCCCTCAGCAATCCCACGAATGCCGCTTCGGGCGGAGATGCTGTTGGATAACCCATAAAAAACGGTCCGAAATATTATGTTGTTGAGACAGAAAGAAAACAAGGAAAACCGCAAATCCGGTAAGAGACAGGCGGTTGGGACAAATGACGAACATATCCTGGGGAAGAGGCGACGGGGAGCCCACCCCCCAACAACCGCGCTCGAGCGGTTTCCCGTTCAAGTGGCCAACCGCCGACCGAACCGAGTGGATGCAAGACAGTCCAAGACACGACACAAATCAGAGACAGGCAGAGAGAGAGACGCGCAGAGAGACCAGCAGGTCGAGTCACGACCAACCAAAGGTCGCTGAAATAAACAACAGCAGTGGACGGGGGATGCAGACGCCTGTGCCGTAGACTTATGCCGTTCAGGAGTCCCTGGTACATCGAGGTCCGCTCATCGTGGAGTAGCCCGCCCGACTTCCTTCCTCTAGAGGCAATTGTGTACCTGGAGGTCACACCCCTTGCGGCACCTTAAAGAACCCGGAAGAGTCCGTTGATGGGGCGGGGAACGGACTCACCTACACATGACCACCTATGGAGTAACATGTAAGTATGGGGACAGTACGTAAATGAATTGTGGTTTACCGCCGGCATTTTTCAACATGACGGGCAAAATTTGCCTGTAGGAACTTAATGCATGTGCCCCAGATTCCAAATCAGCTTGAATCGCCTGCCGGCAGATTGTCGTTCCTTTGTTGACAACAACATACATGGCTAACACCAGGGGCAGGCAGGGTGACAGCGATGTGCTGCCCCCTGTCCTAGGAAAAGCGGTACCCAGAATTATTAAAAACGACAGACCGTCCAGTGGTTGACTGATCATGCGCAAGACGCCACATTCGCGAGGCCCTCCAACCCCCGGTCGTCGCGAAATGGACGGGCTGTGCGTCATGAGTTGAATGATGCATCAACAAGGTTCCAGGCTCTAAGAGGGAGCCAAGGAGCCCATGCTCCGTAAGTGAAATGTGACAAGGTACAGATGGCGATGCGAGCCCGAGTCGAGACGGCTGAGGACCATCTAAGTTACGTGGTCTTCCTCTTCCCCTTTCTCCAGAATCTTTGCCTGCACGTATCTGATCGGATCCACTTGCCGAGACACGTGACACCGCCCGATATTTTCCTCTGGATTCGGTCTCGCGTGTCCTCACATGCTAGTATATGCACTACCTGGATGAGTCCGTAGACGAGACACATATATTTTTTTTTTCATGGCAGTGCGCCCAGTGCGTTTCGGAGGCGTAGTCAAGTACTCCCCCTCCCCCCAAGAAAAAAAAGACGTACCGTCGTGCATGACAGGGTGTCCGCCTGTGGGTTTGGCGGTGGGGAGAGAAAGGTCGGCAAAACGATTGCTTGGCCGAGCTACAGGCTCTCCACACTTTGACACACACCCGGGGACCTTGACCCAGTTTACCAGAGATAGCATGTTAGTTGTGAGAATAAGCATCGTTGAGAACGCCATGCTTGGAATTGGGCGTTATCGTTCCTCTCTGATCTTCAGATCCCCCCCAACAACTATGTTTTCTTGCCAGTCAACCCATTTTTCTTCTTGTTTGGCTTCAGAGTCAGGGCAAGACCGGAACAGGCACGGCACCTGTCTAATCAATGCCTCCCGATGTGGATGGGTGTTTGCGGGTGTGGTTGGTGGAGCTCGAGGAGGCCACCGGAAGCTAGTGAATTCAATGTCTGGGTCTGAGATGCGAGGTTTGTTGAAGACAGCTGACGCAAAGCGGAGTGTACATGGGAATCATGATGTTACTCTGTAGTATTGCAGTACCCGTTTGGCGTGGTCCGTCGACCTTGAGGTAACCATGGTCGAAAATATCCCGTGTCGAAAACGCCAAGTTTTCTGTCCTGTCGATCCACGTTGGGCAGTCAAGACGAGCAGGTCGCATGCTGTGGAGACTGGAGACTGGAGAAAGGAAAAAAAAACCCTGAGGTGAAGGTTAGGGTGAGCGGGCTTGGTGGAGTGCACTCATTCCCTTGGCTTCCCTTGGTGTTCCTTGGTGAGACGGCGATACCTTGAACCCCTAGAGGTTAGGCGCTCCCGAGACCCCCTGTCTGGAATATTCAATAAACGAGGTGTGTAGAGTGGATCGTCAATGGGCAATGGATCGAGTGGGGACACATGGGACTGGACTCAGTGGACCAGAGGGAGGAAACCGGGGGAAAGAACGACAGGGGTCGGCTTCTGATGGGTCCTGCCTTGACCCTTCACGACCCGTAGTGCTGGCAACGCTGGCGGGATGCCGTTGGAGGAGGTGCGCTAGTGCTGCATTTGCCCGGGGCACAATCGGGGAAAGTCGGAATCTGCATTCTGGAAGTCGGGAGACCTTCGTCTGACCCGCAGAGGCGGATCCTGCACTCGGCTTCGTTTTTTCTTTGGGAGGCGAGGCAATCACATTCGCTACAAGCAGTTACAGGTAAGGGGTTTATTTGATTTCCCCCATTGTTTTTTTTATCTTAGTTTGAGTATTAATTAAATTGCATGATGGGTTCATGAAGTGAACCGAAGCAGACCAGATGATAATTTGAAAGGGAAAAAACTGATTAATAAAAAGAATGTGCAGGGGTGCGTAGTCATTCATTCAAGGTCATTTACACCAGGATGGAGAAGTCTAATAAAGGTCATTTGTGTGGCGGCCTGACGACAACAACATGTACTTGTATCTTCTGTCTTGTTCCACCTCCGGGCTCTTGTCTCCCGTATTAGCTCATACTTTTTGGGGGCGCAATACTTTTTTGCTTTGTTGATGCTGACTCCGGCTGATGTGATTTTAATGTTGGGACGCATGACGCACCTCTTGTCTCGGTATTGTCCCCTTCAATCAGCGCGTCTTGATAGGTAAGGCATGCCCAGCTATACAACCACCAGCTGTATCCAGTGGTTTCCTCGTTACGGATGCCGACGGAGGTTCTCGCGGAGAGAAGAACGGGATGCGCCCAAAGATAGGCACGTAGCAGGTGGCTGTGACATTGCCCCTCACACCCCAAAGATGTGACGGACGTGAAAGAAAAGGAACTGCTGCAGGCACACACGCAAAACGTCTCTCATTCCCTGCCTCCCGAGTTCCCCTACCGACACTTCCAAGTCCACCTTCACGCCAGCGGGCGGTACGGAGACGCACAGACACCTTCTACATGCTTCTCTGGTCCTGAAAATCTTACACAATCACACACAGCTTTGAAGCTCGTATTTTTTTTTTTTTTTTACCCGTCGCTTTTCTCTCACCTTCTCACTACATCAGTGTTGCAACTCACCGTGAGACCGGGGCAGCCACGGCGAGATGCACCAGTCCGGAATGAGCAGAAGCTACAGCACGGAATTGTAAGCGCTCGGAATGTCCAAAACGAATGGCTGCAGCCCTAATGATCCCGGCCCTGAAAGCCGTGTCGGCCTGTGGGGCGTTCCCAAGGTTGATGGATCCGCAAGCCACGCAAAACCTGACTTTGATCAAGACGTCGCCAATTTTATCGGCTGGGCTTTTTTCTCCTTCTTCGCGAGGTAAGACGTGGCGAGCAAACAAGGGGTCCTCGTACCGTCGTTGTTTATGGGGCGCCGGCTGCCCCTTTGGACATGGCCACCCTGTTGGGCGCAAATGCACATTCGATCCGGCCGGGAAAGCAGGGCCTGGCTTGGCCCGCTGAGGTGAAGAGATGGGGGAACATTCGTTTGCTTTTTTATCAACATCCATTCCAAGGGGGGTCGGGCCGCAAACCAAGCTGACTGGGTTGGGTGAAGATAAGGGAAGCCCGGAATCAAATCTGGGACCTTAGATATCACATCGAGCCTTCAAAGGCAAGTCATAGGTACATGATGACTGTCGCAAGACAGGGCACATCGTCCCAAGTTTGGCAAACCCGCCCACTCTCACTGGTCCTGTAAAGTATAGAGACAATGATAGATGCCCAATTACGCTCCAGCAACTTTGCTAGCGCTGTCCTCCGCCCACGGCCGGAGTCTGTAGGGTTGGCTGTCCAAGGGCGGTGGGGATGGCTTTATTGAGGGCGCAACGACGTTTTTTTTTTACTCCATTCTGTCAATCGTCCCTAGTTTCGGGGAAGCTTCCCAAGGAGGAGATGGATTATACAGTCACAGCGCGGAGGGGGTAGTACAGCTTCCCCATATTGACTTATTCAAACTGCTGCTACCTTAGCATACCCCAGTCACGCATCTGGATTGATGCTTGGTTTTACCCGCTCGCCTTGCAGGCGCGATTATCGTACAGTCACCCTAAAGCCACCGATGTGATCGAATGGAGGCGTAACGCGCGATGTGTCGGCCTTGCCAGGGCTCCCGGCGCCGAAAGTGGAGGATGGGATGGAACTGGAGAGTCGGTGGCCGGACTGGGTCCTTCTGAGTGTGGCACGTCCAACCGGCATCCAGCCCGTCTGACCAGGAGACCCCCCCAACCCGACAGGGAAGATGACGATGAAGGCATTAAGAGGGGCCAAGTCACGGTCTAGCCTGACAATTTTCCATGCCTCGAAATCTGAAGGGTCTGACTGACATTTAGGAAACACGACATGGGCTGGGGCTTCTGACCATGCATCAACTGGGGCGCTGCGCTACAACTGCGGGCCTGCGCCTCCCAGTCCTTTCTCCCCTCTCGGTCAGTTTCTAAATGCCCCGGAGTCGGCGCCCGTCACCGTACTCCGTCCCAGAATGCACCTCCGTTGGCGTTTTTTTCGCTGACGCTCTAGGAGGCGGTTGAAGGCGGCCTAACCATTCTCTGCCAATGTCGCAACCGTAAATTACTACAACTGAGTCCCAGAGAGAGTCATAGATACATGCCGCCGTGCCCCAACGAAAATTTTGACCGCCGAGAAACGGAAGACCAAGCGGGATAAAAAAAGACCCGGCGAAGGTCCAAGGTGAGTCTTGTGAGGCAGCCTGGAAATTGCACCCTCACCCTTCCCATCCAATTCCAGTTCCAAACTCCAGCTCCCGCCCCCCGAAACTCCGACGCCAGCTCCAGCACAGCGCCTGCACAACGCCTGCAGAATTGTCAAAGCAGATTCCGCTCCTGGAATTGCCTCCCAGAGCCCAGTCCAGCCCATCTAAGTTGCCCTCAACTAACAGCACACTCAACCGACAACGTGACCTGACCCCCACCATCACCCCATCGCCCTCGTCGCTCGACATTTGCTATCGCCATTCACGGCCAGTGAGCTGCACCGCCAACTGGGAGCAGCTCCCCAAGCTTCTACGCCTCGACTTATCCACGCCCGCCGTCTTTTGCCCGCCGGCTGGCCACTGGGCTCTAAATTTGCGTGGGTGTGACTCAATCCATTTGCTCAATCCATTTGCCCTGATTCAAGTACGTATTTTCAATCTCACTGCCGTTCTTTTTCTTTCTTTTCTTTTCACTTGAATTTTTTTTTCCTTTTACCAATTCAACAAAACTCGTCCACTTCTTATCCACCACACCCCCACACCGTCTCTCACCTCGTTGAGCAAAGGAATCTAGACGAGCTATCTAGATTTCCTTTACTCACACCTCACACCTGACCCAGCGGGATCACGCGCAAGGAAGCTTCCACAGCGAACTGCAGCGAAAGTCCCGACTTCAAGGTGGACCACACCGTGAAAAAAAAGCCAGGCGACTGAGCTAAAGGGGGTCCCGCTCCCGAGGTACGTACTAGTACCCATGCTTGAAGTACCTCGATACTTCGATACATAGTACTTGTCTCCCCCATCATCTAACCTCGATACATGGATATGCACCTCCCTGTGGCAAGTGCCACCCCCCCGTCCGTTCCTTCCAGCCCAGCTTCCCACGCGGCCAGCCCACCTACCACGACAGCCCCAATGCCTAATTCCCCATGCTTTTCCCCATGCTACGCGCAACACCCACACATCCAAACACAAGGTGATCCATCCCTCCAATGCCTCCACCCAATTATCCACGCCCCGAAATAGGCCCCCCCCCCTTACAAACATCCCTATGCCCGCCCGCCGGCGCCGACGCCTCCGTCTACACCCAGCCAACAGGGATCCTCCGCTCACTCGGCCGCGCCGCAGACTTTTCGTTGGTTGTTGCTGAAACCTCTCTCGCAGTCCCGTTGCCGTCACCGTCGTCACCTTGAACGAAACCCTGGTCTGCCCTGTGGCCCGTTCGTTCCTCCTGAGTTGCTCTTCCGGGTACGAATTCATCGACACCAAAGTGTCAAGCACAACTCTCAGCACGCCACCCCGGCTTCCCACCTCTTCTCCGCTTTCTCTCTCACCTTGCCGCAGCATGGGCCAGTCGCTCTCGACCATGGCCGCCTCTCCTTCGGGTCCCGGGTCTGCCCAAAACGTCCTAAACCGACTTTTCCTCGTTAGCGGGCCCTTGCGCACGGCAACATCGTCTGGTCTCACCCACCCGTCTGCTGTTGTCCCCCTTGGTGCTGCTCTCACGGCGACTACTAATAATCGCCCTCGACTGCCACTTTCTCGTTTCTCCTATTCTCGTTCACTTCAGTCACACCATCTCCTCCGCCCCATGGCGTCGTCGTCTCCTTACAGCACCTCCAGCTCTGACATCCACACGCCTCGGTCCATATCCCCGTCATCGTTGGTCTCCCCTGTCGCCCACTCAAGTATATCTATACTGACTCGTCCCTCTTCAGTCGCAAGTTGACAGATTCCAATCCCTTGTCCAACATTGACATCACTGCCATTGAACAAAAGATCAAGATGGCTGCTCTCGACCAACACCGCGGCTATGCCCAGAACCACTATGCGGAGGTCAAGCAAGATCGACCTACCGAGTACCTCTCTGAGAGCGATGCTGCTGGTTACCAGATCGTCCGCGAGCCCTTCTGGAACAAGGGTGAGTTTTATATTCCATCCACGTTGAGTGTCGATGTCCGCAGAGGTGGAAAGTGGCTTCGGTAGCTGCTTCTCGCTTCGTTCTCGCACTCGATGTCTTCGTCGCTGGTGATAGTTTGCTGAACAATATGGGCTTTTGCCCTCCACAGGTCTTGCCTTCTCCCCCGAGGAACGCGTCAACAAGAATCTCACTGGTCTCCTTCCCCACACCATGGAGAGTCTTCAGACCCAGTGTGCCCGAGCGATGAAGATGATTCACACCCGTCAGACTCCCATCGACAAGTACCTATACCTGTCCTCCATCAAGGACCAGAACATTGACCTGTTCTACCGTCTGCTTATGGATAACATCCGTGAGCTGATGCCCCTCGTTTACACTCCCACCATTGGTGATGTGTGCCTGCAGTACTCGAGCATTTACACTCGCCCTGAGGCTCTGTATATTTCCATTAAGCAACGCAAGTCCATTCGCACCATGCTGCAGAACTGGCCCTGCAAGACTCCCGAGATCTGTGTCGTTACTGATGGTTCTCGTATCCTTGGTCTTGGTGACCTGGGTATCAACGGTGTTGGTATCTCGGTCGGCAAGCTCGCGCTCTACACTGGCGCTGCTGGTATCCACCCAGAGAAGACACTTCCCATCGTCTTGGACTGCGGTACCAACAACGAGGAGAACCTTGCTGATCCTTTCTACCTGGGTCTCCGCCAGAAGCGCCCCTCTTTCGAGGAGCAGCAGGCTTTCATGGATGAGTTCATGGAGGCTGTCCATGACGTTTTCCCCGACATGGTTGTTCAGTTTGAGGATTTCGAGAGCCAGAAGGCGTTCGACTACCTCGACCGATACCGCAACCAGTACAAGTGTTTTGTGAGTAGCAGGGACATGCTGAGAGAAATAATTCGATTCGCTAACCTATATCTAAGAACGACGATATCCAGGGAACTGGTGCTGTTGTCCTGGCTGGGTAAGCAATATTTCACGACTGTACCACTTGGTATCAGACTAACAGATACAGTTACATCGGTGCCGTAGATTTGTCCAATGTCCCAATTGATGACCAGCGCTTGGTCTTCATGGGAGCCGGTTCCGCCGGTGTTGGTGTTGCTAAGCAGCTTGTCGAGTACTACACTCGTCGCGGTCTTACTGAGGAGGCTGCCAAGAACAAGTTTTGGCTGGTAGACACCAAGGGTCTTGTTACTCAGGACCGTGGTGACAAGCTTGCTGAGCACAAGAAGTACTTCGCTCGCACTGACAACAACGGTCAGCAGTTTCGCACTCTTGAGGAAGTGATCGAGTACGTCAAGCCCAGCGCTCTCGTTGGTCTGACTGCCACATTCGGCGTTTTCACCGAACCTGTTGTCCGTGCTCTCACCTCTTCCGTCCAGGAAGGTGGCATCGACCGCCGTCCTATTCTCTTCCCCCTCAGCAACCCTTTGACCAAGGCTGAGTGCACATTTGAGCAGGCCATCCAGTGGACTGATGGCACTGTTCTCTTCGCCTCTGGTTCCCCCTTCTCCCCTGTCAAGGCCAAGTTCGGCGACGAGTCCCAGGCCACTACCTACTACCCTAACCAGGGTAACAACGTTTACGTCTTCCCTGGTCTGGGTCTGGGTGCCATTCTCGCCAAGGCCTCGCGCGTCACTGATGAGATGGTGTACACGTCTGCCGCAGCTCTTGCAGGTTCTCTCAATGCCGATGAGGTGCAGAAGGGTCTGATCTACCCTCGTATTGAGCGTGTCCGTGACGCCAGTGTGATTGTTGCCCGTGAGGTGATGAAGGCTGCTCGTCGTGGCGAAGTCTCAGAACTTCCTGAGTCTCAGTGGGCCGAGTGGGAGGAGTGGGGTGATGTTACCCTCACCAAGTACATCAAGCAGCACATCTATGAGCCCCTCAGCTTTGATGACAGCCCGGCCAAGCTGTAAACAGCCCTGCCTTGGGTCTAGGAAGAGACACACTTGTGTCGTATCATCCTGTTCACGTGAATGAGAATGGTAACTCGAGGGGTTCAACCCGGTTGATCGGTGACCGCACTTGCGGGCAGGCGCTTTGAGAATGGTCGGCCGCATGTCGGTGCTTGAACAGACTTCTGTTTTGTGCTACATGCGGCCGTTTCCTTTCCATCGTCCAGAATGTTTTGATACCTACTCATGTTTTCATTAGCGATTTGATCGCCAATCATGAGAAGTTTTCTGAGCGACCCCTTGGACGGGGTTTTTTGCGTTTCAATAATCTGCGTCATGCGTTAACGGCTTTATAATTATTTGAATGTGGTATCGAGGGCAATAGAGTTGGATAAAAAGGAGGCGTGGAATGACCGTATGTGACGGTTGAAGGATGAGACTGAAAACATGGATACGAACTTTATACCTACAATGTGCTCCTTTGTCTCTGATGTGATGTGTTGATGACCTACCTTCATGCCTATGCAGCCATGCGGGTCGTGGAAACATCCCGTGCTCGTGTCCATTTCGTAGGCTTGACGTTCTCTTTTCGATTGTTGTTGGTGTAGCCGAATACTTTTTTGTTTCAGGAACGAGGTTGAAAAGGCGGCGTCACATGACTCGGGGACCCGTTCGGAGGCCCGTTAGAAAGCTCGGTGGCGACTTCGGTGATGTCCATGAAATCAAGTTTCGTTTGATGTCGGGGGGATATCGGGGGGATATCGAAGGCCGACGAGCGAAAGGAGCAAGTGCTGATCGTTCTCGGGGAAGGTCTCGCCGGGCAGTGTCTTCTTCTTTCCGTCTTTGTCATGGGTGCACAAACCAGCCTTGCTGGATGGACCCTGGTTCTTTGAGCGGAGAGGGTTTGAGGGGACGATGGTGATGGGTGGATTTGGGCTAGGGAAGGAAGCAGTCAGGCAGGCAGGCAGGCAAGCAGATAGGCAAGTAGGCAGAGATATCCAAAGTAGATATGGACAAGGCGACGGGTATCTCCATAGCCGCGGTTGTAGATGCGGCTATGAGAACGAGCACGAGCCAGGAGCAGTACCCATGCCCTTGACGCAATCTGGACAAAGAAGCGAAAGGGGGCAATCGAAGATCTCGCACAAGAGAGGGGAGACCCACGCGTGTGGGAGGGCGTTGGGGGGGAAGTGGTTTTTGTTGTCGGACATTCTGTCGTAAGATGGCATGGGATTGGCAAAGACGAGGTCATGAGTGGTGAAAATGTCGGTAGCCGAGCGGATTTTCGCAGGAAAGCTCGGGGCCGAGTGTTGGGGGTGAACCGGGCTGGCAGCCGGTGGCATTTCTGGGGGTGGGTCGTGGCAGCAGCTACAGCGAATAGCGTGAGGCAATTCTGTCCATACCAAAAGGGGTGGCGGCAGTGGCCGTGAGACATATTCTGGTCAACGGAAAAAGGGTCAACGCAATTGGACGGATGGGTGTGCTCGACTGTGGGCATGGGGATCATCAATTGAACAAGGATTTTGTCAGGTTGCTTCATTTGAACACGACGCGATGCTATCAATGGCTCCTTCCACCAGCTGATGTCCGCTTCTGTCTCTTGGAACTGGGTTTTTGCTAGTGCGCCTCTGAGTGTGTGTGCAGGGTGGGGACCTCGATCCCGGGGCCGGCCCCGAGTATCGGGACTCAGGACCGGAGACAGAGCGGGGATGGGGCCAATGCAAGACGACACCGGGATGTTGTGGGATTGGCAATTGCAGCATACGGACACGGCGGGCGTTGGAAGAGGCGAGGGTTTGGGTGCATTCACGTATTCGCCTGGATGCCAAGCAATTACCAAGCCCGGGTTGCTCCTCGCAGTAATCTAGGCCGAAAGTCAGTAAGTAGGCGAAGCACACGCTGACCAAAAGCCGAAACGCCTGCCGTGCCTCTCCTCTGCGGTCAGTCATGTGGGGATCATGTTGGACGCTGCCCTCGGATGGAACAATGCCCTGGTCCTGTCTCGCCAAACAAAATTGTTGTTGCAGCGTGGCATTTCAGATTGTCACCTAAATATCGATGGACGACTCCGCATGTTCCTGGCCATTGTCTGGGGTGGTGGGCTGGTGGTCCTCTGCCTGCCAAGAGGCAAAAAGAGAGTTTCGATCTGATGGTGACTGGCCGCGCACTCGATCCTCAGTATAATCAATTATTGTGGCAGTGGAACGAGGCGAAGGCCCACGAGCTTCTTGATGTGGCAGGGGATGGCAGAGACGTCTGAATTTTTTTTTTTAAATTTTTTTTTTTAAAACAAAAGGCAGCTTGTCCGCCTGTCCCGGTGGCCTTTCTTATACGGAGATTTTCCCCTCCTCTGGGAGCGTTGGACAGAACCAGAAGGCCATGCACTCTGTCACACTGGGCTTTGTCGCTTATTCAGACTTGGAGTAAAGGAGGAAGAAATGGTTGCACAGCACGCCCTCAGGCGGGAGATCAGCCACCCCTCCCCCATCTGCTTCATGAGACACAAACCACGCCGCAGAGCGCCTGGTGCTGAGCGAGAAGATGGTTAACGGCTGGCAGACGTTGAATTAACAACACTGACTTGCGAAGCCTGGCCGGAATCCGCGGAACGACCTAGGACCTAACGTTCAATACAATTCTAAATATTTCATAGTTGTCCTCACCGACGATGAGACCCGGAAGCAGATCGAGTCAAGAGCTCAAATGTCAGGGCCATGACACCAGCTACTGCATGTTGATGGGCTTGACTTGGCACGAGACGTCCGGGGACCCACTCGCACCCCATGGAGAAGGGAAAAAATTGTTTACGGCTTCCCAGGGCGGAAGATTGATGAGGAGCAGAGGGGACCCGCTGAATGGACTTCAAATTCCACTCTGGGAGGCGAGGGTGCTAGTAATAGACCAGGGGACCACCGGACGTTCAGTTCCGCCCCGCCCACACCGCGTTGCGGCATCTTCAACGGCAGGGCTCGGTACGTGGCCGATGGAGGGTAGCGACGTTTGAGAGGGCAAGAAGGCCCACACCGGGGCCGGGCATCCACTACAGACTGGCTCCGCTGAGGCTGGCTGGGTTCTGCTTTCGGTGATTGAGCTACATTGTGGCACTGTGAAAGGTGAGCCGGCCACCAAGGAAAAGTCTTTTGCCTGACATAGTTATTTCGGGTGTGTTTAGCACTGTAAGGGTTGAACTTGATGAGCACGGTTGCGTAAAACAATCAATTGACTCGCAGGCAAGCGGTGAGAGGCTCACAGTCAGTCGGGTGAGTGTCAACGGTGAGCCATGACAACGGTGGCTTATCGAGGCAGCCTAAGACCTGGCCCAAGGTGGACAGGGTTGGGTAGGTCAACGGTGAGGAAACGGTCACGGGAGAGGTTTTGTTAAAAACCCAGCAGCCTATAAGATGCCAGAGAGCATTGAGCAGCAGGAGCCACGGGATTCAGTCAACGATGACGAAGGTGTCCGTTATGACGGAGTCAGAGCGGCGTGTGTCAAGATGATGTGGGATGGAGGAGAAGGAGTGGAGCCGGAGCGGACTTGGGCCCCGTGAGCTCTTGATGACTGTGCCACCAGAGAGGCCTAGAAACTCAAGGCGCAGCAGAGTCGGGTACAAAGCACTTTGCGGCAACTTATTTCTCGTGTGCTTTTCCTCTCCGGTTGCTTCGGGGGGGCTTAGGGCAAAGAAGTTAATTAGTTGACTATTGTGCGTTTCTTTTTCGTATCCGGGTTTACAGCTCAAGTCGGTGACTTACTTCCACTTCTGAATTCCAAATGTAGGGACATGGCTCCTATCGGCAACACGGGCACCTTGATGACGCGCTGGAGCAGAAGCCCAACAGTTGAATTAATAATTGCTCTGATTTTAGCCATTCTAGCTCAGACACTTGCACCCTGGATCCTTTTGCAGCGACATGCATTGCTGGACAAAATCGGCAAGCTGTGTTGCGTTGTGTTGTGTGCCGCCATATCGGACATGCACTCCCCGAAGGTCACCCCCCCTCCCTTTCAAGGTGTCTGCAAGGTGTACGGCAAAAGTATTTCGTAAGCGTTTGGGCCATCGTGACAGAGATTTCCTCGGGCTTTGATTCGTCCGCCCTGGGATTGTTGGCCAAGCTCTGGTCAGGCTGTTGCAATTGCCAGGGAACGCGACATAACCGAACTTTGCCGACTAATCTCCGCCATTGGCTGGGGTGCCTCGCTGTGGCGGGCGGCCCGCTCATTCATTGGCTCAAGCGAGATCCTGCAAGTGAGGTTTCCACCCGTCCGTGATGCTTTTGCGCCGGGCTAACGGCACTAGTGTTAATGGGCGGTTTTGACCTGTAGGCATTGGATTTGGTTCCCAACGCGATGAGTTGTGTTGCTGCGCTTGGGATCGAAACTAGACAACAGCGGACAGCGAGTGTGTGATCATCGGGGAATTCCATCGCGATACGAGGCGGATTGCGGGAATTGGGGCCGCCGTTAGAGCCCTCCTGCATGGACCACGGCCCTCTTCTCGCGAACCATCTTCACCTTGTCCAGGTGCTCAGTATCCACCTCCAAATCCACATGGATTCCATCAATCTAGACGACTCGAAGGAGCTCCATTACTGGTCACCGTGCTCGAGCTCCGTAATGCGGGATAACTGGAGCTGAATGAAAGCTGTGAAAAACTTGTATCCATCCCTGGACCTGGTCTTGGACGGAATGGTCTCCACAGCGCGCAAGTCTGCGTCTGTTTGCGGTCCCTCGTGATGTGCCAGGGCTGCCAACCTCACACCACACCCCCCCCCTTGGGTCAACGGGGCTGCTGACTCGATCCAAGTGCCCACTGTGCGACGAGTGATTGGCCGCTCCACACTCTGTTGACAAACTGTGGGGGGGGGGGGAAGCCGAGCAAAGGAGCCACCCTAACGATGGGGGCTGCAAGGATTGGAGACGAATGGAGCAGCTGGATGATTTGGTCAATGCTGAAGAAACTGGGGTGCGCCGGTGCGTGCGGTCTTTGCGTTCATGATGAGACCCAGAACTTAGGACACACGAACAAGATGTGACGTGATAAGAACCGCAGAGGGTACGGGATTTGACGAAGTTCTTGTCTCAAAAGACAAACCTGCCCATGACTAGAACGAGCTGATGAATGAAGGGGACGTTCAATATCGAGAGGATGGGGACTTGAGAGCATTGTTTTCAGTGACTTCGGTCCTCGAGCTCTGTCGAGTTGCAAGAAAGAAGGAGGATATTACGGACTTGGTTATGTACCTTGGCTAACGGCCGCAGCACACTGCTTGTGACGTCCCTGATACTACCTCCTGCCTGGGCGGGTTGGGAAACACGTACGGTATACGGCGGCGAGTTTTCTTATCTCAATTGCACCCAGACACGGAATGCAATACGGAGATGGTTATTTACATGCACAAGTGTCGACTCGTCATATGGGTGCGCAGGAGGGAGCATCACTTTCCTGACGATGGCAGGGCTCCCCGCCATCGATGTGAGGTGGAATGATGAAGGGAGCCATCCGGACCCTCCCCCTCCCCCAAACTTAAGGTGCGTGTGGTGTGGCAACGCTTAGTTCTCTGAAGGATGCATGCTCGCGTGGAGCCGGGGTAGCAGAGGAGGGGGAGGCGCTGCCGACCAAGGCTACCCCAGGAAAGGGACGAGATTGATGGCGGAGGAGGAATACGACTTGTCTGGAAGGCTGGAGAAGGCTTGATGCGCATGAGGGCATATGACGAACGCGACCAACCAGAGTCAAGACCAAGACGTTGGTTGGTTGCGCATGGACGCAGCACCCGGGGACGGACGATTGAAACGTGCCTAGTTCCAGGCTATCAATCCCAGAGAAGGGGAGAGAGGCGCATCTGGGTCGCTTGGCACCCGCTCATAAAGGTTGGGGGAGGGGAAGTCACGGGAGAGGGGAAGGGGAAGGGGAAGGGGGATTCGACAACGTTGTTGGCCTGTCAAGTTGTCATTCTGCAAGTCTTTGGAGCATTCACTATCTCGAGCAAGTGTGATATGCACGCACGCAGACGCTGCCGATTCCTTTTCCCCCCGTCTTCCCGGCCGCCTGCGGGTCGCACAATTCAGACACAAGTTGGATCGGGGACCTACATAGATAGGTCGCCGCTGTTGTGGGCGTCAGCACTGTACCATCACCACTGAGATCCATTGATGCCCTGCCGGATTGACCTCCGCGCCTGTCGCCGTGACACTCACAGTGCTCTTGGTGATGCATCCCCACCTGGAATAGTGGGGAGCGAGGGCCACTTTCGCTCTGACTTGCTGCCGCGTCCCCCCGCCCACTTTTGCTCCTCCCGCCTTCTCGCATCAACATGACCGAAAGAGAAACAGATGGGTCAAGCTTGGTTTTCTGCTGCAATCCCCACACCCACACACACGCGCACGCCCATCCGGACGCTCACCCACACCTGGCAAAGTAACACAGTACCCAGAAACCCAGAAAAGGCTCTCTCGCTCTGCCTGTCTGTCTCTCTTTTTCTTCAATGCCACGGTGCCACCTCCAGACTCCGTTCGGTACCTTGCTACACTCTTTACCGTGTATGGTGTAGGTCCGTTCCGCCCATGCCGCTATCCAAAATCCGGGCACACAGGATCCCCACCATGCAAGCAGCGCGAGGGTTGTGATACGTACCGCCCCCCTGTTACGTTCACCCTCTCCTGTCCGTGATTGTGGCACTGGCCGTGGCCCTGCAGACCCCTCGACGCCGCCATTGACACCCTTTTGTTGTCACTCGCTCGAGCACGAATGACGCCCCCCAACGAAGGCGTCACACACCCTCCACTCCACCAGGCTTGACCTTGCCTTTTGCCCAAACTCCTTCGCCCCTTCACGAGCCCTCGCCTAGACTAGTGACCAGAATATAATAACCATCCACCCCCCCACCCGCCCCGGATTCCTCTCTTTGGTTTCGAACTCTTCGATTGTCATCCTCTGCTGCGAGTGAACATTTGTCACTGTCTTGGGTTGGGCGTGTGCTCCAACCATATCCTTGGGATCGTGGTTGTCGTTGAGCTTCGCTTGATCCAAATCGCTTTGACTGCCAGCCTTGCTAGCGCCCTACTCTCCACCCACACAACCCTCTTGACCTTTTCGACAACGAATCTTGTGGCGCCCATTGTTGATTAGCGATCCCGACGACGACGACAACGAAGAGCACGCTTTTTGACGACTGCCATTTCTCCCTCACGAAGCCAATCGCTGCTCATTAATGAACCGTGAAAAACTCGACGACTGCCATCTCGACAGCTCTAAGAAAAAAAATCTCCACTCTACCGCCTTTCAGCTTACTACTCCGGTCCGCTTGACTGGAAGCTTTCATGAGAATTGGTGTCGACACGCGTTCACCCTTTTCAACTTTACCAATTCGGAACCCCGGAATCCCAGTTCCGCGAACGGCCCGTAAGCGCTGTTATTTACCGTATTCGACGATCGCATCTCTGGGCAATCCCGTCACTAGTTGGCTATAGCTGACCTTGATTAATTCCCAACTTCCAAAGACGCCTCCTCATTCAAATTGGAGGGTTTTCAACCTCGAATTTCTTACGCTGGATGGAAAACGCACCAATTTTCGCAACCATGACAGCTGAAGCCTCAGAAGGATCCGCCGCCCCACCTTCACCGGCGTCCCCATCGGCCAAGGCTGGCGGCGCGGATAAGAACAACAAGAAGCGAGCTTCACCCTCTGGAGATTCAGAACAGCCTCAAAAAATCACCAAGCGCCGTGCTGCTCGTGCATGTGTTTCATGCCGAGCCCGAAAGGTCCGATGCGATGTTGTTGAGGGAGCTCCCTGTGGAAACTGTCGGTGGGACAATGTTGAGGTAGGCACCGGCTGCTTCGGGTCTTGTTGGCCCGTTTTTAATCTGTTATCTGTGCTAACATGACCAGTGCGTTGTCCAAGAAAGTCGCAGAAGAAAGTGAGTGGTTTTCGAGCCTTTCCTGGTGGAGGGATAATTGCGGCCCTGGACGTGAATTCTGCGTTGTTAATTCCGGTTGCTTCTAATGAGTCATCCGACGAGGATATTCATTTACTAACCAACTTTATTTTGTAGGAAGAATCTTCTTACTGCCAGCACTGCAGGCCAGCCCGTATCCGCCGAAGCACAGCTGCGTTGCAAGACGGCTTCGACAAACCCCAATCCTGTGGCTATCAGCACCGCAGACCTGCGACGACCAAGCAGCGGCTCGGCCATCTCCACAAGTAGCATTGATGGTCCTAGCAGCTTCATGAGCAATTCTGGCCTCGATAGCCATGTCCCTCACATGATTTGTAAGTTTCGCTGACGGCCCACACCAAGCTGTTTTGTGTGCTCCTGTCCACTGTCCTCTCTCATTGGTCGCCATCTCTTTTTTGGAGAACGCCTCCGTTCTCCGCATTTTCAGCCGCCCCTGATCCACATTTCTCATGTACCCCGCCTCTCGCAACCCTGAGCTTCGATCACATGAAGATGACAATGAGACTATTGCTGACCACGAGACCTCCAGACCAGCGCTCTGGCTATCGCCACGACCCTGTTCTGCTGAACAAGCTGCAGACAACCGACGGAAGCGCTCAGCGCGTGGGGTGGTCCAACCTCATGACCACCGCCTCTGTCTTTGACAATCTGCGATCGACCCAATTCATCAGCTCCCTCGATGAACCGTCAGACCCTTCTAAGCTGCCTGGTTTCATGCGCCCACTCCCCAGCAAAATTGCCGCTGAAGATGTCAAGTACCTCCAGATCAAAGGTGCCCTGTCCGTTCCCGCCCTGCCGCTTCAGAATGCCTTGCTCCAGGCCTATGTGGAATTTGTCCACCCTTACATGCCTCTTATGGATCTTGGCAACTTCCTCAACGTGCTCAACAACAGAGATGGGCGCAATGGCCAAACCAGCCTTTTCCTTTACCAAGCCGTCATGTTTGCAGGGTCCGCTTTTGTGGACATGAAATATCTGCGCGAGGGGGGTTACACCACGCGAAAGGCCGCCCGCAAGTCGTTTTTCCAGAAGACCAGAGTAAGTTTTGTGCTACCGATAGTTCATTGATGACGTGGGGTGGATATTCACATGTCAAACAGCTACTGTACGATTTCGACTACGAGTCCGACCGTCTCATCCTGGTCCAGGCCCTTCTGCTAATGACGTATTGGTATGAAACACCAGATGACCAAAAGGATACTTGGCACTGGATGGGTGTCGCAATTTCATTGGCTCACACGATCGGACTTCACCGCAACCCCGGTTCGACGAGCATGGCCCCCTCTAAGCAGAAACTGTGGAAGAGGATTTGGTGGTCATGTTTCATGCGTGACCGTCTAATTGCCCTCGGCATGAGGCGCCCCACGCGCATCAAGGATGAAGACTTTGACGTGCCGATGCTTGAGGAGAGCGATTTCGAGATCGAGGTCCTCCCGGAGGACAACACGGTCATCCCAGCCTCGTGCACACTCGTGCGGGATCTCGACATGCAGCGGGAACTCGCTACCATGTGCATCGCCAAGGCGCAGCTTTGTGTGTGTATCAGTCACATGCTCAAGGCTCAATACTCTGTCCTCATTCGGGACAAGGTGAAGCCCGAGAACACGACTAATAGCACTATGATGCTAATCCCCAATAAGCAGCTCGACAATGTCGAGAGTGTCAACGAGGTCGACCATGAGCTCATGGCGTGGGCCGAGTCCCTGCCTACCTGCTGCCAATATCGCACCTTGACCCCCTTGGATGTCAAGGACGGCCGATCCACAATCGCGGTGCAGCGAACGCTGCTGCACATGGTATACTACACGACCATATCTGCCCTCCACCGACCGCAGTTCCTTCCTTCATCGCCTCTTCAGGCACCGACGACCTCCCGTCAGGTCCAAGATATGTCAAGATTAAGAGTACGAGATGCTGCCATGCACATCACTCGAATGGCAACAGAGCTGCACCAATGCCGTTTGGAGCGCTTCCTACCCACGACCGGTGTTACTGTGATTCTGCCAGCCATGATTATCCACCTGCTGGAAATGAAGAACCCGGCACCGCAGTCTCGCGAACGTGCCACCAGGGGCTTCCGACAATGCATGCGCGTAATGGAAAAGCTGCGTGAGGTTTACGCTGCCGCTGACTACGCCACCGGCTTCCTTGATGCTGCCCTGAGAAAGGCAGCCATCGATATCAATGCCAATATTGCCTCAGCAACCGCAACCATGATGAAGAGGGTTCCGGTTGACTTCAGCTCTCAGACACCACCACCCGAGAATGCGCCATACATGACAGCTTCCGAGTCCTTGTTCAACGAGAAACCAAGAGAGAAGCGACCCGCGCCGGCACCCGCGCCGATGAACACAATGATGCCGCCCAACACAATCAACGCCGCGGCTCTAGAGTTGTCAACCAACTCACCACCACAAACTGAGCTGGAATCGCCAGCCGGAATTACACCGAGCGCGAGCGGCGCATCAGAGGAGATCCAGCTTGATGTGGAGCACATGGATCTTGACTTTATGCAAAACCACGATGAATTTGACTGGAACGCAGTCACCGGAACCGATTTTGATGTCGATCAGTGGCTTCAGTTCCCTCCTGAGGGAGTTGCGAACCAAGATGAGAACCTGATTGCCGGTGTCCTGGGCCGCGGTGACGAGCCACCAACCATGTCTGCCGAGCAAGCCTTGAACTGGGCCATCAACGCCGAAGTGGACGCGAACGCCATGGTGACGGATACACTTGGCCAGGGCGAGGTTCCTACGCAGGCCTAACACTTCATTATTTTTTCTATATTGAACGTCTGGGTTTGTTTGTGATACGTTTGTGGGAGGAAATTTGGTATGGAGTCTGGGATTTCGTTGCTTTTCTCAGGAGTACCGCATTAGAGTCTGGCGTCATTGTTTCTTCTGGATGTTGGGGCGTTGAGTACGGGCTCAGGCCCCCAAGTATGGCGCAAATGTTATTTGGAACGGATCGGAGAATTGTCCGATTTTTAAGATTTCTTCTTTTCTTGTCTGTGGGGGCACCAAAAAAAGCGACGTTCAACATGACAGTTACGAAACTAATTCAACCGACGAGTTGAAGGTTCCCGAGAGGGGAGATGAGGGCGTAGAGGACGATGGAAATGTTGATGCGGGCATATCTCCATCGTCACCCTCTTCTGGCCTCGTTGCGGTACATACTAGCTAGAAGAAGACAAAAATAAGCACGAATGTTTAAAAACAACCTTGGCGCGTTTCGGTTTTGTAACTACATCAACTGTTGGCATGACTACTTGAATGCTGTCGAGAAGAATGGGATGAAGTTGTTAGGGCGATGAGAGTAGATGACAGAGTATGGAGTGAGATGACGGATGAGACGATGAGCCATTGTGCGATGACCCATCGTGTGACGGGGCTAGATCCTAATGTCTCACGCGTCTGGAATCTTCAAATCTGGTTACCGATTATCGGAAAGGCGTGGGGAACATGGTTGATACAGACGGGTTGGGTCGGACGAGAGTGCGTCGATAATGAGCGAGGCGAATGAGAAGCAGCTAGAAAGAGTGGGGCAGGGAGGGGTGGCAACAAGTCCGTCCCGGCCGAGAACATGCAACCGTGAGTGCGAACTGTCGCGTGTTTGCCCAATTCCTTCGTCTGGCCCAGTCACAGACATCTTATTACCCCACTTAACCCCGGCATGAAAGAGCATGGCCTCATGAGAACGGTGGCTTTGAGTCCGTGCCTCTCTGATGTTGTTTTGGGTTCCTGATTGGGGATTCAGATGCTGTAAGATGGCTTTCGCATGGGGTGAGCGGGCCCAAGAAGATGGGATGGACCCTGTGAGTAAGACGTCAGGTGAAGTGTAAATCATGCCGCGCCGAACGGTAATGACGGCAGCGAGAGCAAAAAAGAAAAAGATAAGCAACGTTAGGGAGAAGGGACGAAGAAAAAGGAAAACAAGGGGAGAAAATCAAACCCAGACGCGGCCAAACGGCCGAGGGACGAAGCTGAGACTGAGTTTTGACAGACAAGGAGTGGCATGGGGCCGAGAGCGGGAGCGACACGGACAATAACAGGCCGTCTGTGACGACGTGGTCTGTGATAGAGGCATCCATGTCTCGCAAGAGTGTGCAATTAATGAATGAGGTGGTTCGTTCACCATGCTTGCCGTCTCGGCTCTAATGTTCTTGCACACTATGACTGAGCCTTCAGATGCGACAAAAGTCTGACCACGTCTCATGTGTTTGGCGTTGCGTTCGCTGATATTTTGTTTTCTATTTTGCGAAATGAAATAAAACAAAACTATTTGTTTATTATGATTGTGTGTGTGTGTGTGTGTGTTTTTTTTTTTTTTTTCTCTCCTTCTTTTTAGTATGACAAACTGCCCGCTTTCGCAGAAATTGTGCCCGGACCGGCGTGCCCGCCAATCTCCGTAATCTAAATGATCGCCCCGGAAGAACGCTACGTAGCCGGGTCCCAAGGAGAAGGTCCAATCCGAACCCCGGTATTGTTGGATACAGTAGCCAGGGTGAACAAGCGAGAAGCCCAGGCGAACAAGAGAAGAAAAGGTAATAAAAACAAAAATGATAGGAAAAAAATTAAAAAAAAAATTCTTGAGCAGACCTGCCTAGGGGTACTGCCGCCCCTGGCCTGGCTTGGGCTGCTCGTCTATCTGGTTGATGGGCCAAACGCCATGTAGCAGCTTTAGCGCAACGAGGCTTCTCCAGGGACCATTTGGCCAGCCGCTGAGGAATGAACGGCCTGGCGTTCTAGTGTCTTTTATGGCTGTCAGTTCAATGTCAATAATTTGGGGTGCATCTTTGGACCCTGGTCAACGCCGGCCACCCGTTATTTTTGGATGCCATGGTCTGCTTCTCATTTAATCTTGGCTTAGGCGGCTGTCGCTTGTTTATTTATTTTTTTGCAGCCTTCCTTTCCAGCTCAGACTACTTACTGTTCCTTCTCCCCCCCTCAATCCTCCTCTCCTTCTCATCCATGTTGTTTACCTTGTTTAGCAAGCCTGTCGTTCCTTGTTTCCAAACCCTACCTCACTTAGATTGTTCCTTTGTGCGCTTCTCTGTTTCATTCTATCACCTGATTCGATCTTCATCGTCCCACTGCTTCTGCCGCACTCGCACGCACCCGATCCCTCGACCCCCGATCCTCGACGCAATAGCAGAGCCCCTTAAGGGACGTTGGCCACAGCTCCCGTTCGACCGTCCAAGCAAACGGCAAGACGTAAGCGCATCCGCATAAAAGACGCGCCTTAGCACCCGGCAGATAGGCATACCGGCCAGTTGAGACATTTGACAACGATTCGCTGTTGTGCTGCGACAAACATTCCCGCTCCCCGCGCCGGCTCGTCTTTGAGCCTACCGAAACCTTACGTGCAGACAGCGCAGTGCCTTATCCACCCCAGCCCAGCTGCCCGTCATCCTCGGAATACGCCGCAGCAGCGCCTCCACGTCACCTCCACTTCCGACGTCCAGCTGTGCTTTGAACACGACACACGACGGTCCCCTGTGGGCGCAAGGCACCGTGGACCATTCGGGTCGAAGGATTCCACGCCGAGCTACGTAGTTTGTGCCCAGCCACGGCGATAGTCGCCAACCAACCAGCGCCCACGTCCCCGCGAACCACGCATCAGCACATTAGCACGCACCACCAAGCACCAGCACACACAGCGCACAACGCAAACACACACGGACACACTCTCTTTTTCTCTCCACACTGCACCGTGTGTGGCCGTCCGCGCCGCCCCGGACATTTCCACTTCATCGACAGCTCGCGACCGCGACGTGGCCCCTGCCCGACCACATCTTCAGGTTTTTTTTTCTTGCCTTCTCGTGCGGCTGCATCTGCATCTCCGCCTGCACTCTTTCGTGTGCGCCCGTCGCCCGATTCCGTTCCTTAGCCGCCCAGGCCGGCATCGCCATCCTCTTTATAAACCCTTCCCCCTCTCCGCCCTTTCGTCCGCCATATCGCCTACCTCTAGGCAAGGGCGGTTGTATGAGACTAGTCTAGGGCTTCATTGTCCCCTCCCCCTCGCTCTTTCCGATAGACCTTCTCCTTTGCATCGCAGCGGCTGCCTCGCTCTCCCTCTACGTGGCGCGTCTGCCAGTCTCAACCAACACCTCCAGCCGCCACCGTCTGCAATCCATTACGACCCTAAGCAGACATATATCCTGCAGCCTTGTCGAAATCGCAGACTGCTCAAACCTCAACACCCCCCCGGCGCCTTCTCTCTTCGACATGGGCATCACAACCGTCACTCGCGCCCGCCCTGTCGCCCTGTCCCCAGGCTCATAGACGGACGATGCGATCGCCATCACTAACGCTCACTCACATCACCGCCATTTGACTAACGCAACCATGACGGACCACCCTGCACACATCATCAAGCCCGCGCGGCACCCCGCCCCGTCACCGCCCCCCAAAAACCGCCTTACCGATGACATTTTCGCACATCTTGCCCCACGCACCGCTGTCGACGCTCTGACAAATGCCACTGGCGCCCTGCGGTCGTGCCTCAGCGGCGCTTCCATGGGCGAGCGCGACTTCACAATTCGCACCGCCATTGCTTCAAAGACTATTTGGGAATGGGTGGAAGAAATACAGGACTGGCCTTGGCCCTCAGAGCCCGGTCCAGCCGGGTTCGAGATGCCCAATGCTCAGCGCAAAAGTCTCGTTGCAGAAACTGCTAATTCAGATGAAAATGACAGTGAGTACATGGGTAGCTTGCCTGCCAAAGAAGTGGCCAGTTACGAAAAGAGGCTGGCTCAGATCCAGTACGAATTGGACAGCTTAGAAATCGAAGAAATCAAGGCTCATGTCCTCAACAACCACATCCTGCCCCTGTCCCGACCCGGCACACCGTTCTCTGAGTTTACCAGCACAGGGATGCTATCACATTCCAGCTACAACCGCATGGACGACCTAACAGCCGTTATCACCGCCATTGTGGTCAAGGCGCTACCCAATTTGGCAAAACTGTCTCGCCTGCAGCACACTTGGACCTTGCGTATCACCGTTCTGCGTCGCGTTCCTCCCTTGCTTTTAGCTATCGAGGATGCAGAAATTGCGCTCCAATCTGGCTGGAACGCCATCTCGCTGCCTTCTAAGAAGATGCCAGAAGATGGTCACCCTTCGCCAAAAGGATCCACCCTCCTGAGGAAGGACTTCGATGTAATGAGGGTTGTGCTCGAGAAGAAAGTTTCTCACCCCGGCCGTAGCCTCGATTACATGCTGGATTGCCTCGAAGGCCTACCTGACACTCTGCCTGATGAATGGCTAGATCGTATGGAGAGTGTCGAGCGAGGTTATGCCGAATGGGTCGCGGCCTCTGAACGGAAGATCAGGGAAACTGAGTGGGCCATGTCCATTAGAGCTCAGAGCCAATCTCGGTCACCTTCCCCCGCTAAGAGATCAGTGGACGCCACTGAGGATTCCGAGTTTTTCGCCCAAGACGAAAGCTTCATTCCTGAGGAGTCATCTAGTGATTGTGAGAGTTCTCTGGGAAGTGATGCTGAGATTGGTCCTATCCCATTCAAGTTGCCTCGTCCGCAAGCTCCCGCCGGGTTTACTGGTGACCCCAGAAAGTTTTCTGGTATCTCAGAAGCCGAGACAATCGTTCCGTCCCGTCAACTGAACACTCTCCCAGAGAATGAGTATGAGAGTGAATCAGAAAGCCCTTCCGTTATAATTAACGATATGGAGGACTTGGAGGAACAGCGATCCGATCAAGTTCATGATGTTAGAGATGTTGTATTGCCCTCTGTTGAAGGACAGCAACCACCTACACCGACCACACATCTCTTCCCTGACTCTGTCCAGAGCACACCCCGAACTCCTGAGCATGGATCTATTATCGATTCCGAAGTAGTGGGCAACACTCCAAGCTATCTTGATCGAGAAAAGTCTCCTGAACTGCCTCCTCTTCGACCCGCTATTCGTCATGTTAGCGATGAGTCTCACGACTCTTTCGATACCCAAAGAGCCTCGTCTCACTTTGACGGCCTCTCCAGCGATCTTCCCGAAGTTTCCAACTCGCCTAACCTTCGTCGCAACCGCATTCGCGAATCAGAGTACATGCAAGCCAGCCCGCCAAGCTCGCCGCCACTGGAAGCTGATCTCCGGGAGTCGTCCATTCCTCCCTACAGCCCCCCGATGACGCCCAGCAGGAATGACGATGACTTTCTCATGCCCAACAGCGCAATCGACGATTCGTTCAATGATGACTTCGACGATTCGATTTCGCTTTCTGAATTCACCCACTCGATCGATCGTCGGGACAGTGTAGGAGATCAGCACCTTCAGAGACAAATCAAGGAGATCATATCCGGTATTCCAGCTAAAATTAAGCTTTCGTCAGACCTGCCCGCTATCAACCTCAACCCTCCCGATTTGCAGCTGCCTCGCATTCGTAAGAAGCCATCCGTGGAGCCTTTCCGTAGAAGCGCATCTGGTCTCTCTTCGCGAGCCGGCACGCCATCTTTTACCCTTTCGCCCGCCAAACACACTAGACCGAGGAACCGAAACCATCAGGAGATCAAGGTTTACCATCTATCGAGATCGACGGGCGAAGCCCCGATTAAACTCTTCATCCGATGCGTTGGAGAGCACGGCGAGCGTGTCATGGTCCGAGTCGGCGGAGGTTGGGCAGATCTTGGGGAGTACCTCAAGGAGTATGCCAGCCACCACAAGCGCCGATCCGCCAGTGGCGTTGACACCAAAGTTGAAGTTAAAGAGCAACCGCACGTCACGCCGAGCCGCAGATCAAACATGGGATCGAGCCCAGCCGCGCGACCAGCCTCCGCTCTGGAGATCTCGCCCATGGCCCCTCTCGCCATCAGAAAGACACGCCGTAGCATGGGTGCTGTAGGTAGCGAGACGCCTCACTTTTTCCCAAGGACACCTGCAGCCGTTGGCTCAAGAGCTGAGGAGACACCATTCTCGGATGAGGCCAGCAGGTCAAGGTCGGGATCTCATTGCTGGACTGAGGACGATAGCTCTTTCCTCGGATTGGCTGGACCTACCGGGAAGAAAGTAGCAATGAGCGAAGAAAACAAGGCCTGGGTTGAAAGCGTCAAGGAAAAGGTCCGTCTCGCTAGCGGCGAGCGACGCGCCCCCTCTTCAGGTGGTCAATTTGGAGAGCTGGGCAAAGTTGGTGGCACAAAACGGTTATTTAGAAAAGCTGAAAGCGGGCGCGAGTCGAGGGGTCCTCGATGATGATCGACATTCCTAACAAACAACACATTCATTTACTCATATCATATCACAAGAGACGCCAAAGCACGGTACATGCGGATGGATACTTTGCATCACGGAGTTTGGGATGGGAGTGGTGTTGGCATGCACGGCATAGCATTTGCATTTTGTCTATTTTGTCAAACGGTCCAGTCCTTTTTTCGAGTCATCATTTTGCTCAGGCGCTGAGAGTTACATCAATACCCACAATAAATTTTCTTCTGTTGCAACCTTGTTTTTCGTGTGCTATGATTCAACTACAGAGTGCAAGATGTTCGGCTCGGCAATCTTGGTGTACCTACCGTCACTCGACACATCAACGTCTTCTAACAGATTGGTGAGAAACAAACGAAATGACATTTCCGTAGTTGAGCCTTCTAGGCTCGAAAGTAACTATGTATCTAGGCATTCAAATGAAAAACTCATGTCCCGACCCAACCCGAGGTAACCAGCCCGACAAATGATTCCATTCCGCAATCGTCCTCTACCCGTCCGTCTTTTTGTATGTCCATCCAGATAACCCAAGTGCATCCTAGCAACAACTCTTCGCACATTCATTCATCCGCCTAGTCATCGTCATCGTTGGCTCGTCTGGCGGCCCGGCGCTTTCCCTTGCC
Organism: Calonectria pseudoreteaudii; assembly: GCA_001879505.1. NCBI lineage: Eukaryota > Fungi > Ascomycota > Sordariomycetes > Hypocreales > Nectriaceae > Calonectria > Calonectria pseudoreteaudii. The sequence continues at coordinate 863,523 of KV875237.1, read as the reverse complement.
ACCCTTTGGGTTGCCCTTGAAGTGCTTCTTGCTGGAGCTGGCCTGCACCTCCTTGGGGTCAACGCCGGCTTCCAAGGCGACGACTGTGCGGGCCTTGCGGCCAGAAAGGTCCTTGCCAGCGGCACGGCCTTGCTCAGAGTACTGGTAGTTGAATGGCATAGAGATATGGCCCTGGACGGCCTTGGCGCCAAAGAAGCCCTTGTCCAGTTTCTGGGTCTTGGGTCCAGCAGGTAGATCAATCATGTTAGCGCCTGAGATGTCGTCATCAAGCAAAACTAGGTCGTCAGCATTATCAGTGGCTGCAAGAGACATGTTATCAAGAGCCGCAGCAAGGGCTGCACGGCGCTTCTCGGGGAGATGGAGTTCGTCATAAAGCTCGTGGTTGAAGGCTGATGAATCTTCGATGCCTGGCGGCGGAGAAACGTAAAGAAGCTTGCCATTTACGTAGTCCTTGAGGATATAACGAGCTGCGCGAGACTCATCCGGTTGGCCGAGACCTTGGGTTTGGAAGCCACGAGCTCGAGCGTAGGCTCGTAGGAACTCGCTTGCGGTAGGGAGACCAGTGCCACCCTCCTCAAGAGCACGAGTTTTTATCTGGATTCCATAAATAGCCTCCAGGAAAGGCTGGGGAATGCGTTGGGTGATGAGACCAACGGGCCCTGTGTATTCGCGGAGCTGATCGATGGGAAGAACACCGTTGCAGACGAGGTCGGCCTTTGTGGTGGCAAAGTTGGGGAAGACAAGACCTGGGCAATCGCACAGAACCACGCGCTCACTAAGGTGAATTGTTTGGAAGTGCTTGGTCTTTCCAGGCGTTGAAGAGACAGAAACCTTCTTGGAGCCGATAAGGGCATTGATGGTGGAAGATTTACCAACGTTGGGGTAACCGACCAGACCGACTTGGAGTTTTGCTTCTGTGTCTTGTGGTAATGTATTGTAAGTAAATAAACATGGCATTGAGGGTATGCAAACTCACCAGAAGCTGTTGGCGCATATCGAAGAAAAATATCCTCCAGCTCCTCTACTGTCAAAATTTGCGTGTCCTCCTCCACCTCTTGTGACGAAGCGCCGGTCTGCTGTGTGTCCTCAGCTTCCAGTTTTACGCCCTCGGATGCTTCTTCTTTCACAGCCTGCCCCTCTGTCTGTTCTGTAGGATCGGAAGGACCGGCATCGGCCTCCTCTTCGGACGAACTTTCAAGATCCCTTGCCTCAATCAGTTCCTTGGCCATCTGCGCCGAAAAGAATTTGTAGGAAATTCCAGCCTCTCGCAGGTGCTTGGCCCAGGTCCTTCTTTGCATGGAAGTCATCATGTCAGCTTTGTTGATGAGAAGCAAGTTTTCCTTCTTAGGATCAACTGCCTTGACATATAACTCAAGATCTTCTGATCGGAATAGCAAGGGGTTTCGAGCATCGACGATCTGAACGATGAGGTCTGATCGCTCAATAACTCGCCATAGCTGGCGCCACACCTCCAGGTTTCTCTCAAACGGTGTCATGAGCAAGTCGTTGTTCTCCTGAAGTTCGGCAAGGCCCCGTCTCCAGTTCAAAAAACTTTCACGCTCTTTTCGATCCAGCTCCTCAGGTGTTGTCGATGCATCCCACTGCGGCCTTCGAGGCACTGTCAAACGACCCCTGTGAAGTTTGTGCTTGCCTAGAACAGCCCTCTCCTCATTAGAAGAAAGTAAGTAAGGGTTCTTTTGGTCCACGTGAATAATCTTGACGTTGTTCATCTTCTCTGCCGTAAAGTCCGTGCCAGCCAGTTCGGCGGTGGCAAGGAACTCGTCGAGAGCGCCCTGCTCCGTAACGGAGCGCATCTTAACCCAAGCGGCATCCTGTTTCTCGTTGGTGAGATATTCCTCTCCAGTTGCGTGGTTAATTCTGGTGACGGCTGATGTTCGCTTTCTGTCGCTGCCCTTGCCCTTTCCGAACCGATCGTTCATCAGGGTGTTGCCCAGCCCGACGGACTTTTTGGACTTTGCCAGAACCATCTTGGCGGCGATGTCCTCTTAAAAAATCGCTTGATTCTTATACAATGAGCGCACGAAGTTTACACACCCGGTACACGATGGAGGTGATGGATGGCGGTGGACAAAAGAGTGTGTCTGTACTGAATGGAGGGCATGAAGATGAAGTGACTGTACCCCGCTGAATAATGCCCGTGATGGAGGGGCAAATTTTCGACATGACCGTGCCCTTTTCTGTTTGCACTGGTTTAGTGCCCCAGAGGAGGGCGGCCCTCACAGTGTCCACATTCGGGATAACTGTGCCATTAATGATAAGGATTTTTTGTGTCCCCCGCTAGAATTTCTTGCGTCCGGAGAAGTGGGATTCGTAGCCTAACCGCGAGTCCTCCCAATACCCTCCTCTCGCAAAGCCTTCACTCCACTGGTCGCCAAGATGCCTCGCGGAAAGTGGATGTAAGTTATCCACCATAATGCGCTCACAGACACCGTATTTGCTAACTTCGTTCTTCCAGCGACAAGAAGACGGCGCAGCACTTTACGCTCGTCCACCGGCCACAAAATGATCCTCTCATCCACGACGAAAATGCGCCTTCCATGGTGCTCAACCCCATCGCCGGGCCCTCTAAGATCAAACACCTAGACGACTTGGCTTCTGAGTTCGGCGACGAGTCTCACATACGCGCAAACGAAGGCGAAGCCGCCAGCCATGGTATTTACTACGACGACACCGAGTATGATTACATGCAACACATGCGCGACCTCAACTCTGGAGGAGGAGAGGTCGTGTTTGTTGAGTCTACATCATCTACAAACAAGGGCAAGGGAAAACAGAAAGAGTCGCTGGTGGACGCCTTGAAGAAGATGGACTTGGAACAAAAGTCGGGTGACATCTTAGATGACGAAATTCTGCCTTCAAAGAACCTTACTAGAGTCACCTATGAGGCCCAACAGGATATCCCCGATGCCATTAAGGGTTTCCAGCCCGACATGGACCCCAGATTGAGAGAAGTTTTGGAGGCTTTGGAAGATGACGCCTACGTGGAAGAGGACGAGGATATTTTCAAGGCACTCGCTAGCGACGGGCGAGAAATTGACGAATACGAGTTCGAAGAGCAATATTACGATGACGATGATGAGGGATGGGAGTCGGACGACACTGCAAAACCTACCAAGGAGTATAAGGAAGACGAGGTACCTGAGCTTGTGAAGACGATTGAGCAGCCTGAGGAAGGGCCTTCCCAAGATTGGATGGAGGATTTCAAAAAGTTCAAGAAGGAACAAAAGGGACCCCGAACGCCAGGCGCGCCTTCACAGTCTGAGGCACAGTCAAACTGGACCATGACCACCAATGGGGGCAAGCGAAAGAAGAGAAAGGGCGCCCTCACTAACCCATCATCCTACTCCATGACCTCTTCGTCCCTGGTACGAACAGAGCAAATGGGTATTCTCGATGCAAGGTTTGAAAAGATCGAGGAGGCTTACAATGAAGACTTTCCGGATGATGATATGCAATCTGTCTCGGCCATCTCAACAGCATCCAGCGTCCAAGGTCCCATTCGCAGCGATTTTGACAACATCCTCGATGACTTCCTCGGAAACTACACAAAGCCCGGTAAGAGGACGAACAAAAAGACAAAGGCCCAGACTGGGTTGGAGCAATTGGATGAGATCCGGAAAGGACTTGGGCCGGCCCGTATTCGCGGTCGAATAAGGTAAATAGTCAGGCTGGGATATCGGATCGGAATTGGGTCGTAAAAGTTTAGAGACGATGTAATGAATCTGAATGAATTCTCTTTTTCTTGGGAAAATAAAAACAATTGGGCCTGCGTCACTCTTCCTGTTCCCTCATATCATTTCAATTGTTGCGACGGTATTAAACAATGGGCCAATTGAATCTGGTGTTGTTCGCCTAGCAGGGGGCTGGGACGAGATTGTCACGTGGCGGTGTGAACAACGCAGAGTTGCAGATAGATACGCTAATGACCGAGCTTCTCCCAAGAAGTCACAGCTCTCTCTCTATAGCCTAGGACTAATCGGTGCTGCTTTTGGGCAATGTTGATCCAACATCAAGAGGGCAAAAGAATGCTTGAGGGTGGTTGCAGGCCTTCCCTTTGCGCCTATGGATAGGAAATCGCACCATTAAATATATAGAATGATTTATGATCACATTTATTGGGCTTCTTACATCTCTTCAGTGACTCCCTTTTTCATGTTTGTCTCTTCGTCATGGCTCGTTGCATCCCCACTTATTCTCAGACCTGCCGACCAAATGTGACAGCGGCGACACCGCTAATCCCTATTTGGTACACGCGCCACACTCCGTGGCAAAACGCATCTTCGTTGTCGGCTCCAGCCAGCAGTCTTTACCTTGCATCCCAACCTCAAACTCCACAACCAACGAACACGATCCGTCTTCGCCGCCACCACGCATTTCGCGCGTTGTCGTCTCTCCCCCATGGTCAAACGATTACCTAGATGACTGCGACGTCTGTTGCGTCATCAAGCCAAATGTTTTCATCGGCCTTTGGCCAGCCGACGCGGAGCTCGACTCCAGCGTTCAACCCATTCGCCAGCAACTCTGCACCTGAAAGCAAGCCCTTTGGCGCTAGCGATGCCAGCGACTCATCCCAAGCGAAACGAGGCAAGCGATCGCGGTTTGGCGACCAAAGCGACAATGAGGGGAAACGAAAGGCGAACAACCCATTTCAGGTCAAAGACGCTAACCTGAGCGATGGAGGGAAGCAGAAAGGAAAGAAAGGCGACGAAAAGAAGAAGAAGAGTGCCGATCCGAAAAAGACTCGCACAAATGGAGATCACTCAAAGAAGCCGGCAGCTCAAAACGGGCGCAGCAATGGATCCAATCCTTTCGCCGACGCGCAACCGACCTCATCCTCAAGCGCCGATTCAGAAGACGACCACGTCCCAGAATCCCGCCACTCAGACGATCCACATGCTCAAAAAGTGTACGAGCAGCTGAGGAAAGATGGCATCCATCCACCCTCATGGCCGTCGCAGCCTGGCAATCCCAAGAACAAGGCCGAGGTGACCAAGTTTCGTGAAAAATATGAAGTCTACCGCAGCAAGGCACGCGCTTCTTTAACCAAAGCTGGTCTCATCGATGACCCAGAAAAGCGAAAAACTTTGCAGGATGCTATAGACTTCAAGGGCATCTGCGAAGATATGTGTCCCGAGTACGAAAAGATCACACGCATTAACGAAATGGACATCAACCTACCAGAAAAGAACCCCAACACGTCTTTCCCCAACACCCGGCGCATGATCAAGAAGCTGGCGCGCTCTGCTGCTGGTCAGGAGGCTCCGCTTCCCATGGATGTCCGATCCGTGCCAGCCCTCCAACGAACCCTCGACTACCTAATTGACGACCTATTGCAAAACGACGACAACCTGCCAGCCTTGCACGGTTTCTTGTGGGACCGCACTAGGGCTATTCGGCGCGACTTCACATTCTTTTCATCTCTAACGCACGAAGAAATGAAATCTCAAGTCTACGTTTTAGAGAACATCGCGAGATTCCACGTCACCGCATTGCACCTGCTCTCTCAAAATGGCAAGGCGCCGGAGGATTTCGTCGAACAGCAAGAGCTAGAACAGCTTGGGAAAGCTCTCCTGTCGCTGCGTGATCTTTACGATGATTGCAATGAGCAGGGTGTAGCTTGTGAAAACGAGGCCGAATTTAGAGCATTCTACCTTGTTTTCCACGCCCTGGATCCCAATATCATCGAAACCCTTCAACGCCAGTGGAAACCTAACCTGTGGAGGGACTCGGATGATGTCCGGACCGCAGTTTCCCTCGTGGAAGCGCTTCAGAACACACATCATTTCCATGGACCCTTGAAAGATGCACCGTCTTTAGCTGCATCGGCCGCCTACCAAACCTTTTTTCGCATTGTTGATGACCCCAAGGTTTCTTACACAATGGCTTGTTTTGCAGAATGCCATTTCCCTCACCTTCGAAGGTCCATTCTGGACACCATCAAGAGAGCACTGGCACGACCACGAGAGTCGTCGAAAGATGTGACTGCAGCTGTTCTCAACAAGTTCCTCCGTTTCGACACCATTGAGCAGGCCATTGAGTTTGCCGAGCTGCACAATTTTGAATTTGGTAAATGCGAGGAGGATCCTTCGGACATCAGTCGACAATACCTGATTCTAGACAACCGAAAGCCTTTACCACATCACCGGCTCCAACACCAATTTTCGCAAAACATAGTTGAGAAGAAACGCAACTCGATGCCGCTACCTGATTTAATACACCGAACTATTTGCGAAAGCCCAAAGGTGTCCAAGACGAACGGGGTTACTGAACCCAGCCTCTTTGTTTCAGATGCGGAGAAGCCTGCTTCGAAAACCTTCACCCCACTTGCAAACAACGGATCAATCAACAGTCCTTTTAAGCCAACCAACGGTCTGGGAGGCAGTAGTGCCTTCAACATCAATACTCAAGGTAAGAATGCCCCCTATCCCTCTTTACCTAATACGCGTCAAAGATTCTGCATGGATTGGCTCTCGTATATCATATGCAGAAGCCATTATTTTGCAGGCGAACAGATTATCGCATTCAGGCGGATACTTGAGGCACCATGGCCCACCGGATGATTCTCTGGGCAAGACGATGGCTCAAGATGAACCACTGGAAATCTGGCACACACACGCCCAAGCCACTGGTTCTGACCTTGCATTCACTCTAGGCACTACGTCAAACGGGACCCCATCAACATCTAGTTCAGCTTTCCAATCGAATTCTCAAGCGAAGCCATTCTCCAGCACCAGCGGCACAAGCCCATTCACCAACCCTTTCGCTCCGAGCCAACCACAAACTGCCCCATCGCCCTTCGCTCCTTCTGCCAGTGCGTCTACTGGACCGGCGCAATCTGCAGCACTGGCTGGAACCACTCCAAATCCCTTCGGTCCAGCAACAACCCCTTCGGTAATCGGCAATGCTCCCCAAACAAAGAGCCCATTCTCATCAGCAACCGTATTCAAACCAGCAGAGCCGCAACAGCCAGCTCTTTCAGGTTCTCTTCAGTCCTCTACTAAGCCTCCCGCGATTTCCTTTACCAGTGCCACTCCTGGTCAACAAAATGGTGTTAAAGCCCATGGAACAACAACACCAAGTGCGCAATCAGGACCGGAAAAGGCTCCAGGTATCAATATCATCCCGCCGACCCCCCAGTTTCCAGCATCACCCTTTTCTATGCCTGGCAAAGTCCCCGGTCCAGTCAGCACTTTGGGCAGCATTGGTTCCCAAATGCCCACCACAACCCAGCACAGCACTGGAGTCAACTTGGGCATTGCCGCGTCTAATCCCCTTGTTCAGAGCACAACGCCACAAATTGGTGGCGCGCCAACACAAACTTTAGGGGCGGTGACAGCCCCAAAGCCGACGTTCCAGATGCCCAGCGCTACTCCACAGCTCACACCAACAAGCAGCACATTGGGTATCGCTCCGGCAGTCCCAACACCGCCAACTAACGTTGTGAAACCGGCTGTTCCACCCCCGACCCCTGCTCCCCCTCGCGACCTAATGGGTGACTTTACCAAGTGGTTCGTACTTGGAGACAACGGGCTGCTTGAAGATTTCCAGACTTTCATGTTGGATAATATACTGCAAGCTGTCTTCAGGAAATTCCAAAATGAACAAGAAAAGAAGAGGCGAGAAGAGGACGAGGCCAGGGCAATCGAAGAAGCTACTCAGTTTCGTGCTTACAGCCTCTCGGTCAAGTACTTCTATCGATGGCGAGATATCGCACGAGAGCTTCGCCTCAAGCAGCTCCGCAGAAGCGGCCGTGACCAAATGAAATCTTATTACGAGGCTCAACGAGCAGCACAACTCAAGGCGCAAAAGGAGGCTGCTCGACGAGCAGCCAGGGAGCAGGCTGAGCTAGCGGAACTCAACCGACCCGAAGAGTTCAAGGAAATGCTTAAGCACAAGAAGCCGAACAAGCGACAGTCTGAAGATGCTCTGCGCGCTTCGGGAGTCTTGTCAGGACTCGACGACGAGGAGGCAGTGATTGCAAAAATCGTGAGCAGAGCACCTTCAGTCAACGGTTCAGTGACCAGCAGCCAGTCAAAACTCTCACGCTCATCATCGAGGGGCGGCTCGAAAACTCAGGCTTTGCGTGCACAGCTCCTTGGTGAGCCGCCCGCCAGCTTCCGCCGCTCGCTCCCTCTCATGTCATCGAGGGATTCGGCAAGCTCGGACTCCAGTGCTCGTACCAGCAGGGTATCAGAGCGATGGCGTTTGAAAGCTATGGGCATTGTGCAAATGCCAGACGGGACAGCCCTTCCTGAATCCCTTGCAAAAGAAAGCCGGTATGGGAAGAAAGGCAGCTCAGGGGTTGGATCTATGGGACCGCCAACTAAGGGGATCGTTCGACGAGCGTCCATTGCTGACCTGACGCGCCCAGAGGAGCGCTCGGTCTCAGGTTCGTACAAACAGAGCAGCAACCCTTCAGCAGTAGACACCATCGGAATGAAGCACAAGAGAAAACGGACACCGGAGGACGACGGAGAGCTGAATGATACCAGCGACTCCAAAACAAGTGCACACAAGCGAGTGATGAGCGACGCGCAAAACTTAATGAGCGAACTTCGGGCGATGCGAGAGGAGATGGAGGAAGGGGCATCATGGTTCCGAGATCAGAACGAGCGATTGCATAGCGAACTGGCGAGCAGAGGCTCGACACCATGGGACGAGAGTTCTTGACGGCGTTTGAGGAGCACGAAGGAGGTTTGGTGACATTGGCAGAACAGCAATGACGCTCAGGAAATGTATGCACGGGGCGGTCAATTTTGTATCCCTTGTTGGTTTTCGCCGGTGGTCCCAACACCGGAGATACCCATAGAATTGGATGGCGGACACGGGTGCCTAATGGTTATCGTTTTCTTTTCTTTTCTTATTTGGTGTGTTTTGCCAGCGACGGTTTGCGGGTTCCTGTAGTAGTGTATAGCATGGTTAAGATGGGGTGGTCGGGATCAATGGAACATAAAAGGACATATGGCTGGCCGATGCCGGCACACGCACATACAAAAACCAAGTCCCTTCTTTTTGATTCGTGAAGTTGGCGTAATTAATTGATTGTCTACTCGGCCCATATTCTGACCAAACGACCATGATTCACCATTATTATTACTTGGTCACGCCCTTGAGTTGGGATTGCAGTGATTTGCATCATTCATATTACTATTCTTGTCTTTTCATGTTTACAGCAATCGGCCAAACGAAATGGCTCATGGTATCCAGATTGAAAAAGAAGAAACAAGTGGGGAAAAAAAAACGCCGTTCATAAACTACGTTACCACAACAAATAAGAGAAACGGGAAAAAAAAATTTATTTGGCCTTTTTCGGCGGCGGATCAAACGTAGTCTGGATGTTTTGGAACCCCACGGGAGCGGCGGTGCCCCAGATGCTCTTCTTCTTCTTTTTGTTGTTGTTGTTGTTACTGCTGTTGTTTGTGAGATTCCTGCCAGAGGAGCCAGCAAGTTGTTGGTTCTCCCACACGTCTTGGCTGTCGCGGGTGAGCCTCGGCGAAGTATTGTTTCGCGGAGAGGCAATGGAGAATCCGGGACTCAGCAGCGGAGAGCGAAGGAGCGGCGCGGTGGACCTCGTCGACGTGGCAGATGTGGGCGTGTTAAAGTCATCTGGCGAGGATAGTTGGCCGGGCGGAGAGTGAATGGCGGGCGGGGGAGGAAGGGAGGAGGTTGTGAGGGAGGCAAGCTTTAGGGCGGGGGTTCGGGAGTAGATGGAAGAAGAGTCCTTGGAATCTGGGTCGAAGCCGAGGCCCAGGGCAGAGTCGATATGAGGCTTCTCTTCCATAGGTGTGGCATTGTCGGCGTAGGCGTCGTCCAGCTTGGAGGAGGCGTCGTAGGCGTGCATCTCGTGGTTGGACGAGCCGTAGAGCGAGAAGGGAGGGGCGCGGGCGCGCTGGAGGCGGGCGGCGCGGTTCTTGCGCTTGCGGTATTGCATGAAGAAGCAGCCCGAGAAGAACATGATGACGATGAGGCAGCCGACGACGATGCCAGCAATGGCCGTGTTGGTGAGGACTTTGTTGTTGGAGCCGGAGTAGTCGGTTGGGTTGGCGGCTTGGACCGCGGCGGCAGTAAAGACGGTATCATTAAGACTGACGGGGGTGCCGGCGGCAGGCCGCTGCTGGCATCCGGCTTCGAGAGCAACCAGGACTAAATTATTGATAAGAGGGTTAGTCAGACAATAGACGATGGGTGGTGTGGATGATGTGATTGAGACGAACAGTTTGACATGTAGTTGCGGGTCCCGTCAGACCTCACGCAGTTGTAGCAGTCGGAGTAAGAATCTGTGAGCATAGCCTTGTCATCGGCATCGCAGTAGTCATACTGCGTTCTGTTGTTCGGGGTGGTGATGCCCAGCTTGAGAGCATCTTCTAGAGGGCCGCAGGCCTCGGATGTCATGCACGGATTGGAGCCGACATCTGATGCGTTGGGGTAGCCGAATATACAGTAATCAAATGCATATCGGAGGTTGTCTGAGAGAAGGGTGTGTGAGCATGTATGTAACTAACACACGATTGTCCGCGCTGCGAGGAATAGCAAACGCAAAGAAATAAGAAGGGACCTAGGACTTACACAAGAACCAATCTTGGTCATTCTCGTCACCATTCTTGTAATCACTATCTTCAAGGCAGGCCATACAGCGCTGGAACTTTTGGCCAGCCGACTCGCTGTTGAAGGCATCATCCAGACACACAATGTCGTCGCCCGACGTTTCAGTCGAGTTGGTGTCGGTGCAGAAGGAAGCACACGGCGACCCGGATGTAACCTCAATGGCAGCAACGGCGGGTGCGAAGAGGGGAATAAACAGGCGAGAGAGGGTGAGGGCCGAGGCCAATGTTTGACGAGCCATATTTCCCCAGGTTCAGATGAGATGGGGTCGGAGAAAAATAAAACACAAATGCAGGAGGTGTCTGCTTGGGTTTGATCGTCGAGGCCAGGCCAAGCGCAGCTGTGAAACACGTCGGGGGGGGGGGGGGGAGGGGG
>KV875237.1:828312-843583 GCA_001879505.1 Calonectria pseudoreteaudii | reverse complement strand
AAAAAAAAAAAAAAAAAAAAAAAAAAGGCCATGTGGTCTTGGCGAGGCTATGCCATGCAAACAGGAACTAGGACGTGGTCCCGAGGGAAGATAGAGCGAGAAAAAAAAGGAACGGGCAAGGGACGCAGAGGAAGAGAGGCAGAGCAGCCCCCCCAGCGGCTCCAGTCACAGTTGTCCAAGTCACCACCACGAACCAGGATGCAACCTCTTAATTTTATGCGGTGAAAGATGGTTGGGTATGGTTGGCATGAGTAAAGCGGACGACATTTTCCATGCTCCGCCAGCCCAACCCCGTGGCAGGGCAAGATGCTGCGGCGTCGTCTGTCTTGGCCTACGCCACAGAGCATCAGATTGCAAACCCGAAAATCAAGACAGGCGAGCCGGATTATCCTCGCCTAGGGCTGAGGCAGGATTTGGATCGGCAGCGCATCATGAAGTTCCGGGAATAGCAAATGTCGTCACAGATGCGACGGCAGAAACGAACCTGCGCCAAGTGTGGAATCGGCCGAGTAAGAGGTGCACATCGAAACAAGCCGAAAACAAAACTAGGCCGAGATGGAGGGGAGGTGGTGATTGACGAATTAGGAAAGAAAAAGAAAAAATAACAAAAAGTGCACCAAGTTGTCAAACAGCAGGGGGGAAGGGGTCAGAGAGAAGCGCCGACCAACTGAGGTGAGCTGGGCGATAAACGATGGCGGTCTCAGGCCAAAACGTCCTAGGGCCTGATTTGCGCCCTCATCAGGAACAAGGCACAGCCGTTGTGCGTTGTCTTGGAGGTCTGCAAGTCAAAGTGTTTGGGTGGTTTGGCCCGCTGCCGCTGCTGGTTGGATGGCACCCCCAAGGGAAGTCGCCCAATCCCTGTCCGCGTTGCGAGTGTCGGTCCTGTCGTTTCTCTTCCCCTCACATCCTCCTCTACTAAGCCTTGCATCGCTCGCTTGTCGCTCTGGTTGCAGCAAGCATCAGCACCATCAGCATCATCAGCATCATCAGCACCATCAGCACCAACAGCTGCCATCGTCACGGCGCAGCGCAGTGCAGTGCAGCAACCAGCTCAGCACAGCTAAAGCACGGGGCAGGCCAGGCGGGAAGACCGCATATGCAGTCACCCATCCCATATCTCACCCAGCGTTATTAACGGCAGCAACCCTCTCAGCTGGCTGAGCCCGTCTCCGTTCTGTTCAAGCCCCCTGCCTGCCAGCGCATGCATTGCCCACATGGTGCAATGTTTCAGGGTGATGGGGCGGCAAGAGCCTCAACCAACAGAAGCCGGGTGTGGCTTTGCTCCCGAAATCTGGGCTCGGCACTGGCTTTCGCCGGGCGTCCAGACTCTCCAAGCATAAGGCGGCATTGAATTGTCGTCCCGAGTGGAAATGGGCGGGTTTGTTGTTAGAACACTCGGACCAATCGTGTCACGCATCCCTGTGAGTCCACTCATAATCCCAGGCACATATTTTTTTTTTTGAACCAAAACCATCGGGTTGGTTGCACACAATGACTATCACCTACATCCCTTCTCAGAGCTCCATCCAAAGTGGAACGCAACTTCGCACGGGACTTGCTGTGCAATGCTGCCAACGCTCTGCCAACGCTCTGCCAACCTTCTTACCTTACCGGGTCTTTCCTTTTTGTCTCTCACGCCTTGCATTGCCTGCTGCTAGACTGTGCATCATGGATGGACGGGGTTGCAGAGACTTGACTCAAAGTGCCTTCCCTCTCGCTCATCTCTATGTCTCTGTCCCTGTCTCTCTCTCGCTTCATCTCACGTTACGTTGCGTCTTGGGTGGATTGGATCGTCAAAATTCTTATCATACTTTTTTTTCGCATTGAGTACCTTCATCTACTCCTACCAGGATTTTCGAACCAAACGCCAGATGATTCCCCAGAAACTGTCAAGCGGAATAAAAACCAGAAAAGGAAAAATAACGGAGAGAGTATGGTACAGCACGCACACCGCCCCATATCAACATTACCGACATCCATGGCTTTCACGTGTCGGGGCCCCTCAATCGCTATCCTCCTCGTCCTCGCCTCCCTTGGCCGCCTTCTTGGCCGCCTTGGCAGCCTTCTTCTCCGCCTTTCGGCGTTTTCGCTCCGCCTTCTCCTCGGCAGTCTCACCCTCGTGCTTCTTGCGCTTCTTGTCCTTGCTGTCGTCAGCAGCAGCAGGCGAGGAAGCATCAACCTCCATCTTGGACTCGTCCGCCTTCTGGGGGGTGGGAGGGGCAGCAGCGGCGGCGGCGGCAGATGTGTCGTTGGCAGCGCTGTAGTCCTGGTACTCAGAAGTCCACTTGGCAGGAGTGGCATCGTTGGGTCGGCCAAACTTGTCCAGCTTGCCGTCCGCCTTGAGCTTCTTCTTCTCCTGGGCGACGGGGCCAAGACCCCATCGGCGAGGGTAGAGGTCGCGCTCCATGATGCAGCGCTTGACCTTAGCAACCACACCGTGATCGCAAGTCGACATCTCAACCGTAGACATCTGAGCAATACCCAGGGCAATGGCCTCGCCCTTGGTGGTCATGAGGACAACCTCCTCGTGGTGCTCAATGGCAGCCTCTGCAATTTTTTCTCGTCAGCACTTGTTCCCAATCTAACCTTGGCAGGATCCAGAATACCACTTACCGTAACGAAGGAGACCGGGAAGCATCAGCTTGGCACCGTAGCAGACAGCATTGACAGCGCTGTCCTTGACGACCAGTCGCTTGTAGCTAGTGAGAAGAGTCTCAAGGGGGGAGATGACCTTGCGAAGGTAAGACTCGTCGCGGGTGTTGTCCATGGTCCACTGAGCGTCAAGAACGTCGTGGAGAGTGACAAGGCCCTTGGTCTCGTCCATGGCACCACTTCGCACACGACGAAGCTCCTGCATGTGGCCGCCAACACCAAGAAGAAGACCCAAGTGAACGCAAAGGGTTCGGATGTAGGTACCAGCCTCGCAGCTGACCCAGAAGACACCGAGGTGACGATCATTGTCGAACTCGATGAGCTTGCTCTCGTGGATAGTTCGGATACGGAGCTGACGCTTGACAGCGGAGATCAGAGGAGGACGCTGGAAGAGCGCACCGGTAAGAGTCTCGAGGGCGCGGGCGAACTGAGCCTGGCCGCCGGGCAGCTTGTCATGGAGACGGATGACAGCAACGTACTCCTTTCCAGCACCTTGTTGGGACTTGACAAGACGAGTAGCACGGTCAACGCAGACAATCAAGCATCCAGTGACCTTAGGGTCGAGGGTACCGCTGTGGCCGGTCTTCTCGCATCTGTAAGGGGGGAGAAAAGTCAGCAAAAGGCTGCCGATCGCAAAGGTCGTGGGGGTGAAAAAGAATTGACGAACCGAAGAATGCGCTTGACCCAGGCGACGACCTCGTGACTGGAGGGGTTTGAGGGCTTGTCCAGGTTGATAACACCGGAGCTGATGTACGACTTGAGGTCTCGCTTCAGAGGCGAGCAGCCGTTGGGGATGGGAGTAAAGTGTCCCGTTCGCACCAGCACTGCAGGCAATCAGTCAGTCGTATGCTCTTCACAGCGCCATCCGCGCCTCGAATTGGCCATCTTGACGGCATTGCACTCACGCTTGTCGTAGTTCTTGAGGAGCAGAGGCCACGTGCTCGTGTCAATGGCAGGTGTCACGGCCTGCGGCTTGATGGTATACTCATCCTGCTCCTCTCCCTTCTTCACAACCGCAAGTTCCTTGGACATGTTGGGCGGGTTGTCGTAGCAATCGTACGCGACTAGACAACTTCTGATAATATACCGGGCCAAAGCAATAAAGTGCTTCTGGCGAGGGAAGAGACGGGAGTGGTCGTGATTTCCTCGGTGTCTGCCCGGTTTGGGGTTGAAAGCTTCCAAATTTTTTTTCGCGGTCTGTGGGGAATTGTAAAAGCGGAAAGCTGCGAGGCTCTGTGGCGCGAGCGCTTCACTAAGCCTATTTAGGGAAAGATTACTCGCCCGCCACACTTCCCAGCCACATCTAGCCTTGTTTGGCCGACCAATTATCGCGCGTCGCGATTTGTAGTGGGGCACGAACGAGGTGACAGGAAAAAACAATGGACAAGGCGTCAGACATGAGGTATGAAGTCGTCACTTTATCGTCTCACCACCCCGCAACTAGGTCTATAGTCACGAGATGTTCATATTCATGAACCCGTAGTTGTGTCTCATCGTAGGGTCGTCAGGTTTTCCCATGGAATTTACTGCGTGTGTTTCCTTCGAGGTCGGCGTCCCCTTGCACAATATTCCACTAGAGGACGTGGACGAACCATCACCATATGAGTCTGGCTCCATGTGCACATGCCCCTTAGTGGTTTCATTCTCTGGTCTAAAGTCCCATGTTGATAATGAGATCTCTACTTTGGATAACCATAATGCGATCTCTCGTTATAGCCTTGTTGCTGTGAAACTGTGCCTACCCTATACATGATGGGTTTGCGTACTTCGATCTAAGTTGGCACGAAGGCCCGTGGTAAACTCCGGGTAAATATTCATGGTTTGGGTTATACCTAATTTAAATTTAATGTCCGGGGTTACTTTTATGTCCTCTGTGGTTTTTGTATGTAATATTTTTGATCGGTGGAATACTGTGTCTGACGATAGATTGTGCTTGTCGAGTATGTAGAAAAGTTGGGTGAATAGAATCGACAGGACAGACCACAAGAACTCCTGGCACTCCAGGCTTGTGAAATCTGGAGCGCTATGATAGTCCATGCAGCCTACCCAAAAGACTATTTGCCAATTGCTCGTACGGGGTATGTCAGCTGGTACACCCAAGCTATGACGTCTGGGCTTTCCATATTCGATTTGGCTCCACTACCCCCTCTCAGGTTGAAGCATTCCTACTACAACCCATATCACGAGACTCAGACGGCTGCAGTCATGGCAGGGGAAACCAAGGCGTCATTTGAACGTGTACCGACCGAAATTATTACCCATATAATACTATCCTGTGACTTGAGCCAAGAGATTGCTGCAGTTGCATTGACCTGCCGTCGCTTCCATTCAATCGCCAACCCGCTGCTTTACCAACGCGAAATATCCAACGACGAGTATTACGTCGCGTTCTGGGCGGCAAGAGAAAATCGAATCGGGACGCTGCAGCACGTTCTCGAGGCTCTGAGGCCCGGAGACCACGGCCTTAATGTCTGGGCCTATTGGCAGGGCAAGCGGCGGTACCACAGTGGGCCGTTGTCCACCCAAGCCAGGCGGAGAGTATCATCGTATGTGACACCCATCCACGAGGCGGCGGATGCGGGTGCTTTGGATGCCGTCAGGTTCCTCCTGGACCACGGAGCCGATATTGACGCCCCGTCTCTGTGTTTCTCGTTTGAAGTGTACCACCCCAACGAGTACGCATGGTATCTCGACTTCAAGGACCGTGCCAACTTCGATACCCACGGTCTTGTCGAGTTTTCGCCACTCATAATATCCATAATATTCCAAAAGCCCCAAATTTCGGATCTGCTGCTCCGGTCCGGTGCCTCCACCCAGATCAACCTCATCCGCACCGGCCAACCCTGCGGCACAAACGCGTTGCACATAGCCGCGGCGGTTGGCGCTGCCCCCGCAGTGAGGCAACTGCTGGAGGGAGGATACTGCAAACCTGACGAGCCGGACGGCGCAGGATACCCGCCGCTGCTCTGGGCAGCGATGAATGACCAAGGCTACCCGGCCCTGCAAGTACTGGTAGATTATGGTGCAGATGTGAACTATGTTATCCCAAGCGGCCTGGGACCCGGGGCACGTCACTCAATGGTCTATACTTTGGCTCATAGGGGACATCCAAAGGCGGCAAAGAAGTTAGTTGAATTGGGGGCTTTCCCGGCCCACTCAGGAGGGGAGGCTCGATATGCCAGAGAACGAGATGCTCAGACTAAAGTTGGCTAATGTAACATTGTGTAAGGGTTAAGGTGGTGTGCCTAGCCTTGAAATAACCCCTGACCGTCAGGCCAAGAAGATCAATTAATTCAACTAGCTTTGCCGCATTGAACCGCACCACATAATAGCTTATAAGGGACACAGGGCTCGCTGAGCCCCCGGCCCAGCCGTCGTCTTACACATTGTATTTTAGTCATTGTTGTAAAAAATACTAATCCCAATTAGTATACTAAACACTGAACTCATTGTTCAGTATTAATTCAGTATTAGTTTTAAGATAATTAGTTTAGTATATACTAATAGCTTAGATCTCTTAGTCTCCTTGACGATATTTATTAGCAATATTATAATCTGTTGAAGCGATTCGTGGCTGTTTGCAACTACAAGCACTTTGAGAACAACTATAACGGTCACGATGAGAATACTCGTATAGAAGCAAAAGTAGGGTACCGATGTCACTTTTCCTTTTCCTTTTTTCTTCTTCTTCTAATATTTTAAGCTCAAAACAAAATTGCTTAGGGCAACTCTGCAACCCTCTCTCGGTAGATCTTCTCTGCTCCAGCCCAAACCTCATCGGTATCCCGGTTGTTCAGGTTCAGCAGGCTCGGCAGGAGGAGTCCAGAATACTCGTCACTGGACTCGCGAGCGACCATGGTTGGGAGATGATCAATTGAAACGATTCTTAACTCGGGCCCCTCAATCTTGACGGAAGGAGCAACAGTGGGGTTTTCAAACGAGCTATAGCTGTTGTACACACTGATGGGGTTGTTTTCGCTCTGGATAGTTGTGTTAGTTTGCTGCAGTGTGTCTTTAGTTAGAGGGAACTCACGTTGGGGTCGCAGGAGATGTCACTGATGACGCGGAGTCGTCTCCCAGGCACTGATAGAGACTCGGCAGTTACAAAAGGCGCAATCTTGGTCTTGCCCAGATAAACACAGTTGACAAAAACATCGGCTTGAGCGATCTCGGGGTAAGGTCCGGAACGGTCCTTGGTTTCGGCCATGTCCCAGCGCACGATGGATTCGCTGGGCACACCAATAATCTCTGCTGCAGCAGTAGCTCCCTTGCCACATCGTCCCAAGGCACCCATGATAAAGACGCTGGGCAACTTTCCGTCGTTGGCTGGTAGCGCCTCCTGGATCTTGGACTTGACAAAGTCTGTCAGATCGGCAGCAGAATCAAAGACTGGCACGGGTCCCTGTGGTGTTCCAGGGTTAAGAATCTGGTGTGCCCAAGACAATAGGCCCAAAGCTGTACTACGTGCCGAGCGATGTTAGCAAAAGACACAGAAAATGGTTTCACCATTCACATACCCGGCATAGCCAGCCCAGTAGCCGAAGGCTGCCACTCTAACGCCAGACTTTTGAAGAAATTCAAGATCGTAGAGCAAGCCACCGGCCTTTGAGAAGCGGGAAAGCTCCTTTTCCCAGTTATCTTGCTTCTTGAAACAATGATGGAAGTGAATGAATGTTTGGGGCAAAGGAGCTGAAAGAGAGATCAGCATTTACGTGAGCACTTTCGGGTATGAACTCACTGTCTCCATCAATTTCCTTCAAGCCCAGGATGATGTCCTCCTTCGGGGCATTGACCCATGAGCCCGCCGGGACGATCTCAGCACCAACAGCCTTGAACTCCTCGGTCTTGTAGATACGGCCATCCCAGTCTTCAACCTTGACGGCATAGCCAGCATCAAGGAGGGCCTTGGCCGTCTCAGGAGACACTAGACGGTCAGTACTTATGCCTAAACAGGAGCTAGGAGGGGAACATACATGGCGAGCGGCGCTCAAGGTGCTTGGTCTCAGACCTGAGGTGAATGACTTGGGGCGACATGTTTGCGAATTTTACGAGTTGATTTTTGAATAACTCGTGATGTGTCGTTGTTGGAGTTTTGAGGTAGTTATAAATTCTCGGCCCCGCGCGCGGATCATTCCGGTCCGGTACTTAGGTGAGTCACTTAGATCGTCACGTGTTGATATAAAAGCACCTCAACAAAGCAAGTTTATTTTCCAGCCACTGGTAAGGCTTCGTTGAGTTTCAAATGCTTTAACTGGATCCTTTTCTGGTTTTTCTTCGCGGCTCGAGCATTTTGTTGGTATGATAGTCATTGTGATATGGGCACAGGTTTGATGGTGTAATATGGGAGGTACCCTGAAATCATCGGGTCTGTTAATTAATTGAAGAGAAAGGAATGTGCGGGCGCTTAAAAAGCGGGCCTATCTGCTGTTGCGGCGACCCTTGCAAGTATGTAAACGGCATATATTGTTTGTATCGATAGCATCATAGGAAGAGACATCGGACATATTGCTACTTGTTGAGACGAAGTGGGGTGTCCAAAGCCAACCCAAGTTAATGAGCATGGAGTGAGATGATCTCAGGTTCATGGGATACCTTTCTGGCGGGGGTTTAAAACCAACAAATCTGACGTGAATTTTTTCCCCTCCTTGCTCCGTTTCAGCTCTCCATTACTTGGGTTCATCTTTTGGTATTTTTATTGGACAGACTAAAATTTCGGCCCAAGTGCTGTCCGAAGAACGGAGCAAATTGACTAAAGATGCCCCACCCCGCATCAACTAGTAACGCCATGGATCTACCTTCAATAGAGAACCATTGTTGCTTCTAAAAACGAATAAGTTTACAGAGATTGTAAATAAACTCCGAATGAATTCTATGAGGAACTGTGTAGACAAGGAAGATCGCGTTGCCAAGGCTACCTGATCAAGTATCAAGCTTCAGCGTAGAGAGAGAAAGAACAAGCCAATGACCCAGCTTATTACAGCGGTGATAATGAAATTGGGCAATGTCCTTGGGGTGTTCTAAACCAATGAGGCTCGAATCAGACAATAGTGGGTTCCCTGCTCTCTACTTCCTGGTGTATAGTGGCATGACAAGTCTTGCGCAGAGTGATAACAATATCATGAGCCAGTGAGTTTTTTTTTTCGGTCTTTATTACGACGAAAAGGAGTTTCTAAAAGTGTGCAGTGGAATAGGGGACCCCAGCACAGTCGCGAGGTGCTGAAGTTCAAACATCTCCAGAAACCAGACCAGCCCTTCTCAGGCATCAATGCCCATATCACCAATCCAATTTTGATCAACAACCCTTAAGTCTTTCTAGGTTATATTGCGGAGTGTAAGGAGCTTCTTCTCATAACTTCGGTCGTGTATACTACGACATCTCATACGGGCCCCAGATGGCCGGTATGTTCATTTGAATGACGTACGTTGAATATTAACGTCTGCTAAACTCAGATTGGCCTGCTGTACCTCGCAAAGCGATCTACCACTTATATAGTCAGGCAACCAAGACAGCGTTGCATTCTTTTGCTGTATCGCCTCACTTACTGGTACTGCAAGTCATAATTGTTGGCATGTCAGTTACTAGACTGCATCACGGCGTGCCCCACTTTTGATGACCCGGGCTGACAAGACATCCACAATTTCGTGTGTTGATGACAAGAGTCCAAAAGTGACTCTTTTGGTATTCTTCTCGCCCGGTATAACCAAGTTTCAAGAATGGCGCACCAGGCGCACAAAATCCCCTGGAACACGCTGGCCTCAACAATCAAGGTGACCAGCGCCAACCGCTGCCAGCATGAGGCGGAAAACTTCCACGCCCGGAGGCGGCAGGGGGACGACCGCGGCAAGAAGTGGAACTACTTTGCCAACGCCTTTGTCCGCAACGCCATGGACCACTCCCGCAGCGAGCGGGAAAAGTACGCCAAGGAATTCGATGTCCCGAAAGAGGAGGACGTCGTTTTGAGCGACCAAGTTTGCAACAAGATCAGCGGTACCGTCCACCGCTGGCGGCGGTACCGTCGACTATCCCGCGTGCTTGGACCGGTGAAGGAGCAGTTTTGCAAAGGGCTCTGCGCGCACACGGGTGACAAGGAGGACGAGGAGTGCGAGTGTCCCCTGCCGTTCAGGGAGAGGAAGATGTCTGCCTTTCTTAGGACCCACGCTGCGAATCCCTGCTACAAGTTTTTCGACTTCAACAAGGAAGCATTCTTCAACCTCGAGGTTGTCAAGACGCTTCTTCTCTACGGGGAAATGGAATCGATACTTCGGATTTGCGCCCATCCTGGCGTCGACCTGAAGAGCTGGTGGGAGGTGGCCCTGTGCAACTGCGAGAAGTCAGACGTGGGATGGGATAGGATCTGCCGGCTAGCCGTGGACGTGTACATTCTTCTCAACGTGGTATATTGCCTCCCGGAGACCTGGGACGAGGCTGGGCGCCCCGTTGAGAGCTACACCTCGCTCGGGGCCTATCAGTATCTCGTCCGCCGCTGCACGAAATCAGGATGGGCCTCGGAGCTTTGCACGTATCCGCACAGGCAGTTTTTCGGCATCGACGATGAACAGTTTCGAACCATGCCGGAACCCGCCGACAAAGGGCGCTGGCGTCACATCATGGCTGGACGGTTCTCCAACATGACCTATTACCCGTACGGCTTGATGTCGTACGAGGATTTCCTATCCTTTGAGAAACCAGCCATCTACCAGCCTCATTCTTCGGATGTATCGCATGTTCGCTGGATCTTGTGCGAGAAGGGTCTTCCCGTGGAGCTGTCCAACTCCATCCTCGAGGAGGCATCCTACACGCCGAAGCGCCGTCTTCGCGTCTTAGGACACCCACTGCACCCTGATAACAGCACCGAGCTGAAACAGCATCTCACGTATTGCTGGCAGTTGATTGTAAGGTGCACGATGATGGGGCAGGCTTTGGGGATGAACATGGACCTTTTGCTTGGGAACATGGTACGGGAGAGCATGGAGGGCCTCTTTGGCTGCAAATGCTTTAAATTTTCCAAATGGCTGGATGAGGAGGGTGGTTTCCGTCTTGTATGTAATTGATTCAGTGTATTTAGCGTCATTGTTTGATGGAACAGGTTGCAAAGCAAGGAGTTTGGTTTGTGCTGCCATACGTCATTAATTATAAACACGGACTGAAAACCTATGGACATCCCATCATTGTCTCGAATAGCCCCTGAAGGACTTGAAGTCGTACATACATACTCATATCTACGTGGGTGTTGTTTTAGCACAAGCTCTCATTATATTACGTGACATTGTTTCCCGATGACTCGATACTGCTGACGATGGCCAGGAGTGCCAGGATGACTGATGGATGTTAGCTTTGAACAATTTTTTTTTACCACGCCCGTACAAAATAAACTAGAAAAGAGGAAAGAGGGAAGGGGAAAGGAAAGCGAAACACATACTCGAGGATGAAGTGAGGATAAATGAAGCAACGGTAAAAGTTGTTTGAGGGTCTCCTCCCGCAGCCGTCCAAGCAACCGCCACGATGCAAGAGCCGAGCCAGGGAAAGATGCCTGCCACCGAGATGCGCGTCGAGTCCCAGCCTTCGACAAACTCAACGGCGTGGCGCTTGTCTGCGCGGCGGAGGCGAAATACCCATTTGATCCAGTTGTTTCCGTGCGAGATCTTGTCGGGGTGCCTGTACGCGTACATCATTTCCTGGATAATGAAGCCATCAAAGGGGACCACTCTCGGTCTTGAAGTTGGCGTATACTTTTTTTTTTTTTTGGCACGTGTTAGTCGTGAAGTAGGGAACTGAAAGGCGCTGCGTGCAGCAGAGAGGGGAGGACAGGGGGGAGAAGAAGTTACCGAAAGTATTCGAAATGCTTTATGCGTCTTCAACGAAAAGTATCTGCGAAAGAAGCCGCACATTTCCGATTCGAACAGGCGTCGCATCTCGAGAAAGAAGGCGTCATCGCTGGTCACCATGTGGGGGGCTGCAGCCGTGGCGCGGTCAAATGCATCTTTGGTCGGATACTTGGACATGAGGGTGCATCGAATCTGCTGCAGCTTGCAACCCTCCTGCCCTGATCTGTAGCAGACGAGGTTGAGCGAGCACGTCGGACGGTCGACATCGTAGTAGGAAGGATTGGTCATCCCTGATGGCTGGCTTTCTTCAGGATAGGGCGGGAAGCTGTCACGAGTGGGCGATGGGCCGGCAGGCCTTGCCACTGGAGGCGCCAGTTCCCTGTCATCTGGATAAAGATGGGCGTTGTCTGCCTCTGGATACGGAGCCTCGTGTCCTCCTGAGCGGCGGATTGCCATGTGTGGGTAGTGCGGCTGTACTGCATTACTGTACGCAATGTTGGTAACGGGGGGCTCAATGTCGTGAGAATTCTCCCCGCCGACCTCGTTTTCTGTGTTGAAGTTTGGAGTAGCATCCGGTTCACCAGCATTGGCTCCGGAGCTGTTGTAGTCCTTTGAGGGTTTCTGATTCGTTGGCTCGGGCTCTTGAACTGCGTTGACCCATCCTTGCTCCCCAATTACCGGCAGATTCGGGTACGGCTGGGTTATGGGGGAGCTGAAGGGCTGCGGCGTCGGTCCTTCAAAATTGCCATCGTATGAAACCTGGAACTGGTACCGCGAGACCTGCGGCGGCTCAATTGAGCTATGCGTTTGCGACCATGTCTCCAGAGGCTCTGGCGAAGATAGTAGCGGGTCGGGCTGCTGCTGCCGTTTGAACCTGTCCATGAGTCCACCCATGGTTCTTCGATAATCTCGCGTCAGGAAATGAAGCTCAAGGTCCAGAGCTGCAATCACATGGCGAGTCTTATCGCTACTCGTCTTTGCACAAGCCCCGCAAACCTAGTTCTTGGAATGCTCAACTGCTTCGTGAGTCGACGCCACCATCATGGCCCAGCCCGGTCTAGACCACTTACACGTGAAAGGTGGCGATGCGGCTAGTCGAGTGGGGGCGGCGAATCCAAGGCCCTGCAGCTCTCTACCAGTTTCAGCCCGTATCCAAATGCGGGTTGCTTTCAACAATGCTTTGTCTTGTTTGAGTATTTGGGCTGGAACAGGATACAGGCGACCCACAACGCAAATGATGCCAAGTGCAGCTCATCAAGCCACCTTATCAAGCATAAATCTTCTACAACCAATGAAGAGTTCAAACAATATCCTGTTTCACCGAGTTATATGCTCCTCAATGCGCGAGAGTAGAAAGGGTAGGACTTTGTTGGATCTTAGTCTGGTTGAAGAGTGCATGTTTCGCATCACAATCACCGGTACTTGAATATGCGGACGAATACTCAACAACGACATGTGCTGTTGTATATAAATTTCATTGTAATTATATATCAGGTTTTATCACCGTTTGGAGGGAGAAAAAAAGTCATAAGTCGTATACTCCCAACACCATGCTCGTTGAGGCCATAACATTCTGGGTTGGCAACCCGATGGCTCATAAAACGCCGAAACAGCAAAAGAAAAAAAAAATAAAACACGAAAGTGAAAAAAATATCCTTGTAGTTTACATCTTAAAAGGAACGTCCAGATTTCGAATCAGGGTCAGCCGCGTTGTACGTTCTTGGGGGGCTGTGCTCGGTTCTCCCGTAGCCCGGGTGTCCCAGCACTGGAGGCTCGGGCTGATGGTATGCCATGGCCTGCTGGGCTTCCATCCTCGCCTTGAAACTACCACCGGCGCTCTCGACCTCCCGCAGCTCGTAGGTCTCGCCGCTTGGTTGTCGCATGTGCTGCTCCGGCTGGTTCACGCCCCATCGGTCACCGAAGTCGGCAGTAATGGCTAGGCCAACGGGCGGTGTAGGGGTTGCGTGGGCGGCGTCGGGCCATTGCATGCTGGGGCCATCATTGCCGTTGACCGGGCTGTTGTACTGGGAAGAGTACGGCGAAAAGTACCTCCCAAAGTTCTTCTCGGTGCTGGCGCTCATGGGAGAGTCATCCCAACCGCGCAGTGGACGCTGGCTGAGAGGGGTCTCGCGCATGTCACCAAATCCGCCCTGCTGCGGGTTGGGCGTTGGCCAGCCGCCCTTGTAGTTTTGCTGCGTCTCCAGCTTGCGGAGGAACGTCTTTCTACGCCTCTTGCCGTTCCAAACGATACCGCATCCGAGGAGGATGAGAATGAAGACGAGACCACCAAAGGCAATGCCGACCTTGGCTCCGAGGGTGAGTGGGCCATTGTCGAACCAGTCGGGGTTGATAGAGGCCGTAGGTGTTGGGGATGTGATGTTGACAATGTCGTTAGAAAATATGGATCCTTCGATGGAAACCGTAACACCAGTAGCGGGCTGCTGCTCACACCCGGCTTGGAGGACGGTAAAAACTGTGCCAGACGTTAGCATGCAATGCTGTGGGAGAGTGGAGTGTGTCATGGACGGGACGAACAGTTGGCCATGTATTGCTCTCCACCGGCCTGCAAGCACGAGGTGCAGCCCTGGAAGTCGGTCGTGTCATCGACTGGCCACAGACTGCAGTAGTCGTAGCTGTCAATGTTGGTTGATAGGTTCTTGAACTCAACTGCGTCCTTGAAGGGACCGCATGCCTTGCTGCACAGGCGTGAGTCCAACGGTTACACGGAGAAGCTGAGCTTGTGCGCGCGCGCGGAAGCACATACCTTGTGATGCACGGAGTGCTGATAACGTTGCTGTTGTCTGGAAGCCCAAAAAGACAGTAGGACACTGCATATCTCAAGTTGTCTAGATGTACAAAAAAACCTTGGTTAGCATTGCTGACCCCGCTCGCCGACATGGATGGGGGGGCTTTCGCGAGGCACGTACAGAGCATCCACTGCGTGTCGGTCTCTCCACCGCCGGAGTAGGTGCTGGATGCTTCACAGGACACGCATCCGTTAAAGAGCTGGCCGGCTGCGTTGGAGTAGCTGCTTTGAGAGCAGACAACATCGTCGGTGGTCGTCTGGTCGAGCACATTGCCGCAGTCGGTGGAACACGGCGAGTTGTCAGCAACGAGGATGGCAGCCGCGGGGAGGACCAAGGCGGCGGCCACCAGGCTGGTTGACAGGTGCATGGCCATGGATTTCGCGAGCGAGAAATGGATAGATTGATGGATGGAAAATTTGCCTCGAAGCGCTGAGCCCCAGATGGGCGCGTACGGGAGCGAGGGCGACCTGTCGTTTCGGAGGGTGGCAAGAGCAGCTGGGACTGGGTTGTTCTTCTGCAGACCCGGGCAGAGTGCTACATAACCGCCGGGGGCTCGGTAGGTTCGCTTTGACGGGAGGTCGACGGGGGACGGCCAAGAGATTGATCAGAGATTGATCAAAAGTTAGATTCTAGGATGGGGGCCGACGATTTAAGGGACTTGTGGCGGCGCAGCTGGCCGGCGAGCTTTTGGGGCAGAAACGAGGGCTGTCACCGAGGACCTGGATCCCTCGTGTGATGTTGGATGCACGTTGGTGATGAAGATGAGAAGAACCAACACCACCCGCCCACTACCGGGCGCCGTCGGGACGAGCTACGGGCGGCTGCAATCTCTGGTGTGATTTTGCACTAAGCAACACACCACCATCGACGGCGAAGCCATTGTCACGCACACCAGAGGGCGGCCTGCCTCACCGGGTTGGCTGGGGGCGGTCGGGCGGCCGAGGGGCTGGCACATTCGAGCTCTCCTCCCGGCTTCTGCTTCTGAG
>KV875237.1:790903-828302 GCA_001879505.1 Calonectria pseudoreteaudii | reverse complement strand
GGGGGGGGGGGGGGGGGGGGGGGCACGTTTGGCCGCTGCAAGAGGTTGCAGCCACCGTCGAGAGCGGGACTACGGGACTGCGGGACTGCGGGTGATGCTTGGCCCGTCGTCACCTCGACGACTCAAGGCCTCGTCAACCCTGGTCTGCTGCTCACATTCGAACCTGCAGCCCCGATTGCACTTTCACACTTTCACACGGCACTGCGCCAACCAGATGCCCTCAAACCCATGTCCCGCAGATCCCCAGCCGCTGTGCAAGGGCCCCTCGCCCCGCCATTGGCCCCCATCCCAGGCCCTAGCTCCAAGCCTGGGCGCCAATGTGCTGTGCTTCTCCCGATAGGGCAGCTCTCGCGGGGAGGGTGCCCCGGAGGCCCTCTCGACATGGCCCCCAAGAAGCCCCCCATGGCGAAGAAAATGCTTCATTAACCCAACTTGCCCGCCAGCTGCGCTCACTCTGTGCTAATGGAACGACGCCAAATGCTCATCGAGACCTCAAGCCCAATCACAGCCGAGTGCCTCTCAGCACGCACACGTGCCGCAGCCATCTCATCTGCCCATCTATGCCCATCCCTGTTCCCACAGCTGCCGTGACTTCCATGGTGCCCCTTGCACGCCGGTACTGAGCACACGCTTGTTCTTTATCTAAAAGACGCCATCCCATGGCTGAGGGATCTTCCGACATCAGATGTATCGCGCCATTCACCGCCACGCCTGGCGTCTAAACGTAGTAGTCCAGGGGAGGTGACAGCTTCCATCACCGCTATCACACCAGACCATCGGCAGATAGCTGTCGGAGACGCGCTAAGGCATCTTACCACGTCGGCTGCTCCTTTTCAAACCTGTCATCCTGGTAGCCAATGTGGTTTCTGCGTAGACGCTCGCTTGTCAATTCACATACAATACGCATTTCAAGTTTTGCATATCACCTATAACTCGTTTCACTTACACGACATGTTAACTGTGTGAAAGGGATTATCGTTATATTTCATCGTCTCGTGGTATCAGATGCTTGATCATCAGCAACACCATCCTAACTACATAAGTTCTATGTCGCATGATCAAGAAAGTCTCAAGAAACAAAGTTGCTGTAGTCGTCTAGGTCTCCCACCAAGGACCCTTGTGCAAGCAAAGACCTCCTTGGCCCGTGTACTCCAAGCGCCACCCCAAATCTGTGACAGTGACAGCTGCATTCCATCAAGTAATCCCTTGATCCTGGAAGTAGCTAAACGCCATTGACCCTTGTTGGTATTCTATCCGTACTCCACCTTTGGCTGTGAAAGAAGCAGAACCAACAAATATGTCCGTTCGTGTGGTTGGAGAGAAAAAAAAAACGTCATGATCAAACTCCTCGCTGAGGTTCAACAAACACAGGGCTGAAAAACAGAGTGGTGCAATGTGAACAAGTACATAAAGTAATAAAAACCAAATACTCCGTGCTAAAACAGTAAAATAGATAGCTCTTTACCAAACAGTGCTTCGAGGCCTAGTGGTGCCTGGGTGGGCACCCTTCTCAATGCATTTTAGCGGAGACAAAATCATGTTGGCTGCCATTTGACGAGAGTCCTCCAATTCAGACACAAGAACCATGGCAACAGGGGTCTTGGGTTCTTCCCCTGACTTCAATGTTGGGAAGCTCGACGTCGGAGCATCTACGGGCTCGTCGGCTTTGTGTTTGGCGCGCGGAGCGGTTGGTTCTGCCGGCTTGGAGGGCTTGGATAGGTCTGTTGTTGACTTTGACGCGGACTTTTGCCCGAAAAGAGTTTTTGGAACTGCAGATGCAGGCTCATTTTGGACCGGCGGACGGCTCCTGTTGCCTTGGCGCGAAGGTGTCCGCTGTGTACGCCCGTCCGCTGGGGTCCTGCGTCGAGAAGAAGAGTGACCGTGTCCCGCCCTTGAACGTGACCTGCGCCCGTGTACTGGACAGTTTGGCGATGGATGGTCTTCAATTAACCGGAATTGAGAGAGGTCGACATCCTGGGATGGCATCCGACTCCTTCGAGAAGTCGTTCGATGTTCACGTGCCGGTGTGGACTGAGCCGCCTTGTTTTGCTCGGGTCTGGATGACCTTGGCCTCCCCCTGCTGTCTGCTCGGCTCTCGCGGCTAGGCATGTTTGATTCGAACCGGTCTCCATAAATATTAGGGTTTGGTGAAATTCTGCTGTTGATATTATGAGCGTCTTGTGACGTCTCCCGCTTTCTAATTCGGCTGCGTGACGCAGGCTTGAGGACAGGTGGCTCGCCTCTGGCCGAAATCGAGTGTTGCTGCTCAAGTTCCGCTGGTGCTGCTAGGATATCTTGCCAAACGCTTGGGTCCATGGTAATGGGAATAGAGCCGCCAGACATGGCTCTTTCGTGGCCAAAATGTTTTGGAACAGGTCCCTTTTGCGGTGGGTTGGAGCTCGCTGCTCTGTCGTAGCGATCTAGATCCTCCTTAGTGACCCCAAAACCTGTGGTTAAAGATTGCTCTTGCGCAGACTCTGCCCGAAGTGCCATGTCCTCAAATCGGTTGAATGCGGCCTTCAACTCTGACTGTGAAGGCTTCGAAGAATTGAACAGGTTCGGCCCTCTCGAACGGCTACCATGGCGAGCCTTGACAGAATCGGTCCGGCGGCCAGGGGACCTCTGTGAACGTCTAGATTGAGAGGTCCTTCCTCGTGATTTGACCGGGCTCGGGGGGTTGGGCTCTTGTGGTGGTGTTGGAAGTTCCTTCATATTGCGAGGTCGACCAGTCTGGTTATTCCACACAGAAACGTCCGAACGCAAGCTGTGCCTCTTGTTGTTTGCACGGGAAAGAGAACCAAAGTCGGATATAATCTCATCCATATCCTCCCTTCCAATAACCCATGGCGCTTCCTTTACCGAAGGCATTTGAAGGCCATTCGGTAATCCGGGGTACTCAGGAGGAGTTTCGGGTCCGTTTTCAAGGGGAATATTCGTGTCTAGCCCAAGTAAGTAGGCCTCCATTCTGGGATCCATCTCGAGATATCCATCCTCGTCGTAGGGCACTGCATCATACCCGGGTGCCTCATAATCGTACTCTTCCATCGGGTGGTATGCCGCGGATTCAATGGATGAGATAGGAATCTGAGGTCGAAGATCACCAGGAGTTGGGCTCGGGGCAGAAGGAGTGTGGACAGAAAGTGCTGCCTGTGGGTTTTCAAGGTGGTTCGTCTGTGGTACATTTATTGTGAGGTCATCTCTTTTGTTGTGCGAGTTGTTTTTATCTTGCTCTTGAGGTTGAGTTGATTCGTGTTGAGCGAGTTTGGGTTCCTGGTGGTCTGGTGGTGAGTTGGAAAGCCTCTCAGATTCTTGGTCTAGGCTGTTGGATCCTCTGCTTATAGACGAACGACGGGATTTGGACGGGTAGGGGCCATTATCGTCAACTTCTACGGTCTCTCCTTCTGGACGATACACCAATTTTGCAAAGGGAGGGTCCTCCGTGTCCACCACAAGCAGATCTTTGTCTCCGCGCCCAAGAATTCCATATACTCGGACTTCGCCTTCCTTGATGCCAATAACAGCGCTGGTGCCGGCATACACGACTTCGTCCTCTATTCCAGTGCGATTTGCGAAAACCACAATGACTTCTTCATCCCATTCGGAGCGGATTATGGGTTCCAGGCGCGATATCCAATACGATAGCGTGTTCATGTCGGGTTCTTGTGGCTGTTGGGTGAAAGTGCTGGCGTCTTCTTGAGTGATCCATGCCATGGAGACGACAACGAGGCGTGTTCTCGCATCCAGGACGTGATGCGCAAACTCGAACGCACTCCAAGGAGCCTCGAACTTGTACGGGCTATCATAAACTGTGTTAGTAAGAGCAAAAGTGTATGAGTATGGCGGGGTAGTCTTACTTCAAGTCCATGCAGATACCAATTGAGACACGTCCAAGACCGGGGAGTGGCTGACCAAAGAAGTTATCGCCCTCAAGCGCCCATGTCTCATCGGTATAGTAGAGGTGAGTCTTTCGATAGTTGGCGACGGTGTCGCCTTCGGAGCTTACAACAAGAGCCGAGTTGTAATATTCTGGGTTCGCGGGCCACTGATCCGTCAAGTCAACCTGTTCTGGGTAACCCACGATGACGGAACAGTCGCGCTTGAGAGCTTGCGTGCGCGCCCACAGCGCGCTGATTCCGGAATCGTAGTGCTCAAGAAATGGAGAGACTTCCTGCAGGGACTTGAAGTTGTATCCTATCATCGTGTTAGGGAAAAAGCAAGTTCATTTTCCCTTTGCGCCCAAAGGACGAAACATGGCGGGATATGGGGAGTTGTTTTTCCCAATGCCACAGCGTTCCAGCTTACCAGAAAAGGCCATCTCAGGCAGGACAAGGAGATCCAAGTCGTCAGGGTCCACTCGGTTCAGGATGGCATCGGCCCTGTTGAGGTTGTTGTCGACATCCCCGACAACGGGCGCGAACTGGAGGCACCCAATCTTCATCTTGACGCTGTCGACAACTCTGCCCGCGGCTGTTGAAGTTGCGGTCGCGAGGCTGCCACTACCCGACTGATCTCGCCGTCGCAGGTCGCGTGGCGTACAGATCGCGGAATGACAGTGGAGATTGGCTGCAAACAAAGGAAAGATCTGAACGAAAAGAGAAGATTCGGGAGCCAAACCAACAGCATAAGCGACCCGAGGGAAAGGATACAAAGCCGTTTATGGGGTTAGGCCACGAGGAGGATTGGGTGAGTGCGGACGCCAGAGCGCGCCAGCCCCTGCGTGCCCCACGACGCTGGCTCTCTCGAATGATGTGCGCTGAGAATGAGAGCGGGCAAACGTGCACTGCCCTGCCCCGGCTTGTTGGAATGGTCTGGCCCAATCGCTGGATCGGTGACGTTGCGGAGGTGCATCAATGTGACGTCCTTTGGACGTGGTTGCGAGGGGCACGAGTGGTGGGGAAACACAGCCGGCGGGGGGGCCACGGGGGCTGCGGGGATGTTGGCCGAGACTCCGGCGGCTTCGTCCAACAAGCAGTCGCCGTTAGCCGCCGGAGCGCGGGCTAGACAGGGGGCCTTCCACGGGCTCCACCAGCGCTGCTGATCCTGGGCCTACAATCTGCATGCAATTACCAGCCCGGCCCTCGCGGGCTTTCCCGCCTTGAGCTGAAGCCAACCAGACATCGCCGTGAGCCTGTCTCTGCCGTCGTCACCGGCACCTGCTAGCCCGTGCTCGCACCACAAAGACGGTCCGATGCCCTTACATCATGTCCTTTGCCCTCTCTCTTGGCCTGTCTGGCCTGTTGGTTGGCCCACCCGGCCGGCGGCATGCCAGGAGTGGACAACAACGGCTCTTGAACCTCGAGTTGTCAACCACACAAAACGGTTCATACAGGACACCACCTTCCATTAAGATTTACGCTATCCCGGCCGTCTCTGTCGAGGCCCTGCGCCTTCTCCCTTCATTTCTAGACATTCTTCTCCTTTTCCTCATCCTCTCTCTGGTCACACCTGACAGCACCAATACCCACTTGCAGTCAACTATCACACACGGTCCAGCATGTGGTGACGAGATGCACACTTCAGGCGTTTCGAAACAGCCATGCCTAGCAACTAATTAGCCGTTTACAGGCCAACATGGCCTGCTAGCCAGTTGGTTAGATGGGACCTGGCTGGGATGCACGTACTTTAACCTGCACCCAACCCAAAATGTCACCAGTGGACGGCGTGCTCTGCGTGCCTTCTATGCATTAGCTCTGCGTTCGTGTGGGGCTATCACAATGAGCACCAACCTCGCGACGTTTCCGGGCAGTGAAGCGAGCAACGGCTCTTCTCACATGAGCTGGTGTGACCTGTTGGGCCCACGTCGATCGGTCCAACTTGATCCATCAGCCTACGTTTGCACTGGACGTGGGAGAGGCCATGTTGGGTCTAGTTTCAGCCTCCGACAGTTGAAGTCCAAGCCTCCAAGCCCCCAACCTTCCATGCCGCTTATGGGTGTTAACACTGCAATCACTCTCGCGCTATGGTTTCAAAACCTGCAGCCAAATCGAGCCTAGCTGGATCCCCAAATAACTGAAGAGGGTGTCGGACAGACACAGTCACCGCCAGAAGACATCTGACAGAAGTTTCGGCTGTCAATGTTCCATTGCTTTTTTTTTTTCTTTTGCGCCTCCCCAATCTCATATTTTAACCATCCTTTTGGAGTCGTTCGTAAAGGCCTTTGGTAAGAATAGAAGCTCAACAAGCTCAGAAACCGAGGAGCAGGCTGCTTAGACACATCTGAGTAGTAACAATGTAAAACTACTAGTTTTATTTTTGTTTAGCCAGAACTTCGTAGAATATTAGATAAAACAACAATAATCTTGAACACACTATTCATTCCACATTTACCATTATTAATACTGCTAAATAAGCTTCTTCAAAGACTATATTATGTTAGCAACCACTAAAGAATCATGGTTTGTAGTTGTGATACCTGAAGCTGATCAATGTTACTCTTGGATTGGTTTCCACTTCCACAGTCCTGTGGACTAAGAAATATCCCAGCAAGGCTTCTCTTCAGGTCCTGCACTTCAACAATTCGCTGAAACAATCCATCAGTATTACTTGCAAAGTATTGTTTTCTTCTTCCACACTCACCTCTTCAAAGGAATCGCGCACGATGAATCGAATCATAGTCACTTCTCGACTTTGCCCAATTCGATGAATTCTTGCCAGCGCCTGTTCTTCGAGCGTCGGGTTCCTTATCACAATTTAGTTCCACCCACGATACATTTATTTCATCGGATACGCACCAGTGAGGCTCCATAAGATATGCCCGAGAAGCCTCGGTTAATGTGAGACTAACAAGACTATTAGAACTCTCTCTAGCCTTCCAAGTTTGGGAATGAACTCACCCAACAGCGCCGCACGTCAATGTTAGAAGAAGCACTTTAATGGAGGGGTCATGTCGAAAACTGTCTATGACGGCTTGCCTCTGCGCCCGAGGTACAGAGCCATCGAATCTCAGCGCCCGGATACCGGAACTTTTGAGGCCAGCTTCAATGACATTTAGGGTCATTTTCCAAGTAGAAAATACCACGCTATGTTGTATTAGTTTGGCTGTCGCTTTGACACTATCAAATTTAGAGACTCACCATTTCACATTAGCAGGCTGTTTCTGCAAGTCCTCTAGTAGCATCTTAACTTTGGATGGTAATCCATCTGACAAACCACCTGGCAGATTATTGTATGGTCCATCCAAGTCGAAAGGATCCATTGATACGGCGGCGGTAGCACACTGTGAGGTATCCCCGCACCACATGGTCCCAGAATGGGTTGGAGAACAAGTTGAACATAAGAACTTGAGGCACCTGGAGAAAAAGGATGTCACAGACTGTGTCGGTTCAGTGAGGTCATTATCCTCGACAACATTGGTGCTGGAGCCGCAAATTTGACACTGGATTTGACCCAACTCGTGTCGGAAGCTAAACACTCGTTGACCGGCTGAGTTCCAATCCGCCTCATCATCCTTTAGATAGTCTAAGGATTCATGGCGGTGATGGTAATTCAGCCCGAGATTGCAGATCATCCGCATGGCCTCGATTCTCTGCAGCACATTAAAAAAGGACTGCGGACGGATGGAGCTATCGTACAAGGACAATGCCTCATCAATGTTTGCGATAACCTGAGTTCTGATGTCTTCGTAAAGCTGTCTTTCACTAGGTGTAAACTCGACAAAGTATGTATCATCATATCTTTTCGGTAGCTGAATAGTATTTTTTGGACGTCTGAGGAGAAGACATCGCGAAAGCCTAGTAAGTCGTTCAATAGCTTTTTCTGCGTCGCCCAATTTCCAGAAATTAGATATATCAGCATCAAATGCCTTTTTATCCGAGTAAGGGTAAAGACTTAAGAACTTGAATAGTCCAAAGAGATCCCCCAGTTTATTCTGTATGGGTGTTCCTGTGACAGCCCACCTCGAAATCGCGTCGAGGGAGCATATGGCTCTGGCTAGTTGAGACGCTCCGTTGCGTATTAGATGAGCTGTTTCTCTCATTAGCGATTGCTGAAAACATGTGAAATCTCAACGATAAACAAACCTTCATCCAAGATAATCCTTTTCCATTTCGTTTTGAATAGTATGGATCGATTTTTGCTTTCAGCAGTTTTGCCCTCTGACATTACAGTATGATATGTAGTTAAAACAATTAAAGTATCATCCAAATCCGAGGATCTCAGTAGTCGTGACTTGCCGTGATGACGGAGGTAGGGTAAGCTGTTTGGGAACACATGTCTTTTGATGTTAGATTTGATATAGGTTTTCTTGAAAATTCTATTAGAAATTACTCACTCTTTGAGTTGGTCCTCCCAAGCATCGAGCATTGTGTGCATTCTAGTTAGTTGATGAAAAATAGGCCTTACAGAAATTACTTACACGGTGGAGGCACGATAATTAGGGTGCGTCCTGAAGACGTTACAGAATCAAGGCCGTGAAAAGTGGCTGGTTTATCGTCCTTGGCCTGCACATCAAACGCAACTAATGCAATCATCGAGAGGGTTTTCCCGAGCCCCATAGGATCAGCAACAATGCCCCCATAAAATTGAGGGGGCTCTTGTGCTTCATAAGCTCCAGAAATTGTGTTATAAAATCTGAAAGAGTCAGGGGTGCCGTCATAATCATGAAGCAATGGGACGCAAGAACTTACAAGGTTTCACTATCATTGTTTCGTACTTCCCAGATATCGGCTGTGCAACCATCCCATGCCCAACCGTTTTCTCGTTGTAACATGAATGTCAAAGCTTGTTTTTGATGCCTAAAAATAATAAGCTAAAGGGATAAATCATTTAGGCTCATGCAGAACTACCGACCTCTTCAGTGCTGTCCTCAGCGATCCTGGCTGTGCTGTTTCTGCTAGATCTTCTTGTGAGTAGAGAATTTCTAGAAAGTCCGGGTTGGGTTCAAAGCTATGAGAGGAGGTTGACTGCAAAAGCTGGGTTTCCAATTCAAATGTGAATTTTGCAGCGCCATGTTCAACTGAAAGCCTGTGAGGGTTATGATATCTCACGTTTCGTTTACAGTTGACTGGATCTTGAAGATATATTTCATACTCCTCAAAAAAGCTCCCAACCTCGTCAAAAAGCTCTAATGATCCGTATATAATTATCTCCAGAAAACACTGTACTGAGTACGCGGCCCGGGAAGACCCTTGGCCCTTTAGTCCTGGTTGGGTTGTTGCCAAGAGGGAACAGTTTACTTCGAGTTGGAGCGCCTCCTCTCCAAGAAGCGCGTTCGTAATGTAGGTATGTTGCGGATCGAGTCTCCCATTGGGGCCAGTGTCATCGGTTCCGACAAATGATTCTGGGCTAGTAAATCGAACCGATTTGCTTGCGAGGCTCTGAGAGGGCAATGGTTGACACCGACCAGTCAAGCCGGTGACCTATGACGTTTTCAACAAGTGGTGCATACAGGAGAGTTGGAGGGCAACATACCATGCCAAAACAAACTCAATCAATGCTGGGATCAGACTGATGTTGCGAAGCAGATGCCTCAACTGGTGGGTTTTGGGCATCACATTGGATGGTTCCCTGCTGGACATAGCTGTCGCTGAAAAAATACTATTGGTTAAATTGCATCGAAAGGGGATAGATCATTTGGTTCACCGCATGTTGTTGCTGGGTATTGCCCATAGTTTGAGGTCCAATTGAATAGCCAGTTGACATATACAAATCAGCCCTTCCCCGTCCCTCAGGTAGGTCAAAATCCGGCCCCGTAGAGAGGTACCCGCCAGGGAGCGGTTGATTAGTTACCCAGCCTGGGGTTGGGTTATACATAGCCGTGGTGGTATTTTGGGGCCATGTGCAAAGGAGCTCAGAGTATCCTGGGCCATTATATGGAGCATTTGAAGATGGAGGTCCTGGGAGGTTGGGGGGAAGCGGCTGCTTCACAAGAAAACGCCCATCTTGGGCGAGACTGCTAACATCAGTTACATATTCATCATGGCGTCTCTTACGACTTGAGCTGTCTCCGTGACGTGTAAAATTGGACATGGCTTTAAAATAATTGCACCTTTCTCTCAGTATTGTGAGAAAGATAATTCGGCTCCCACTCATCAATTTCTCGCCAAATGTACCTTGAATCATCTGACGAGGCTGCCAAGGCAGAGTCTGGTGGCGCACCACAGCCGCCCTGCGCCCAGCCAGTCCGCGCCCAGCCAGTCCGCCTCAGCGCATGCCCAACGTGTCGCTTTTCTAGAGGCCTGACTTGCCTTCCCATCTGACCTGAAAACCTATCCATTATCTTGCAGTAGAAATTACATATTTTGCTCGTCCAAATCCTGTTCATCGTCATCACTATACAAACCTGCAGTATGCCTCTAAGAGCCACAGTTTCGATAGATGCACGGCGTACGATTCGAAATGCTTTCGGGGATCTTGAGCACGCGATCTCAACTGGCGATCGTGATAAATTAGTGAATACTACGCTTGAGGATGTTCGGAATGCCGCCTTTTTGGTTGAGCGAGATCTTGCAGCGCGACAATCACTCCGCAATATGCGCAGACTTGAGCCGTTTTTTACTGGACTGGACCACTACTCTAAAGCCATCGAGGTAATTTGCAATGGAACGCCTTATTTACCATGGATCTAGGCTCCTTTGAAATTGATCATTCAGGTACGAATGGCCCATATACAATAAACGATCACTAATATTCCTGGGCTCTTGAAGATAGCCTCAGATCATATTGTTGCATTTGAGAAAATCATCGAGGCATATAGTAGAATTTCCAAGCATTTAAGCCGATTCCAGCTCATAAATAGTACATTCTCGGCCAATATGGAAGTCCAGCAGGTTTTGGCTGTTTTCTATGCAGATCTTCTTAAATTCCACAAGGAGGCCTATGTATTCGTACGCAGGAGTCGTGAGAGAACCTTACCAATCAAAACTCTGGCAGACACCTTTGCTCATTTTCTCAGGCTGGCAGCTCTTTTTTTTCTTACTTCATGGGGCCGCTTCGAACGACGCTTTGAAGGCATATTAGAGGACTTGAAAGCACATGAAGATCTGATCGACAAAACCGCACATACAATCGATCTATCAGAAGCACGTGAGATGAGATGTACACTCCAGAACTGGCGACTGGAGAATCTAGAGAGACTAGAACAGGAAGAAAACAGTCGTGCCTCAAGGCAATTTGTTGAGATTGCTAGCTGTCTGAAAATGGACGAGTCCGTTCAATCCAACATTGTCGACGCCATAGCCACTGAAGCATCTCGAAATACAGAGACACATGAGTGGATACAAACCCATCCTAGCCTTCGGGATTGGTTAAGGTGCGACCCAAGTTCGAAATTCTTACTATTTAACGGACGCCCTGGAAGTGGAAAGAGCGTTCTGGCTACCCAAATTCATCGATTTCTGAGCACTTCGGGGCAATCCCTCGTGATCTCACATTTTTGCACATATTCTCATCAAGAATCCCTGGACTACGGCAAGATTTTACGATCTCTCCTTTTGCAGGTCATGCGCTGGAATACCGACTTGATCGCACATGCTCATGATGTGTTAATTACGAAGATGAAAGTCCCCAGCACAAGGCTTCTTGAGAGGACGTTCTGTAACATGGTTAGCGCCAGCTCACTCTTGCCATCTCGCACAAAATATATACATATTATTATAGATGGCTTGGACGAGTGTGATGAAATCACTCAAACCCAAGTATTAGAGATATTGGAAAGAGTCGTGACAGAAGCATCTTTGTCGGGATTTGCGGTTTGCAAAGCTATGGTGTGCAGTCGTCTATCCAAAGCTATCTCAAAAGGATCGAGACACAAAAAAACAGTTTCCCTTGAGGAAGAGGGCGTTCATATGCAAAAAGCGATTAAAGGATATTGTTCCCGGAGGTTAACCGCCTCTCAATCCAAATTATTTCAGTTAAATCTTCACATGGAAGATCTGGAGAAGCTTGCGATCCAAATTGCTAAAAAGGCGGACGGTGAGAGCATTGGCAATGATACATTCTCTAGTTTATGCTGACAGATGGAAGGGATGTTTCTATGGGCTAAATGTGTATTGGACTCTCTCGATACCAATATGTTCAGTAGTCGGGATGAAATTTTCGCCGTCACTAATTCTCTGCCACTGGAATTACAGCAGTTGTAGGTTTAAGGGTCACCCGTCTAGATACCCAACGTCACTAACGAAGGCAAAGCTATAAGAGGATACTAAATACGCAGATTTCCAACCTCAACTCTCGTTCTTTGGAACGAGCCAAATCAATCTTCGGGTGGATTGCATTCGCTAAAAGGCCCCTGAAAAGGGCCGAATTACTATCCGCAATTGCCTTTAGCTCGGGAAAGCCAGATACCGATGACTTGATTCCACAGGACTGGTTAGAAAGATGTATGCCTCTAGTTGAGGAAACACGTGACTCTACATTTGCATTTATTCACGTTTCTGTTCGAGAGTAAGCCATCACTCAGTTATTCTTAGATAAGTATGACTAATTTCTATAGCTATTTGCAAAATTCTAGCAGCAACTTCTCCATCAATGAAGGAAAAAGCGTCAATCAACATAGCCTTGCTTCAGTCGCGTGTTTAGTGTCGGGTCTGCGAGTATTTAACCAAGAGTACCCCGAATACCAACGACTCTCACGTGTAGTGCGTGGTATTCATGGTTTTCATGACTATGCGACAGAGTATTGGACTGACTACATCCTCTCTAATCCATTATTTGAGGGGGAAGGGGCGGAAAACCTGGGTTTCTTCCTTCTTTCACGCGAGCTCTCGTCGGCATTTCTGCAAACAAACACTCCAGTTGAGAATGATTCAAAAAGCGACCAACGAAATGAAGCCGATCATCGTTTGGCAAATATCCGCCGCCAAGATCCGCGGTTATATGCCGCAGTGAAAAATGTACTTCGAGAACGCCGAACGAAGTTTCTCAATGAAACATCTCCAGACAATCGTAAATTCCCCTTCAGTGTTCTCAGTCTTTCTTGTAGTACTGTCTAATTCTTTGATAGCTAGTAAAACTAGTATGGTGGAGGTAGTAAGTCTCAGCTCTCTCCGAGAGAATTATCAGCGCACAATCCGGCATTTGCTCAATCTCCGCAGTCTCCCTAGCATCAGTCCTCAAAAGCTAGAGAGCTTCAAACAGGAATTCCGGTCGTGTGTTTTCACCTGTCGTCTCCATTCTTGTCTCAATGCTCTCCGTGGGTTCGACAACGATGTGATGCGATTGGCTCATGAAGCAAGTCACCAAAATACACTCTGCACTGTTCAGGGTTGCAAATACCCGGCCTTTCCCTCAGTGAGTGCTTTGAAAGAGCATCAGAGGGATATGCACCAGGACACATCACCAGGTTCGGGGTGCGAAGTAACCAGGACGAGCGGTCATTCAACCTTGGAGCCTCAAAGCAAACTCGAAGGCGGATCCTCTGGTATTGATCTTACTGGAGAGCCACCAGCTCAATCTGGCATCTCTCTCCCCGTCAGGCACAAAAGAAGGCCCACAAACAAACAAATACAACAAGATGTCCACCAGTACCTCGTCAAACATACAAAGTCATTCGCTGGTAATTGTTGGCAGGCCAATGTGTCTATCGACTATCGTATGAGAATGACTATTCACCTGTAAGTCGTGCACTTCCCCCCACTCTAGGATTGATCGTATATAAATCCTGAACGAGAATTATCTTGAATTCTACATAAGCTAACACGAATTTAGTATATCAAACATCGGTACTGCGATGAATAAGGAAGAGGCTGACTTGTTAAAAAGTCAAGAGTTGGGATGTGAATTCGAGATAGAGGTATTCCACAAAGCCCTGACTAAGGTACTATACCAAATATATCTACCTCTATTCCCTTTTGACATAAAAGGCATGCACTAACCTTGGTATAGGAAGAATATAATGCCAAAATGATAGACCGGGTCGTGGAATATTATGACAAATTAGAAGCAGGTACAGCTCCGTTTTTTCATTTACTCTACGACTACGAGTAATGGAAAACAGGAAATCTCAAGCTCGAGTATCCAATGCTGGGGATAGAGTACAGTGTACAAGTTCAATCATTTGCAAAATCCTAGTCAGATCAGACAAGTACGACTATAGTAGCCGGTTATTCTTAATGACCCTCCCTATCATGACAGCAGGATAAAAATAAAGCTGCCGAAATAGCTGTTCGAATTATGGACAATTCTTTAGAGGACGTGAAAATTAATACGCGATTGTAACTTCAACAAAGACTTGATCCACAAGTACTTACAGAATTTCAGGTCAACAGTAAAGATCCACTCATTTTGATCTATCAAAATCATGCCCCAAAAGTTTTGAAATGTAATGCAGAGAAGCCCAGAGAAGCAGATGAGAGCAGAAATAACACACTGAAATCCCGCATCGTATTTAAGTAGTATTTTAACAAAACAACTAATTCTGGTTTCTATAATCCCTTGGTATCTTGGAGGAATAAAAATACCAAATGACTCAATATATTTAAAAGATTGTTTTATTTATATTTGAATATATGTCATTAGATTAATAATTAGAAGATTTATCTTATATCATTTATTCGTTTTGACTATTGGGGCTTTTGTGGCCCGCCCCTCATGAGATGGCTTCCCTGTTGCGAAATAAGCAACTAATTGCAGAAAACATCTCGTAGAGAGTTATTAAATTCTGAAATTTATTTATAACTCTAGTTGCGCCTCGAAATTACCTAGTGTATAAGTTCCTTCCTTGTCGACTTGGACTCCCTGTTTCTCATGGTATAGAATAATTATGTATTTTCGCATCTATCAACCTAGGCCCGATCATATAGATGAAACATTAAGTGGTCGTCAGGGTGGTCGGAGAAGTCGAGCCTGCCACAATTGTCATCGATAAATGATTCAGTCATGGATTAGATTCGTTGTTGTATGCAAGACCCAACCCCATTTACACTTTTTCCACATCATTGTTCTAACTTCCGCTGCGTGTTCTCAAGCTCCTCATGTCTTACGACCACCCACCCGCTCTATCATGTGAACAATACCGCCCATACCACAAACAACATATTCAAGAAGTTCATAAAGTGGATTGGTAACAGTTAGTCGTCGACCTTCAGGGTATGCTACCCTATAGCAAAATGACCCACCCTTCGTGTCCTCATGCGAATGTGTAAGTTTGTATTTAGCTCAGTGCGTTTAGTTATAAGCTTGTGAGTGGAAATTTGTGCAGCATCCCCACCCGGCATTTTGCATTCATGATTGTGCAAGCCTTCGCTGATTTAGCCTTCACCTGATAGCACTTTGATCGACCATCCAACATAGATGAAAGGGAAATTACCGCCCGGAAACAGCAGGTTTCAATCATTTACTCCCGGTGGCCTTTCCTCTTTTACTAGTTTGCATTAGCCCGTGTGTCTTCGTCCCGACTATGCTCTCCTCGGGAGCTCCACCCACCCGAGATTTCCGGCAAGGGTTCTCGCACTATCGATGACGAGCTGCCGTTTCTGATTCTGTCATGGGAACAATGTGGATGACCTTTTGCAATAGACGGGCTGGCCACATGCCGAATTTTCGGTTACGGCATCATTGGATAACGTAGTGGACATGCAGAGAGGGGCCCGAACTGGAGACCGGGACACCATACGATGAACGCAGGCGGAAACAATATTCCTCGAATACCGACACGACGGCGAACATGTTCAAACAACTCAAAACGAAAACGAAACAATTGCCTACGAGGAAACATCAAGCACGTTGCAATCTAGGTCATATGGAACCGGGCATTGTCGGCTGATCAAATTCGGTAGCGTGGGCAAGAAAGTTCGGTGGAATGTGAAGACGCCCACATTAGACACGGCCGCATGTTTCACTTTCATGC
Source organism: Calonectria pseudoreteaudii (assembly GCA_001879505.1). Taxonomy (NCBI): domain Eukaryota; kingdom Fungi; phylum Ascomycota; class Sordariomycetes; order Hypocreales; family Nectriaceae; genus Calonectria; species Calonectria pseudoreteaudii. The sequence continues at coordinate 812,518 of KV875237.1, read as the reverse complement.
CCGCCAGCGGCTCAAGGTTGCATCTCGGCCGAGGAGAGGCAAAAAGAAGAGGGCTGGGCTTTGACGTCCAATCTAGGAAAAGTTGGTGGAGTAATTTCCCATCGGTCAGTCACGTCCGACATGAGACATGAAGCATGGCCACGTCGTTGTTCAAAAAGTTCGGCCGGGCGCCAGAGCAACCAACGAGTCAGGGAACAAGCCTCGAACCAACGGCGTCCATGGAGTTGAAATTCCCTCACCGCGTTTACTTGGGGGGGGAATTTCTGTCGGCGCTGGGCCTGCGCATCGTTTCGTCAACGGGAGCGCCAATGTTAAGCGATGGAACGCGGCAATTTCAGCCCTTGGTCAGATCGGATCATGTCATTTCTTAGCAGGAATCCTTCGCGCAGTTTCGCCGAGGAATGAGAGGAGGGCGCGGCACCGGAAGGAATCCAAAAGCGGTGGTGAGGGTGGGAGCAATATTGTGTGTGGATTGTGACGAGCCATGCAGGATGCAAGCCATATCACACGACCAATGCCAGCGATAGACGCGTTGGCGGCTAAATGATTTTTCCGGTTGGACTGGCTGGCGACAATGGATCTTGTCGCTGGGGTCCTAGCCGGATCTGTCTAGGCGAGATGGTCAAGGTTCATCCACCTTGAGGGCGGAGGGTGGCCGGGCCCATGTACATAGGTTGTTGGTTGATTGACAGGCAGACTGACAGGCTGGCTGGGCAGAATGCGAGGTCCAGCTGCTTGTTGGCTGCTTGATGTTGGTGTTGGGTCGTGCTAGATGAGGCCTAAGGCTGCCATGCAAACGGGCGGTCTGCACTGTCTGCATTTGAAGGCTGCACTGTTGCGCTGTCGCATTGTGCACTGCACATTTGCTTTGATTTCTGACCAGTCCACCCACAAAAGCAAGTAGGCTGAGAACGGGCTGCCAATAAAGTGGGCTCCCACGACCGGCCCCAGTAGGCCGCAGGTAGGGTCGGCGGCTATAGCAGACCACTCACCCGCCGCCGCTGGGTTTCAATCCCGTCCACGCACACCTGCGTCCCGGTTCATCCCCGACTCCGACAACCGCCTGGCGTGCGTCCTGATTGGCCCAGGCCTCGTCAGCAGCCATGCGGGCGTCTAGGTCGCGTGCGAGGCGCCGCGCCATTGGCTCCCACCCGGCCTGCCGTGTTATTCTTGGCCAAGGGTTGTGCGCAGATGGGCGCCAGTCCTATTTGCTCGCCCATACACCACGGTATGCATGCTATGCCGGCTAGTGCAAGCTAGGATGACCCGTCGGGCTTTTTTCTTCGCCTTTCAACTAGCCAGTCGCCAGCCGCAGCTTCTGGCTGACAGTGTAATTCCCAGTTTCATATATCTTTGCTCGCTGCCCGTCATCGAGCGGGCCTCCGAGCTATAGCCCTTTGTTTCTTCGCTTGATCGTATTGCCTCCGTCGACTGGTTTCGAATCGGGTTTCGGCATAGTATACTCTTCATGCTGGCCATGTGGATTCCATCCGTGCCATAGTGTCTCTGTTCCAACCAACACTCCCCCCCCCGCGCTGCGCCGATCCCTTGCCCGCTGCTGGCCTCGAGACCAACAGCCATGGCTTCGTCATTGTCCCTTGGTCTGCTGCTGGGGTTCCTTCTCAGGGTTGCAATTGCCCTGGAAGTGACGGCTGGTTCATCATGCGCCACCTTTTGCATGGACGATCCGGACTCGAATGCGTTTGACCCCAGCTCATCCACGACCAACACCTCGGACATTGTGTGCAAGGATACCGATTTTTCCAGCAAGTCAACTGGCATCAAGTTCCAAAACTGCCTAGAGTGCCTTCAGAAGAGCAAGAAGAAAAACGGGACCGAGTCGGATTTGCATTGGTATCTCTGTAGGCCAACCCAGGTATAGACATTCGTGTAAGCCCGCGCTGACAGGACCCCAAGACAACCTGCGATACACCCTTAGCACATGCCTCTACTCCGCCCCCGTCGCTCCATCCTTTGACACCGACTCGCCGTGTGTAATCGACGACGCATGCGGGACCCTGCGAGATTCCGTGACATTTGATAATCTCACGTCCAAAACCGACACCACCTACGGTTACTGCGACGCTGACAATGGAGAATTTCTGGGATCAAAGCTTAAGCCATGCATTAGCTGCCTGCAGTCGAGCAGTAATCAGGTCTATCTATCCAATTGTATGCATAGAACCTTTCTTGGATCCATCAAATGACCCTAACCAGTTTGTACAGTCATGATTGCTCTTGAGGCAGGGTGCGAACAAAAGCCAGACGCCGGCTCTCTTCTCAGCCTGAGCGGAACCGTCTTCACCAACAGCACTGTCAACATCACAACACCAGCCGTTGACATTACTAAACAGCCTGCTGGCGCTGGCAGTACCACGATGACCAAAGGCACTATTGCCGGCATCGCCATTGGCACGGCCCTCTTCTTCCTCGGTGCCATTGCCCTCTTTGTCGTGTACTGGCGTCGTCAAAAAGAGGCCAAGAAGCGAGACGACGCTGCTTACCGCAGCCACTTTGGCACTCCGGACCCTTTCCTGCCTCCTCAGACCAAGATGTCTGCCTCGTTGCGCTCGTACAGCGCACAAAGTCAATATGAAAATGGCCGAAGCATGGCCAACGGCGACTACTACGACCTTCTCGAGAAAGAAGCTCGAGCCACAACCACCAGGCTAACATATAACTTTGACCCTCGTCGACAAGCCAGAGGCCCCAACAGTGCCATCCCTACACACCAGGCCTACAATCCGGCCGCCATGTCGCGGGCCGTGCCAGCACCCCACAACCCGTTGACACCACCACCTACCCACCAACGCAATACTTCTACCTTGTCTGATGTCTTCTCTCTTCAGACACACATGAACACAGGCAACGCCAGCGAGTATAATGGGGTCACGACTCATAACCAATATTGCCCACCACCCCCACCACCACCGTACAACAACAGCATCAATGCAAACACCAACACCAACACCAGCACCAACGCTCACACTCACACTCGCACCATGTCCACTAGCCACAACGCACCTACTCTTCGCCCCCCCTCCATGACTACTGTCCCACCGCCCCCAGCTGGGCCTCCCCCCGCAAAGCGAAGAGTTCCCTCGTTGAGGGTTCCTTCACTGTCTGCGCCTTCTGTTCCGAAGCTGCGAAAGCCCAAGCAGTACACACCACCAATGATTGCGATAGGCGCACGGCCAGTTGATGAACGGACTGGGGTCATTGCCATCTCTGGCCCCGTCATGACCAATGACTCGCGATTCAATAACATGCCCCCTGCGGGCGGTGTTGTCTACACTGACAGGGTTCCAGCCCGTGAGAATGGAGAGGGCCAGGACACGCCCATACGAAGTGGCCAAAGCACCCTTTACGGAATGTGACGGCGGAATGAATGTATTTAATGGGATATGAATTTACAGGATGGCACTGGAGTTTTTCATCAAGGCACATTTATGCCGATTGGTAGTTCAGGATAAATGGAATAGGAGCAAGGCGTTCCGGTCAAATAGTAGTTCAGAGTTTATAATGCGTAAATTGATAGCAGTACAATTGCAACTTGTCTATTCTGATCGTAATCACATCATTAACCCAAGCGATGACCTGGTCCCCTTGTTCTCCATGAGTCGGGGAGCGGACCCCTCGAAGCTCCAGTGCTGCTACCAGATGAAGGCTCCTGAGGTCGGACCGCAGTACCGAAACCTCGCTGTAATACCCGAGGCGTCTGCACGAGGCGATTGATAAATTGGGGGGTAGTGATGAGGTTGGGGCCACCACCGAATTCAGGCCAGATTCGTGCTAGAAAGTCATACAAATGGGCAGCGACGAGACCTTCGAGCTGGAGCAACATGTTCATGTGACCGCCAGGGAAAAGCAGGTTGATCAAAATCATAGCAATCGGAGTGAGTTGGGCCGGGATGGTTATGAAGTAGAAGGTGGCTTTCATGCCGCGCTGGTCTTGGGTTACGGTGTAGACCGTGGCGAGAATCAGAGCGCCCAGGAAGTTGAAAAATGGCAAACCGACCAGATAGTTGATCGTCTAACAACGTTGTTAACGTCTTTCACAATCGGGACAAAAACGAGGAAGTGTAGATTTAGAAATGTAGGGAGCTAAGAAAACGCTTAAGTGAATTGGGTCTCACAAGAACAATCCAAAGACATCCCACCATGCCCACACCGCAGTCCAACCCGGATTTTGCGAATGATGGGTGGACCGAAGTGCAGGGGTAATCTTCCTCATTTCCAGGAACCGTGATAGTAGTAGAGGCATAACACTATCCGGGCAGATATATGAGGGGCTTATATGAAGGGGAGGGCAAGGGACAATGCACGGAGCGAATGGGCCTAAGCTTACCAGGATGGTTCCACAGACAAACGTCAAGTACCAGACGACGTCGGCCTGACGAGGCAAGCGTGGGTTGCCCATTTCCAGCTGGGACAGGTAATTGTAGAGGAAGTACAAGTCAAAGAGCAGACCGATTCCGCCGGAAGTGACAAGGAAGCAAGTTACGGGGCGCCATATTTGGGGAGGAATTTGCCATAGGTAATATGTGTGATGGATGAACCACGAGGCTGGCAGTAGGCGCAGATGAACACCAAGAGAGACGACAGCGGCCGCGGAAGTCACAGTCCTGAGAAAGAGTGTGTTAGTGGACCTGCAAACCATGCGGGAGTGAGAGCATTGAAGCTTACCTTGCCAGGGGAGGCGCTTGCCAGTAGGCATCCATGAGATTCTCCGACATATTGGGCAACTTTGCTCAATCGCGAGAGGCTGAAGGTGAATGGGGTGGGAACAAGTAGCAAGTCCAGAGACGCGACGCAATGGCTAAGCGCAAAACAAGAACCGGCAAACACGCGCTTTTAAGAAAGAAAGAGAGCCAGGGACCGAAACAAGGCACTGATCTTTGTGGCGCCAGGCAATGATGTACTCATCGTTATTGCTTGCGTGTCATCTTCTGTGGAAGGAAGATGTGGACAGAAGAGTCTGGAAAGGCGAAAACGGGGTTAAATACTGGAAAATTCCAGTAGGGCGAAAAGTTGCGCTATAGCGGGGCATACCTGTGGAGACGGCGAAGCTGTTGGCCGAGCTCCCGTGGTGAGGCTGAAGTTATCCCATGTGGCGAGTGCGGCTTGTGGAGTGCGGCTGTGGAGTGCGGCTGTCGAGTAGTGGCTGGTGTCTGCCCGTCATCGAAGTGGGCTTTTCGGATATCGGAGTTCCCGTGAGAGGTGACTTGGTGGAAACTCACTCGCCTCATGTCGTGTGAGCAGAGCTTTTATTCTACCAAATTTAAGCTGAAAGAACTTGAGAAGCTTTATCGCTTTTACGAGTCTATTAATTGGACTTCACCGCGGGATACCGCACACCAATTGCTCGGCTGATAATTGATTCTCCATCGTGAGACTGAACTCCCGACAAGCGCGCCACCCGTTTGCCAGCCGCCAAGATGCGTTCCACGGATGCGATGAAAAGTGAGGAGGCGACGGATGCCGCCTGGGAAGCCACCAGAGGAGCTCTATCCGGGGCTGCTAAATGGGGACTCGGCACAGCAATTCTCGGTGTCATTGGCTATTTTTGGTCACCTGTGTATCGAGGCACGACAATCCAATTCAAAGTGTAGATACCCCTCCCCATATGCTGAGTTTTTGCGTGCTCACGCCACTTTTAGCTACTTGCAAATGTCGGGCATGGTTTTTGGAAGCATGATTGAAGCCGATGGGCGCCTCAGGAAGTACGAGCATGAGATGAGAATGCGAAGAAGATGGATCCAAGAAAAGGCGAGATGGGAGCAGTATGAAGCCGAGATTGCGGCCAAGGCGGGTGAAAAAGGGAACAACTAAGAAGCGGAAGCTCACAGGTCGTCATGCAAGTTACATGTATATCATGGTGGAGGTGCCATTCTAGCGGTCTTTGTACAAATCACATCTCATTTGGTTCTTTTCGCCTCTGGTGCAGATCCTGTCCAACTCCAACGCCGATTATGCAGCTATCATCATAAGCCGTTAGGGTAAGTCTCATTTGGAGGCCACCCGGAAACGTTTGGGGTCCATGTTGATTTTGGAAAGCCGAGCCACACATGCGCTGAGCTGGAGCAGTGTCTGCACTCCCTCGAGCACCTTCATGTGCGTGAAGCCAATCTCCTTGATAAACTCGAGCTTGGAGTGCTCGCTCAGGGTCGGAATAGTCTTTGTGACCCTGAACATGGTGCTGATGATATCGTGACTTGAGTACCCCAAGTCCCAAAGCTCTCGCAAAATGTCCAGTGCTGCGTCCACATTGCCTTCATAGCATGCCTTCAGCATTGCCTGCACCTTGATTGGGTGAGGAGAGTCGACGACCTTGAAGACATTAGTGTCTGACACGAAGCCGAAACCAGCCCAGGTGGATTGAAGATTGTTGATGGCCTGTCGCATATCTCCTTCGGCACTGAAAACTAGAGCTGCTAAGCCTTCTTCGCTGTACTCGACTTTTTCGGCCTCGATGATTTGCAGTAATCTCTTGACTACTTGTTCATCGGTGAGCTTGGCATACCGCAGGATAGCACATCTTGATTGAAGGGGCTCGATGATCTTGTTCGACTGGTTGCAGGCGAAGGCAAATCGGGTTGTGTTGGAGTAAATTTCCATTGTTCGTCGGAGAGCTTGCTGAGCACCCGATGTCATGCTGTCCGCTTCGTCAAGGATAATGAGCTTGTGTCGGCCAGCAGGGAGGGTGACCTTTTTCTGGGCAAAGCCCTTGATTCGGTTTCGTACGACATCAATACCTAGGAAATGAAGTTAGACATGGTCGGTTTGGAGTTCCGTAGCTGATACCAACCTCGCTCGTCACTGGCGTTCAGCTCCAACACCGCCTCCTTGTACGAATCTCCCAGCAGCTGTCGAGCTAGACACAAAACACTGGTTGTCTTTCCGATACCAGGCATTCCTGAAATGATGACATGGGGCATATTTCCTTCTTTGGCGATGATTTTCAGCCGCTCGATAGTCTCCGTGTTGCCGACAACATCGTCGAGGAAGACAGGTCGGTACTTTTCCACCCTTTGACTAATTAGTGAAGCTGGACGATGCAGATTGGATGTTGGGATGTCTTACCAAGGAAGCTGATATGATGAAGAAGAATTGGCAACGGCCTTGGAGGCGGCCGAGGACGACTCGCCCTGTTCTTCTGGCTTTTGAGGCGGCATTGTGGTGTCGTGGCTGGTGTTGAAAATGGGTGATTCTGAATATTTAATCACTTTACGCGATCTAGAGGGGAAGACGCGTCGTGAATTCGCTTTGGGACTTTACTTGGTGCTATCCAGAAATGGCCCGTGCGCACTCAGTATGTACCGAAGAACACCCCACCCCTGCCACCGCCTTTCTTAGTCGCCATGGCAAAACTTCAGCGACAACTTTTTCGACCCATGATTTTTTTGCCAGCCAGATACGTCCAGAGATACCCCCCCAACAGCGGCCTCACGAGCTGCCGACAGCCAGTTTCCTCGTTCTAAACGATCTCTGCAACTCTGCGACCACATTGAACACTGCCTGCCGACGCTAGAAGCCATGGGTGTTGCGAAAAAGACGAGAAAATTCGCCGAGGTGGGAGATTTCCTTATCGATAAGCGGCGCAAAAAGCGATGCACTGTGCTAACTATCACAGACCAAGCGAGTAATCGGTCGTCGCGATCCCCGTCTAAAGGAGAATAAGATCAAGGAGGAGCTGGCCGCGAAGGAGCGGGCTGCGAAGAAGACCATCAATGGCGAGCTCGTCCGAGAGGCACCGCAGATGCCAAGCAACATGTTCTTCCAGCACAACACCGCCCTCGTGCCACCCTACAATGTTCTCGTCGATACCAACTTTCTCTCCCACACTGTGCAGCGCAAGCTGTCGCTGCTCGATTCCATGATGGACTGTCTCTATGCTAAGTGTAACCCCATCATCACATCCTGCGTGTAAGTCCGCCCCATTTCTCCAGTTGGTTGGTTACTTTGACTAACGGTCTCGTAGCATGAGCGAGTTGGAGAAACTCGGCCCCAAATACAGACTGGCACTGCGCGTTGCTCGTGACGAGCGCTGGCAGCGTTTGGAGTGTGACCACAAGGGAACCTATGCCGATGACTGCCTTGTCGATCGTGTGCAAAAGAACAGGATATACATTGTGGGAACCAACGATAAGGCCCTGAAGCAGCGGTTAAGAAAGATCCCCGGTGTGCCGATTATGAGTGTGGCGAGGGCCAAGTACGTGATTGAGAGATTGCCTGGTGCACCAGCTTAATAAAGGGTTACGGTTAATGGAATATAAAATGGGTTGCGTTGTTCATCTGAGCTGCGTTGGTTTGCGGCGGAGCCAATGGGCTGTGATTTTTCTGCCAGGAATAAATAAGCATATTTCTGAGATTACGCAATGTTTCGCTTTTATTTTTTTTATTTTCATTTCTTATATCTTGCTGATCACACGTGGCGTTGAATCGTGATTCCTGGTAAGGCTCATGGCGATAACTCCGCTCGCGCTGGACTTTTCGGCCTAAATCCTAGTGGGCTCTGATCAACTACCAGCGCTTACGCCCAGCATTCTAAGCCACGTAAACTCATCATCGCCTGCGTCTTGGTCACTTAGACCAGCCCTCATGTCATCCGACGCGCTCGGTTCGCTCATCCTTTTTTATCTTTTCCAACCCACGCCTTGAGAATTTCAGCTTAGATACCCAAAAAAGTGGTTAGGATCGACCCCGCCTCCATTCCCAAGTGCAAGTGGAGTCCTTTGACGCTATGGACCAAGACTCCAGCCCAAACGACGTCTCATCCGCCTCGGGCACTGCGCGCGAACGCCAGAAGCGCTCTCGCATTGTGCTCTCCTGCGCTCCCTGCCGCGCCTCCAAGCTCAAGTGCGACCGCGACCAGCCTTGCGGGCAGTGCGCCAAGAAAGGCCGCATCGAACTGTGCCAATATGCGCCTCGCCCGGAGAAGAAGCGCCCTACCAAGGGCATGTCTGCTCGTCTCAAACGGCTTGAGGGCATAGTCCGTGAGATGATGGAAACCGAAGGCGCGGAAGGCACGGGAACTTATCCCTTGGACGAAGGGTCGGTAGCAGGACCGGCCGTCCATGGCCATGTTGTGAGGGGGGATAATGCTAACGCCATGACGTATGTGGGAGCTACCCACTGCATGGCCATGCTCGAGGATGTGAGTGTAGAGATGACTCAGGATGTTTTGTTGTTGAAAGCTTACAGTTGCTGAACTTTCTTAGATTGAAGATCTGAAGAGCTACTTTGACCAAACAGACGATGAAGAGTATGAAGAGTCAGGAGAGATCGATTCGGCCGAGTTACTCCTGATCCCCCGTTCAGGACCCAAGAATCGCCAGGAGTTGTTATCCCACTTACCCGAACGCAAGGTTGCAGACAGGCTTCTCACAAGATATTTCAGCTCAATGAGCCCATCTCAACGTATTTGCCCCCCCAGAGAACCTCCTTGGTTTCAGAAAGCTTACAAAATCATAGATATCGTCCATCGACCAACATTTAATAGGAATGTAGGTTACATGATCAAAATAGGGGAAGAAGAAGAAAGAAATACATCTGACAGGTTATATAGTATGCCAAGTTTTGGGAAAACCCCGAAGAAGCCTCCTTGCATTGGATAGCCCAGCTATTTATGTTACTCAGCTTGGGTGTTTTCTTTAATCGCTACATTAACCCCAGTGAAATTGCCGGCGACTCGCCGCTTGCAGCAGAAGACAGGATAAAACTCTACAAGACGTGCGCTGGATGGGCGTTGGTCTGGGGCAAATATATGCAGCCAAGTATTGAAACCCTCCCAGCCTTCATTCACTACGTCGAATCAGACTTCGTTCTCAACCGAGCGGCCCAGATGAAATGCTACATCCTTTCTGGCGTGCTAATTCGCCTGATGCTGAAAATGGGTCTGCACCGGGACCCGAGCAAGCTGGCTAACATTTCCCCATTCGAGGGCGAGATGCGACGTCGTATGTGGAACATGGCCATACAGGTCGAGCTATTGGTTTCCTTTCACATGGGCCTGCCGAGCTTTCTCCAAGGCATTGAGACTGATACTACGGTGCCGCGGAACCTGCAAGACGATGACTTTGATGAGAACTGCATTAGCTTGCCTCCTAGTCGACCTGACCCGGATTACACGCCCATGACATATCCAATTCACAAAACGAAAATTCTCCGCGTGTTTGGTCAGATTGCCCGGCAGGCACATGCTCTCACACCACCCAACTATACCGAAGTCATGAAGCTCGACGGACTTCTGCAGGAGGTGTGGCGGGAGGTCCCCGCGTTTATGCAGGTCCGGCCGCTGGGCGAATGCGTCGGCGATCCTCCCATGATGCTGATCCAGCGGTTCGGTTTGGCAGCCCTCTACAACAAGAGCCGCTGCGTCCTGCACCGGAGGTATCTGGCCGAGCCGATACCGCGCCGGGAACACGACTACTCTCGACAGCAGTGCCTCCAGGGCGCCATGACGCTGCTGACCTATCAACATACCATCTCGGAGGCGTGCAAGCCGGGCCGCCTGCTCAGCAGCAACGGATGGTTCGTATCATCGCTCTCAGTGCACGACTATCTCCTCGCCGCCATGGTCCTTTATCTCGTCATTAAAAACGAGCACTATTCGGACACCGGTGGACAATACGACTGGACGGAGCAGACTACGCCCACACCCACCAAGGCAGAGCTTACTGACATGATAAAGCGCTCATACTTAATATGGGCCGAGGTGGCCAGGACCACGGCCGAGGTCAGAAAGACGGCGGACACGTTGGCCACCATGCTGGCAAAGCTTGGCTGCCCCGTGGAGGGTCCCGCCAGCTATCCCGGGGTAGCAGACTATCCCCGGATGACCAGCATCAGCAACGAGTCTTCCTCAATGGGGGCCCCTTCGGTGGATCCCAGCCCCATGGGGACCCTTGGAGCCGATTCAGATCTTCTTTCAAGCCTCGGGCTGGGTAAGTAGCTTTCTCACCACGGGATGGCAGAGTGGATTTTGCTGATAACTGGCATAGGTTCAACGTCCGGATCCGGGTCCGGCCTTACTCCCTTATCTCTTAGCCAGCCGGCTGAGGCGGCGACCAGCATAAGCTTCCCCAGCATGGACCCAACAACAGGGGCGGTTCCCGAGGGACTCAACTTTGATACGTCTTGGATGGAAGAAACGGCCGACAATATGGACTGGGTAAGTCATGGGCAATTACGCGGCCGATTAGGAAAGTGACATTTGATTAATCATTGACTAACTCGGTTCTAAAAAAGCGCTATCTCGATATTTCCCTAGCTCATAGCCATGATGCTGGTCGAAATGCTGATACAGGCCAGACGTGGATAGAGCGTCCTCCCTCACTCGAAGACATGATGGGCCCCAGCGGATGGGGCCAGCTTCCTTCAAATTTTGGCAGATTGCAGGGTTAATGGGATGGAGGGGAACATCACAGGGGTCAAGTGACCTGATCGCTTCCAGTTTCGGGTTCGCGCGCCGGTTGGCTGAACAATTGTGTGATATTGGGCTGAGGGGCGATGAATGAGTCGCGTGGGCACTAGGTCAATATCAAGATCACCACGGGAGGCCGTGATTCCAGTGGCATTTTCATTTCTCTGGGCGGGGACTGGAACCACCGATTATACAAAATACGGCAAGCTGGCATTTGAGACGGGCGTGCAGGAGGGCTTATCAGGGCCCAGTGGCGTTTCTTAGAGTCATTTGCGTTTGTGCGTGCGTGCGTGCGGGCGGACGCTCTCGGCTGTTGTCCGCAGGGCATGGCGCCTCCTGTTATCTGGGGAACCTAGGAGCCGTCAAATCTGGGGGGCAGTAACCCCGCAGTGCAATGGCTACACTTGTCTCACTGCCAGCCGCGGAGTGGTTACTTTACCCAGAATGGATTGATGTGCTTTGCGGTGTAGCTGCCGAGAACTGTATGTCTGGTGTCGGGATGAGGTGTGGGAGTTGTCATAATCGCATGGCCGCCACATTAATATTGTGTGAGACCATGGTTGGATGTTTGGGAGGCACGGGCCTGGAAAGGTTTAAAAGCAGCAGCATCGTAGAGACATGTACCAATGAAGTTGACCAACACCCCATTTTTTTTATGTGAGAGAGAGGCTTTAGAGGCCAGATCGACAAACCCAAATTGCCCTGCCAAGCGGGAGCAAGTAACACAACGCATATGTGCGCTTATTTGCTTCTGTGGCGTTGTGTCACAGTATCCCCTCACGCCAACGTGATTCAATGAGGGGGACCGGGAGGCGCGGGACGCGGTGGCAGCTTAGTGTCTGCGCTGTCTTTGAAATGGTTCGAAGACTTCCACACTGCTCTCGGCGACATGTCAACGATACATTGTATCAAGGCAAAATCATCAGTCGCTTGCTCACAGATAAAGGCTGTTGATGTGTGCGCTGTAGGTGCGACTCAGACCCCCTCATATCAATGTCAGTGCGTACCTTGCCGGTGATATCGCGTTTGCTGCAAGGGTCATGACGTAGGGCCAGCACAACATCAACTCGAAAACCACAACCCGACCAACGCCAACGCCACAGAAAGGGTGGTAAGTGCCCGCGGAGATGCTCAATCTCAGCACGGTCCACCCACCGCCACACTCCCTGTTCCCTCTTCGCCTGCGAGACGACTTGTCAATCAATCCATGACTGCATCGGGGCTAAACACACTGCATTACTTCCATTCTTACACGGCTGGTTGGAGTTTGATGGATAAACCAACTTTTATCCAGCACTGTACCACAGGTCTTTTGGCTAATCCCTCTTGCCGCAATGACCGCGGCAATATCTTGGGTTGAGGTGGAAGCTGCATGATGCCGGCCGGGTTTGTGTAGTTTGTACCAGGCACAAGCTACCCTGGTTGGGTTACACAATGCTTCGGCAACCTTCCCGTCTCATGCGGGCGAAATGCAAGGCGTATATGACGATGGGCTTGGCTCCCGGAATGACTATCCGACTTCAACTGGTCACTTCACGTCCACCCAGCTAGAGCTTGACCGACACGGGCTGCGACCCGATAGTAGAACATGTGATTCCGTCGGCAAACGCACGCTACTGTTTTGGGATGTGAATCTTCCAGAATGGCGGCTCTTTTCTAGGGCCATTTTGGTAGCGCGGCTTGGTTGAGATCAGCCTGCCAAAGCGTCTAACACAGGCCTTGATGGATTGTGGTTCGGTTTGGGACCAGCTCCCCGGACATCACATCCGCGCTGACGGCATTATTACTATCCAATGACTTCAAAAATGCATGACTGAACAGCCACCTCTCCTTTTTGGGTGGGAAAGCACACGCCTCAATTTGAAGTTTGTCCCGCACCAGTTACCTGGATACCATTTCTGCCACCCGAAACCTGGAGGCCGAGAGCTGACGAGGCTTGTGCACAAAACTTGTCGGTGCATGCGCTGTGCCTGGCAGATGGGTTGGATCCAAGTTATGGTCGCATGGCATGGGCAAGAGATTGATCATAAATGTCAATCTGTTTGTCACCTTAGCACGCGGAATAGGAATGAGCCCCAGGTCCCAGGAGAGTCGCATCGGAGCCGGCGACGTTTTCGAGGTGTCATGGTTGCCATTTGTCTTTGAAGGAGGAGGTCGACCGCAGTCATGACTGGGCCACTGATGTGCATCAATTCGCGGGGGATGTGCCCTGACAGGCATGCTTGCAAAAAAAAAACTGCCCGACCACAGTAGTACAGCACGGTAGCGCCGACTGTTTTGACCTTGTTGGAGCAAGTGTGAGGAGACTCAGCCCGGGGGCTCGAAGTGGGTGCGGCCGGTGCAGGGAGGCGGGCTTCGTGTCAAGCTCAGGTTGTCGTTTTTCACGTCGGGTGACCAACAGCAATTGATCCATCTCCGGCTCCATGACGCCGCTATCGAGGGCGGGCAGCAAATAAGCATGGCCAAGATCGGACGTTTGGGTAACTCGATGAGAAATGGAATTGGGGTAAAATTTTCTGACTGGAGAGTTGCCCGGAGCGCCCTCCAAACTTTTACCTAATACCCACGCTATTCGGCATTTGACTCCTCTGTCCCATCGTGGGTGTGGTGGTCGCGGACCGGAGTGTGGACAAGGCCACCACGGTCCACTGACCCCAGGCCCCGAGACATCCAGAAATCCCAGACACCCCCCATAGAAATGAATGGGGCGGTTGCTTTCGCGCCTTTTGGAGTCCTGTTTGCTCCCTAGCTTGCCCTACACCTGGGGTTGACCGTGATGAGCGATGCAGCGGCTGGGAACGAGACTAGCGAGCTGGAGCCGACATTTTCGCAGGTGGTCAGCTGATTCTCGGTTCTGGACGAACAGAACTGGCTCCCAAGGATTACGTGTCGATTGGTAATTGCTAGGTTACGGCGACAAAAGTCGTGCACTCTTCGCCAAACTGAATCTGATCCATTAAACAATTAGAGCTAATGAAAAATTCGCCTTGAGCGCCCGATGCTGGGTAAGATGGGTTCGACCTTCCTTTCACGACCCCAATTCCGCAGCATACTTGGAAGCTTCGGACTGTTGGCGGATCCTTCCAAGTCCTACTAGGTGCGCACGTGTGGCCTGCGGAGCCCGGAATTGCCTTCCTTTGGCTTAACTTTACCTACGCCTCAGATGCTTCATGACATTGTGCAGGTACACATGCCCCAGATCCCTACCACTTTCCTTGCCGATGAACTACAAGTTTCGGTGTCCCCAATTAGACACGACAGGGCGCAATTCGTGGCAATCGTGGGGTCCCGGACAAGGTTGATTTGACTATTTTGGCGGTTGAGGGAGACGAAGCAAAAATGGGGTGTTGGTTTAACAAGCGAGACAAGCTCAAGGTGAGATTGGATCGAAGGCCCGTGGATGGTCTCGTGATGTGTTGGACCAGGGCCGGAATAGGCCAGAACTCTGAGGCAGAAGCCAAACATCGAAATGAATGTAAGAGGAATCAAGTAAGTACTATGTAATGGAAAGCAACAGGCGGCTACTGGCCAATCAACGCCCGGACATGTCCGATGCCGCAATGCCGCAATGCCGCAATTCGATGGGCTGGACCTCTCCCGGCCGCAGCCCCATGTTATGCCGTCGCGATGCCATCGCAGGGATCATATGAGCACTTGTTCAACACTTGGCCTAGCGCACCCTGGGGGATACCAGAGCCGCTTGCCTGCTTTGCGGCCCCAATGACGACGACGTGGTGTCCAGGATGGTGGTGTCCTTTGAGAGGCTGAGAGCTTTGCACACGTGTTTGTCAAGCACACCGATACCAGGGATACCAAGCTATATTTGCATCTTGGTACTCGCTTGTGATGCACCCCGTTTTCTTAGTAGCTTTGGGACCTGCCAGGATCGACCCAAGGCGTTCTTCACCGAACCTGTGGCGACCAATTGTAGGAGACTTTGCTAGTTGGATTGCCCAATGGTAATGGCTCGCCCGAGACAGTATAAAGCAGCAAAGCAAGATAAACGGCTCCAGAAGCAAATTGCTGATCAACAGGCTGCGGCCAGGATGATGCTTTGGGGCTCTGCCGAGAGTACCCTTCTCTGTTCGCCACAGCCATGGCCGTTAATTCCAGCACGTTCCACGTTCCACGCCTCAGGGGCTTCGGTTGATGCATCATAAACCGGTGCATACAAGTATACAAAAACCAAGCTTCACGTTGCACCCACGGGCTTGCCCCAGCACCCAGTCGGTGGAAGTTGGCTTGGCGCGTGGGTAGGTGACATGTCGTCAGCCAGCGCCAGCGGGTTTACCTTCCCCAGCGGATCCCACCCTCTAAATTTGAGGGCGCCGGCTTCTTTTTGGTGGGTGGTCTTTAGTGATTGCCAAGTAACTGACAGCGAGTGAACACACCACATCCCACACAGTGGCAGGGCCGACGGTAGCCAGACCCATGCCACGAGCAGTCAGCTTTTCTCCCGATTGGGCCGGGCTTGTCCAGGGCTCGAGCTCTGCTCCATCAGAGGGATGGGTTTCCCTCGATTCGAATCTGTCGATTCAGGGCCGACCGGGTTCGCAGGTCTGTGCTGTTCTTTATCCATTTTCGGATTGGCGACGGGAGCTCTTTTAGTTTAGTACTGCGTTCACGTAATAACGTCGAGTCTTGTAAGTTGAACCACTTATCAGGGAGCCGGTGTCAGGGGAACATCACATGGTCCATGGTGCTGTAGCCATAGCGGTGGTGGAGGGAAGAGGGGAAGGGGGGGATGGGAGGAAGGGAGAAACAAATGAGGGTAAGGTATTTTCGGGACGGGATAGGCAAAGGATACCTCCAATTAGTTTCTGTTGGATGAATGACATGGCCACGCGAGACCGGTGGACGGACAAGAGGAACTCAGTCAGCATCTGTAGCTAACATTGGTTCGCCCAAGAGAAGCGGGGGTGCTTCGCTGTAGACGTTAACTGGGGTAGAAAAGACACCATCAGTGCCATGTAGGGTTTCCCCCTCCCTGTGTGACTTGAATTTTTTTTTCTTCTCCCATGGCTGGTGGATGAGTTGAGGAAAAAAAAAAAAAGATACTAATTTAGATGTACTGATAAGGAGCCGAGGGTCCGGGGGGTGTAGGGCGTGTCCCGTGTGCGCAAGTGTCCAAGCTTCTTTCAAACAGGTCTGAGAGGGAGCAGGGCGGCTGTAGACGGCGGGGGTGTGGATATTGACCTGTGACAACAGGGACGGATACGGACCACAGCGGACAAGTACCACGAAGTCGGGATGCAAGGCCGGGGGTGGACAGTGTGAGCGGGTGCGCGGACTGGTGGATGGGCAGAGGTACGAGCGATACCCCAAAGCGTAATAATACGCTTAGGATAGGACCGAGATTTGTAGCTGAGGCGACTGGTTTAATTTAGTAGGCCAGGTGGGCGTTGTTGGATGTGCAATCTATAATGACGATGCGTGCGTGGTGCATCAACGGGAAGTTTTGAAAGGGGCCTAATCAAGGTTGTTTTAGAGCGAATTTTCCTGGGGTTCCGTGCTTGGGCTGCCGGATCGTTATCAGTCGGTCACGGCAAGGGTTTCTGAGGAAGGTCACCTGGACGGCGTGCGCCATCCGGACACCGAGTGTTGTCAGAGGTATCAGTCAGGATTTACCAGCGCAGGGGCTTTTGGCCAATATGACCTGGGATTTGGCCATGGGTTTAGGCTTAGGCGTTCTGGCAATGGGAATTCTGGGGTGAATGCCGCCCGTGGCTCATGGACTGACTGCGGCTGCTGATCCGATGCCTCCTTCCGGGAGCATCCAAGCCTAAGCATTGGCGCTTGACAAGAACTGATCGTTATCTCCCTCAGTTCAGCCATCCCCTCCCATATCATCTGCATGCTCTCCCCTTATACACGACCCCAGGTTCCAGCTTTCCGTTCCCCCAGCTTTTCCCTTTTCTCTTTTTGACCTTGAACCCCTCTTTGACCATCCCGTATTTGTTCTACCCCCCTCCGATTACCGACCGACTCGAGCCAGGACGTTTGGCCTCGTGCTGATTCCCTGCTCTTGCATACCCATCGCATCCCACAAGTGCCGCGCCAAAAAAGAAAAAAAAAAGAGGACGAGGCAACACTAGTAGCCACTGACGCCCAATTGGTTCCCCTGCTGGAAAAAAAAAGGAACGACCTACTGTCCGGGAGGGCAAGGAAAGTGAGACGGCAGAAAAGGACGATTGATAACAGCGAATGGTGCCTTGCGATTCGCTGCCTGCCCTATCACGTCACCCGCCAGTCCCAAAACAAACTTCTCAACCCTGAACTGGATAACACCTGGTTCAAACCCACATCGGCCGCACATCTTCAGACACCGAAACTCCAACAGAATAGATTCTCGAGCGTCGGAGTAGTGACATTATCGACCATTCTTGCACTCTTGAATCCTGCATTCAGGACACTCGGTTAGTGCGAGATTCCGTGCTGGGTTCCCCAGTCTAGAGCTATATTCGCTAAGGGAATACCTTTTTTATCAAGGTTCTGCTCGCCGGGCCGGTCTCGCTGTGAGCTTTGTTGTCGCTTCCGCTTGGTTGTTTTCTCTCCCGCGCCGTCGAGCCACCATCGATCGCTCCGCCGTCACGCCTCATCTTTCTTCGGCCCCGGATCTGGATCCTTGCCGTTTGTTCCTTGCGCGGCTTGACCTCAATCCCATCCTAGCTTGAGGCTACTTTTTTTTTTATCCCCTACGACACGAAAGTGTTACCACCCACCACACTGTTTTACTCCCACTGCTATTACTATTTTGACACCTGCCATCCCACACACCACACCCGCGAATATACATACGCCATATCCGTACACCTCTTGCACTCCCCACACACACCGACTTGACCAACACCCATAACCCACAGGCCAACCCAGCGCATCGCACCGCAACGCATCCTACCTTGCCTTACATTTATTTCATCACTGAAAGAGATCGGCCTTCCCCGGTGTAACAGGCCCCCTGGCTCGGCTTAACTCTCGTCGACTGTACTCGAATTGCCTCGACCTCTCGTCTACCCGCCATTAAACGAGCTACAGTGCCAGCAACACGCATTTGCCCGAGGGCACCATACACACCTGACTTGAATATCTTCTGTCTTCTAACCTCACCCAGCTGCCTGGCTCCGCTTAATACTAGAATTCTTCGAGGCCAAGCTCAGAAGCAGACGGACGCCCCTCCCCCGAAATCCACATTCACCCACATCGCATCCACAGTCTATAGCCCACTTCTGCGTCGACTGACCAGGGTTCTTTTTTTTCTTCCTGCGTCAGTCTTGGCTATTTGGCTTTTGACCCTGGGACCACTCGCCTTCCCCCTCCTGCTCTGGTGGCCCCGCGTTGACCGGTCTCCAATCCACACGACAGAGGCGTGCGCATCTGAGTACCAGCCCGCCGCAACGCCGCGACCCAAGCATCGTGACCTCCCTCATCTGGCGTCGTTACCCTCTCTTTCTCTTTTAATCTTGCTCCCTTCTCTTCCCCTGCCTGCTGGCCCCCAGATTTCTCTTATTCCTTTTATTCTTTCCCCCTCCTCTTCCTCCAAACCCCTGGCCAGCGAACTACCTCTGCGACTACTACCGCATCTTGTGCTGGTGATTCCGCTTCTGCGCCTGCATTGGCCGGTTCTCTCTCCCACGGCTCTCCCAGATCCACCGACATACGTTCGTTTTACGTACTGCCCTCTGCTCTTGGTCGCCGTCCCATGAACTTCCGTGGTTGTGTGTGCTCTGTCCTCCCCACCAGCCATTCAAATCACACCCCGGAGCCTTTGTTCGACAAATAAAAGCCCGGCGCCGGTTAGGCACTGTGCTATCCCACCCTTCAGCGAGTCGCGCGCCTCGCTCTCTTTTGCGAATCCCTTCCTCCGATCTGCGAGCGAACGCGCTATTATGCCCGCCCAACTGAACGGGTCCATGACCGCCAGCATCCCCATTCGAATCCCCGGCGACCAGACCACAGCCACTCCCACTCCCGTTTTCTACAAGCAGCACAAGCACTCTCGATCGTCCTACTCCGAATCATCCCCGCTCGCCAACTCTCGAAACAACTCCCTAACATTTCGCCCGCCGAAAAGGCTCATGTCTAGCCCCGACAAGACCATCGCTGTCATCAATGCCAGCGGAAGGCAGGCAGCATCCTTGATCCGCGTCGCCACCGCCGTCGGCTATCATGTCCGCGCACAGCTAAGAAACCTCGAGGGCGTCGTTGCGACAGAGGTATCGAGCAACCCCAATGTCACCATCTTCGTCGGCGAGCTGTACACCAGGCACTCTCCGTCCGAGGCAAATCGCGACGTCACTAAGCACGGCCCTATCGCGGGTGTCGGTGTCAACTATGAGTTAATCTCAAATCTCTTCCGGGGCGCCCAGCTTGCCTTCATCAACACCACCTTTTACGGCGACGAGCTTCAGATTGGAAAGGCACTCGCCGATGCCGCCAAGCGCGCAGGCGTGCAGCACTACATTTACTCATCCATGCCGGACCATTCCGCCTACAACCCCGAGTGGCCATCGCTGCCCTTGTGGGCAGCTAAGCACGAGGTCGAGCAGTATGTGCGCCAACTGGGACTCCCCGCCACTTTTGTGTACACAGGCATCTACAACAACAACTTTACTTCGCTCAACTACCCCCTCTTCTGCATGGAGCTCCAGAAGGATGGGTCTTTTGTGTGGCAGGCGCCGTTCCACGAGGATGCCAAGCTTCCATGGTTAGACGCCGAGCACGATGTGGGACCGGCGGTTTTGCAGATCTTCAAGGACGGCCCGTCCAAGTGGCACGGGGAACGCATTGCACTTGCATATGAGTACTTGAGCCCCAGAGAAGCCTGCAAGCTCTTCTCCAGGGGCCTCGGTCGCGTGGTCCGTTACGTCAGGGGACCGATTGAAATCAAGGTCAGAATCCCCGTCGGGTATCGGGAACAGCTTGTCGGCTTGGAGAAGCTCTTCAGCCCCAAGGAAAAGGATCCCCGAAAACAGCCACCCTACTTTGGCGACAACAAGGTGGAGATCAGCTGCCCGAGCGAGGCCTTAGAACTGTGGGAGGGCCCCCGAGGACTTGAGGAGTATGCTCGAGAAATGTTCCCTCTAGAAGAAGAGGCCAACGGCTTGACATGGATGTACGAAGACGAAGAGGAGGAAGACGAAGAAGTACACGCCACAGCCACATCTGTCGAGCAACTCAAGATACACGATGACGACAACGAAGATGACAGCGACGATGATAATGATGACGTACTGGTCATGAAAGGTCGCAAACGGGATGAAGAGGGCTGGCTGGCATAAGATCAGCCACGCCGCCTCCCCACTTGGGAGAATTGCATACCCCATCATCACTAGATGATAGGAGGAAGAAAAAAAGATGACAAGGAAATGAAGAGAAGACGCAAAAAAAGAGAGAGAAAGATCCAGCTCAAATACTGAAAGTCCAAGCATAGGTACGGAATGGTGGTTGGCTGATCGGCAGCGATTGCATTTGGGCGGAGCGGAGTTGTGCTGTTTATTTGCACAGGGGTCCAGGCCTGTTCCTTTGTCTGTCTTTTCGAGCGGCGCATACGGTGGTTTGGTTGGAATGAAATATCATGGCCGGTTGATGAATGGGTTTTTGGTGAGAAAAAAAGAAATACATGACTTTTTGATTACCTTGATTGACTGTTTTGTTTGTGTGATTTGATAGTTGATTGTGATTCGGATCCAACCTGACAGGTGCGCATGCCCCAACCAACTTTTTTTTTCTTCTTCTTTTCACCCAGTCCCTCGAGACTTCAACAACGTATACGGCAATTCAGTAGGTTCGAGGAGTTCGGCGGATTTGTTCTGAGGTGCTTTGACTTGCGATGGATAGATGGGGTTTGGTTTCGTCGCTTATCGGTCGGCTTGAAACGATGGTGATGCAAATCGGGCGTTGGACCGCCTGCGTGACGAGGATACGGATGGGCAGAAAAGATCGAAGGGGAAGAACCCCCAGGTCGACAGCTGGGAAAATATATATTTCATCATGCCCCTTGTCGAAAAAAAAAACGGTCCAACCTGGCAGCGCCGCAAAAGGTGAACCAGGGCCACCATATTCAACTTTCCCCGGACGTCATGGGTGAGACGTTGTGGATACACGCCAGGCATGGCTCGCCACTTGACAAGATGGTCTGGGGCTGGGTAGGCAAGGCTCGCAGCGGGAAAAGCAGGTAATAAGGAATAAGC
>KV875237.1:723282-781514 GCA_001879505.1 Calonectria pseudoreteaudii | reverse complement strand
TAACATTAGGTGTAACAGCGGCGGTGCCAATCGCACGCTGATGCAATAGACCAGTCACCGCTACGGCAAAAGATCCAGCAGTAAACGCAGTCACCGCGTTTACCCTGTGGCACACACCCGTATATAACGCCTGGTCGGGGTCCCTGACCCCGCCGACGTTACATTAGGCTCCTGCTTTAACAACTAGATTTGATATCTCGGCTTCCCTTGTTTTCTGCTGCCGAGTTTTTATTCAAGATCAAGTTTGCCAATGTGTTAATTGTTTATTTGAGGTCAATAAGGTTCTAGTCCGTTCCTGAGAAGAGAACAGGAGCTCAACAAGATCGGAACCTTAGAACAAACAGCCTAGATATATGCTTTTCCATACAATAGTACAGCAACCACAACAGTCACTAGAGCCTAAAAGTAAAACAACAAGAAAACTCTTCAAACATTATATTCCAATACAATAAAACAACACAATAACCTTCTTCAAAACTTATATATTCAAACACACACACACACACACACACACACACACGCACACCGTACAACTACTATGAACTAATCAAAGAAGATGCAACAAACTGTCATTCACAACAGAAATATAGCCCCCAGCACCAAGACTGCTGATCAGTATAGGTATTTCACACCTATTATAACAAGTTACAGCATTACTAATAGACATCTCAAAAGAAACTAAGAAATCTAAACTAATAACATAAAGTACACTATAGCTAACAACAAGTAACTCTATAGAGAGCTTCTAATACTATTTAAATATAAGCTAAATATAATATTTAGTATAATTAAGATTAAGCTAATTTTATAAGAATATTAACTCTTAAAGAAAAAGTATAAAAACAAAGATCTAAAGTTTATGAGAAGCTAGGAAAATATAATCAAGCTAATCTTAAACTATCTGATCAATTTAAAAAATCTGATTAAGGATTTCTAAAGAAGGTTTCTAAATAAAATAGAGAGTCAATTTGATAGTTGGTTTGATAACTTACTAAGATTAACCCTGACAAGAATAGAGGTGTTGAAAGAAGAGGGAAAAAAGGAGAACAATTGAGCTCTAGAATAGAAAAAAATAAAAGATACTATTGCTGTTCGAAAGAAAAGACTATCAAAATACAATTCGTGGTTAATTGTTTATGATCCGGCCAAGTTTCAAAATCAAGCACTGGTTTTTCATGTCCCTATAGTGCCATGAGCTTCACTAGCACTTGATAGCTGATCTCCGGTGCTCTACACCCGCTACTCTTGGTCTTGCCTACTTGAACTTGCACAACACTCATGAATAAGAATGGAAAGTTGCTCTGTTGCATTGGCTCCTTTGGCTGCGTGAGCGGCTTTGAGCGGGCCATTGGGTCCAGCAATTAACGGTCTTGGCGTCTCGAAAGGCGGGTGACAACAAAGTTTTGTCCATGGCGGCAACGTTTGTTTACCCTTTAAATTCACAAGCCAGCAGATAATGTTTGCACAAGGTTTGGTCTACAATTGATGATTCAGATGAAACAATCCAAGCTGGACAATTAGTCCTTGAATTAACTAGATGGCATTATCTAGCAACACCACATGTCTTGTACAATTCGTCTAATTTTTTTTCCCCTTAGCCCATCCCATTATCGCATTACATATTCAGATACACGCTTTACTCGTAAAAGCCTCATTCATTCAGAACTTGCCCTTGAGCAGGTTGGAAATCATCTCGCGGCCAGTGATGCGAGTGGTGTGCCACAGCGTGGGGAAATCGAGGGTGCTGGAGAGACCGTCGGCGAAGCCAAAGAAGAGCATGGGAGGGATCCAGCCGCGGGCGTACTCCAGGGCGAAGCAGTTTTCGGGCATCTTGTACTGCTTGACGTCGCCGCGGCGCAGGTGGTGGATAGTGCCGGGGGCGTAGACCTCGGGCTCGTATGAGCCTGGCACGTAGGCGAGCTGGGTTCCAGACAAGATGTGGAAGTAGTCGTCGGCCGTGTGGCGGCCAGTGTGGCCCTCGGTGCCGATTGCGGTGCCTAGAATTATCTTGTGTTAGCTTTGGCTCGTGATGAGAGAGATGGTTGAGCCATCATGGGGTAGGAGCGCGAACCGAAAATGATCAGGTACTCAGTCACACTGGCGTGGATGATGTACATGGCGCCCATGGCACCTCCAGCATTGTTGAAAACCCACTCCTCGTGGAGATTGATGTGCTCGGGGTGCTTCTCGTGGAGCTCCGTGGTGATGTACTTGACCACAGCGCGCGTGTCGTTGCCGTGCTCCTTGAGCGCACGCTTGGAAAGGTCATCCAGGTGGTCGAGGTCGAGAATGTAGAACTTATCAAGGTTCTGCTCGAGGACGTAAAAGACCGATGCCAGCAGGGCAGTGAGCAGGGCGAGGATGCCCAGGAGACGGCTGATGCCGCCAGAGGCGTTGCTTGGCTGGGGCATTGCGACAGTATGTTGGCTTATGCGCTGCTGGAAGAAAAATAGAAATCCGGTTATGCGCAAGGGGAGAAGCCACCGACTATTAAAGGGGAAGGCGCTGCGACACCAGCCACGGATCAATTGACTTAAAGGAGGCGGTGCGGAACGAGGACTGCAAAGGTTTCCCGGCGCGTCCACGTCTAATTAACTAATTGTTGAGGACATTCGCGGTGGAGCTGCACTTCCTTGTTCACTGGGAGATAACTGCCGGTATACACCGCTCGGGACGCGTGAATCCCGCTGATGCCATGCGCCGGGGGACTCGGAAGGGCGAAGCGGACATTTGCTCCAGGGTCCCCGAGATGAGCGCCAATTATCTGGTCCGCTTTAGACCGCTTTCAACCCATCGTTGTAGCCTCATTCGTTCTCGTGTTCGGGTTGTCAACCAACACGATGCAATACACTCAAAGTCAACGGGGCTCCTGCACATGATACATGCATGCATCTCAAGGACACTGCGAATGCAATTCTGATTGATAATAATACCCATCCTTGTTTTTTTTACGGAGTAATCAGATCTATATCCCTCTCTCCCTCTGGCGGGCGCGAGTGCAAGGCAACGCCAACTTTCCCAGATATCTTCTCGTACACATCTCAACGCCTCATGTATCCATTAAAAGTCCCAGGCAAAGCATGCAAACAATAAAAGAAGCAATCAAACCAAGTAAAAGAAAAGAAATAACGGTTGGGGAGGGAAATCCCTCTCACCATGTGAATCCCATGCGGCCTCGGGCTATCACCTCAAACCCGCCCTTGCCTGCTGCTCCTTCTTAGATTTACAAACCACCATCAACGTCCTCGCCATGCAATGCAATATTTCCGCAGTTGATCACCGTCTAGTCTGACTCAGCCCCGATCTCCGTCCGGTCAAAGTCGTCCATGTCCTCGTCGGCCCGGTCATCGTCGTCGTCGTCATTAAGGACGGTTTGATCTCCAGCATCCATTGTCATGTCGCCCAGTGTGGCATCCCCAAGAGTTACGTCACCCAATGTGACGTCGCCAACGGTCATGTCGCCGATGGTCATGTCGCCATTCAGATCACCATCAATATCTCTGAGCTTGCCATCCTCATCTGCGCCCTCCTCATCCATTTCCCTTTCTGACTTCTTCCTTGGCCGCTTGACAGGAGGGACCACACCAAGCGTGACTGGACTTGAGTTCCAGCGAGTCAAACGACGAACCGATCGTCTCAAGGCGGCTGCGTAGGAACTGACTTCTTCACCGTAGTCGTCATCCTCGTTTCCAAGGAGACAGAGCCCACCGACTCCCGTTTCGCGGAACAGTCCTGGAGATTTGTCACCAGCATATGACAGGTTTCGGGGAACCACATTCTCGTCATCACTATCTTCAAAGGGGTCGGCGTGTTGCTTGAGTCGTCGGTAAGCTCGGAAAATGGCGCCGTCCTGGCGCCGAGACTTTCGGCTCTTGTGATGCTGCCTGCGAAGACCACGGTCCAGAATGTATTCCACTCTCTGTGCCCTGTTTCGCTCCACAGCCAGTTGATGAGCTGTCGGGGGGCGAGGCTTCCTTGCAATCACACCCTCACCACCATGCGCTGGGGAAGAGCCCTCGAAGATCTGATACTTGAGCGGAGCGCCTCTCCGTACGGAACCTAGACCCCGGCCAAGACCCCTTGGGGGAGGAGTAGACCGTGTGCTATCCATGTCAGACTCATGCTTGGAGGGTCTAATTCGGGGAAGGATGGCGGGTCCGTCATCAAAGGGTGGCCGAATCTTCCCACGCTTATTCTCTCGCTCATTGAGATATGCCTGATCCATCTCGAGAATCTTGGCTCGAGTCTTTTGCTTCATGCGGCCAAACTCGATCTCTTCGGGAGAATCAACATTTTCCTTCGCCTTCTCCTCATCTGTCATCTCCACCAGCTTGGGGACGCCCTGATTTGCGACATCCAATCCATAGTCGACACCAGCACCAAAGGGGTTCTCTTCGCATCCCTCTTCGGTAAAGTCAGATTCGAGATAAAACCACATGAGCCAAAGGAAGGCATTTGCTCGCGATGCGCTTGTATATTGCGTCTTCATGATGAGATCGTGGAACTCGCCGGTCTTGGGGAAGTGTAGCTCGGCAATCTTCTGTGCAGTGTTACACATGACAAAAATAAGATTGACCGGGTTGGTACGAGGGACATCCTCGCCCTTGATCTTGTCGAGCGAATTGGGCTCGTTGCGGTCTTCGGCGCCGCCCTTAAGGATGGATTTCAGACGGGGCGCATCTTGCAGTTGCTTGTATGCATGGCTATCCTGGTGGGCCTGAAGTGATGGAATGGCGTGGTATGTTCGAAGCTGGGCTCGCATCTCAGGGAAAACTATACGGGTCAGTATGTAAGCCATGGTGCAGATTAGAGACGCGATTGCTCACAGTTGAGAGTCGTGTTCATTCGGCCAACATTAACCAGCAAACAAACCATGGCCATGCCTTTAGCAGCCTCTCTGTCGCTCAGCAGCTTGTCCCTCAGGACTTTGCTTGTCTTTGTGCTGCGTGACATGGTGTCGATGTAGAGATCGGCGAAGTTTTGCTTGGGCAGAGTGGTGTCGTATGAGTTGGTGAAGACGGCATCCTCATTGTCGAAGACGGCCTTGAGAAAGTCGTATTGGATATCCTCTCGCCAGAGGGGTTCTCCATCTTCCTTCTTCAGATGGCGGATCTTGCCAATCTGCTGGCCAGCAGCTTCCTTGGCCTGCGCAGCCTTTCCCTTACCACGACCTGACTTCTCGACGGGGTCGGGCGTCGCATCAGCCATTTGCGTATCCTCATCCTCGGCCTCTGTCACGGCGCGAGACGCAAAGGACTTGGCCTCGGGTTGGACAGGTGAGCTCGGAGGCTCGATTTCGGATGTGGCGGCGACGGAGCTCGGTGATGCAGCCATCGTTGGCGGAGTGTGTGCGAGTTTTGCTCGCGCAAGGAGGAAGGGAGAAGCAGAAGAAACTCGTTTAGGGAGTGTGGGTCGGCATCAACGGCGCATGACGATGTCGCGAAGAAAGCTGTTGGAGAAGGGGATAATTGTTGATGGAAAAGTGAGGTTGGACGGCTGTGGTGGATGGTGGTGACGAAGCCGATTGTGATGTGTGGGAGGTAAGGATTAGGCGTCGGGGGGGGGCGGACGACGATGCAAAGATGAAGATGCCACAGCTCTGGTACCAGCCTAGCCTCACTCTCACCACAAAGCCGCACTGCTGAGGCGCGTCAAAGATGCGCTGAAGGTTTTGGGCGTGGTTCGCAGGTCCCCTGTGGCTTGAGCGCGACCAATTGGATTGTGGCTCGTGCACCATCCACAATGGTGGAGCTGACATAAGCGGCCAGCCACTCATAGCAGCCACAGTCGCAAAGTTTGGGAGTTGCTCTCAGTTTTCACTCTCAAGCAATTAAGCTTGGGAGAATACCCTTCTTATTTTTTTTTTTTTTGGTTCGCAGTATTTTTTACGGCTAGATAAGTTTTCAATCCGGAAACCTGTTTGAATTCTACTGACAACAGTGTCGAACTTGCTCAACAGTCAATGCGTAGTCGTGTGCATCGGTCTCAGGGCAACGTGCATGCCGTATCTTCAATCCATTGTTTTTACTAACTTACCGGTAATAAACAAAGCTTTAATAACGACTAATCAATCATCATTGTTCCTCAAGAGAAAAATACACAAATGCCAAACCCTCGACTTGATGTGGTGCATGCCCTTGATATGGCAGACACCCTCTCAAAAACTTGAAATATCATCCCTTAGAAAAAAAAAGAAGAAGAAAACTATGGTTTTCACACAGAACAAAATTTATGAGTAAAAAGTTAGATAGCGCTGGGATCTCTTGGCAGATGGCCAAGCAAGAGATTTCGACAGCAAGCCAATGTAGGAATGTGGGAGAAAAAGAAAGAATAAAAGGCAAAGTACTTGTAGATCTTGATGTAGCAGCATCAATTTCGCCATCAATTTCAATAGTACGGAACATGAATAGCTGCCTTTTTGTACTGTGTTGAAGAGTCTCGGGTGTTGGCTGTTGGTAGCTGTCTAGCCGCAAAGACCACGAGTTTTGACAAATAAGTAAAGATTGAGGCATCCAATCAACGTAAAGCTTCAGTTGTGTCTGATTCGCTGTTGTATATTAACTTTCCATATTCGACAGTGCGTCAGGCGCAAAGTTGCTGTTGTGTGAGAGTGTGAGGCCTAGATATTCTCCGACAGAATCGTGATTGAGCCCAAGTTCCAGCCTCATACAGACTTGTATTCGGGCCTTCAACCCAATAAATTACACGCTCTTTATTTGAACCTATTTTGAACAACTGATGACTAAGAATGCAAGTGCATATGACCACCGTGCTCCGTATTCATATTTGCCCGGCGCCACGAACAGCTATCAACTCACGCTTGCCGACTGCACCACAATAAAGTCAAAGATTAATTATGTCTTGCAACCATTTTTTACAGAAAGTCACCACCATGTCACTAGGGGAGAGCTAACAACAAATACACCCACATTGAGTTACTTGTTCTTTGGGTCAGGATGAAAGGAGTTTCACGGCAATGCCTATTTTTGAACACTGTTTGTATGTACGCTATCTCTGTGGCCTGGCTCTTGGACCACCTGGTTGAGCCTATCACTTCTTTTTCTTTACTGGAAGTAAATAGACTCCGTTTCTTAGTCAAATCACGTAGAAGAGTCACTGGTGGTTTCACCATCGCCACTCTGGAACGGCGCATAAGCATCCAAAAACAAAGTCTCGAAAATCCCTAGAGCATGGCTTTACAATTCCCACGTGCATCCCTGTAATATTTTTTTTCTTTCTTTTGGGCAGGTGACAATTCTCATGTCGCTTTGATGCGCCGCTTCTTCATCTTCTTTAGGTAGGGGAGAAGGCAAGTTAGCCACCACGCGATGTGGGTTTCGGCATGCTCACCTGCACATATGCTTGGGTTGCAAAGGCCAATGACTAGCCATCCTTCGGATGTACGCATGTAGAATTAAGCCTTGCCCGTCGCCCGTTTGATCAACAACCTTTGCATCGCTGTCGTTAGCATTGTATTCAACGGCCATCTTCTAACCGATTGGCCGTCGGAGTTCGGCTTTTCCGCCAGCACAAACCACGCGTCCCACCACATCACGCTGCGACGAGTAATGGATGGTGTATCCGAAGCCGGGACGTGTGGGGTGTTTCCGGCATTCCCGGAGATAGATCCGCCAACCATTTCCCCGCATTCCCCGACGGGGGGGTGGAGGGGCTTAGTCAATGAGCATCAATACCGAGGTTCTCCAAGTGATAATAACTCCAAAGAAAAGCGCAGTAAAAAAACAATCGTGGCTGCATCTTCTTATTGACTCAAGTTTCAAACCAATAACTCTTGTGTTTTTTTTATCCAATCATACAACCACAAATCATCACCATGTCTGTCCGAAGCGGCCCCTGGAGACTTCTCACCGTTAACACGGCCCCCGAGCGAGCCAAGAGACTCATCGGACGCATGATCGATGCTCTCAAGGACCGTTATGACATTGAGCACCTTGACAACTGCGAGAGTAAGTGGCTTGTACAGCCTGATTCGGTTCGAGGCATAACTGACCTGACTTACCAGACATGGGCGAGGTTCTCCCCAAGGTGACAAAGTACAAGCCCAACGTTATTGTGAGTTATCCTGACAACTTGGGATTCATCATAAATGTCATTAACAAAAGGCGCAGTTCTGTGCTTCCATGTGGACACCTGAGGAAGCAGACACCATCTTTACCACGGCCAAGTCGGTTGTGCCAGACATCAAGACTCATGCTATCCCCACTGGATTGCAGGTGGAGAAGGGACCAGATGCTATTGTCGAGTACCTAGTCGTAGAGGTTCCTAAGTTGTTGGGTTAAATATTTATATCTGTACATTAGATGGTTTAGACAAATAAAATGGTCAAGTTCTTTAAAAACCACCTTCACACATATTTTTACGGTGCATGTTTTAAAACGTCCGGTTTCGGCCTTTCTACAGCCCAAATCACTGCAATAATTGATCTTATGTTCCTATTTCTCAACTCTTTCAATAAGATTGGAAGAGACAGGGCTGGCCTTTTGGTTCAGTGATCTCGGTTTCTTACAATCCTCCCGCATTCCAGAAATCTCGTTAATCACTGTCTTTTTTTTTTTTTACTTTTCACAAATACATTCGCACAAAAAGCCTGATACTACATAACACTCAGATGGAAAACAGCTCATATGTATGGATATATTTCGCGTCTAAAATTTCTAGGCCCTTCGTCCTCTAATACACATATTTTAAATCTAATCCTTTATTTCTCATTCTCAAAGACATTAACAAGAGTTCCGATATATGGCAGAATCTCAACTGCAAACTCATCGCCATCCTTAAGAGTCTCCTTAGGCTTCCTGCCAAGACCAACACCTGCAGGAGTTCCAGTGATGATGACTGTGCCTGCAGGCAGAGTGGTGCTCTGGGACAGGAAGCTAACCAGCTTAGGGACACTGAAGATGAGATCGCTAGAGCACCGGGTTAGCAAAGGAGTCACGGGTGGGTCTTACACGGGGTGGCTTACTTGATTCCACAGTCCTGAAGGACGTTGCCGTTCTTAATACCCTTGATCCAGAGCTTGGAGGGGTCGGGAATCAAAGACTTAAGAGCGATAGTGGGACCTAGTTGAAGGGAAAATGTCAATTTGGCGAATTCTCAATCTGACAGGTTTGAGGTTTGAACGTACCGATGGGGCAGGCTCCATCAAAGCCCTTGGAGAATGACCATTGGCTCTGGTTGAGCTGCGAGGTTCGGCTTGAGACGTCATTGGCTGCAGTGTAACCCAAAACATAGTCCAGGGCGTCATCCTCGCTGACGTTCTTAGCCGTCTTGCCAATCACAATAGCCAATTCAGACTCATAGTCACCGCAGTCATCGACCTGGGTAAGCTTGGGCAGAATAGTAGGAGCGGGCCAAGGGTCACCCAAAGAAGTGTTGGGCTTCCTATTGAGGTGTCAGAACCAGCAGTTTTAAAGATACCAATGAATTACTTGCATGAATACTGTGGGAATTGTCGGGATGCTCATGCCCACCTCAGCGGCATGCTGCTTGTACTATTTTACGATGTGTAAGCGCGCTGACCTCGACGAGAACTTGCTGTGAAAGGAAACTTAAAATAACTCACGTTCAAACCGATGCATCGAATAGTTCCAACCTCGCTCTGTGCAAGAGGAGACAGGACACGGTCAATGGTTTCGGTAGAGCCCGTCTCGGTTCCAGGAGAGAGGACAGAGGAACCCGAAAATACATTTACGGCAACTTCCAATCCCTTTCGGACAGCAGCACCAACATCAACATCCTTATCGGCAGGCTGGCCGATGAGGATCTTGGAGGGGTTGGACTTGGGCACAAAGCGCACGAGACCTGTGAGAGTAGAGCAATGGGTCAATAAGACGAGATATCCAACAGCGGGACAATTCCCTAGCTTAAGGCGAGACTGGGGTCAATGCAAAGGAGGACTTACGCTGGATCGCTGATGAGGCCATTTTTAAACAGGACGGTTGCTGTAGTGTGTATTGCTTGAAGGCGGAAAAGTGTACTGGATGAAGGTATTTAAGGGAGTTTTAATAACGTTGGCTAGAAATGCTCGGTGTTTTCAGATAGCGTTTCTAAACTGGACGAGGTCCAATCTCGGATGAAGGATTACGAGCGATTGACGGCACGGGGGCGGATCCTGCAGCGTCAAAGTGATTTGGGGGTACAGAACGATGGCCGGTTTCGGGAATGAGGGGCTCGTGTGTGGCAGCCGACGGGACTAGTGGCTGGGTTCGTCGTATGAAGCCGGAATCTGGGATGTTTGGGGGTTTGGAGAAGAGGGCGGAATATCCGGTGTAAATACTACGGGGATAAATAGGTGCCATTGCACTGGCTGGTGCTGCGTAATCCAGTGGTGCCCGGCTTCGGCGGAGCGGGGGCCGACGCCCACGGGAAGCGGGGCGGGGTGCGGGGGATCGTGGGCGGCGGAAGATCCGGCCAATGAGTTCGGCAACTGGACAATGCCTGCGAAGCGCAGCCTTTTTGCGGGGTGCGGAGACGGGGGGGCGAGGGGACTGGGGAAGATGGGCCTGAAATTGAAATCCCTTCTTGTTTGGATATATCCGTTTCCGTTTGTGGCTCGACGCACTCTCGTTTCGCCATCGTACCATGATCGGATCTCAGCCCGGTCACTGTCGTCTGCTCCAACAGCTGGATATACACCTGAGTTTAGATAAATCGTACCGTCTTCTCCAAGTATAAACTAGACAGCTCACCACACAAGGACTTTGGATTTCATCATCAACATCATCAACATCATCATCATCAACAACAACAACTACTACTACTACTACTTCAACACTACACCAATCAAAGTAGCTGCAGCAGCCAGGTACCAAATTCGAAAACCATGGCGTCTCAATCCCCCCAAAGCGCCTTTCGCGAGCATCTACCCGATCTCAGCCTCCCCCGCTTCACCACTATGAAGAAGCAGACCCCCTACGAGTACGCCGACGAGTTCAAGAAGAGCGGCCAGCCACCCTGGCTTCACGGTCTCTTCCTCCATTGGCGAAGCCTGCTCAAGGAGCCCTACAAGGGCATCACCAATGACGGCATGTTTTAACCCCCCCCCCCCCCCCCGACGTGCAAGCCACCGTCCATTCCCCACTTCTCACTAACATGACATGCAGGCAAGCTCCGCCATGGTCTCTTCGACCTCCACGACGATGGCATCCCCATTGATACCATTGTGCAGGCCACTGAGGCGCTGCTGAGCCTCCTCAGCGATGCGCAGAAGGAGAAGACCTGCTACCACATTGACTCGCCCGAGTGGCGCACCTGGTCCAACCCCGAGTTCCTCCTCAGCGACAAGGGCATCCGTCTCGAGGAGATTACCCCTGAGCAGCGAGCTGCCACGCTCAAGATCCTAGAAGTGACCCTCTCGCCCGAGGGCTACCAAAAGGCCCTTGGTGCCATGCGCGTCAACGGGTTCCTTGGTGACTTGGTCGACGGCTCCAACATCATGAACGAGTTCTCGTACAACTTTGTCCTCTTTGGCGAGCCCTCGGCAGAAAAGCCCTGGGGCATTTCCTTCTACGGCCACCACCTCTGCCTCAACATCCTCCTCTACAAGACCCAGATCGTCATCTCCCCCTGGTTCACCGGCGCCGAGCCCAACCTGATCGATGATGGGCCCTACAAGGGCACCCGCATTCTCCACCGAGAGGAAGCCCTCGGCCTCAAGCTCATGCAGAGCCTCCCCGCGGAGAAGCAGGAGAAGGCCCAGGTCTACAAGCTCATGAAGGACCCCGCCATGCCCTGGGGCCGCTGGAACCACGACGACCAGCGCCACCTGTGCGGCGCCTACCGCGACAACCGCGTGGTCCCCTACGAGGGCATCCTGGCCTCCGACATGTCTGCCGAGCAGCAGGACCTCCTCGTCGGCATCTGCAAGGAGTTCCTGTCCTACCTCCCCGCCAAGGCCCTCGGGCTCCGCCTCGAGCAGATCCGCAGCTGGTTCCACGAGACGTACTGGTGCTGGATCGGAGGCTTCGGCGACGAGGACCCCTTCTACTACCGCATCCAGAGCCCCGTCGTCATCATCGAGTTTGATCACCACTCGGGCGTCTTCTTGGACAACAAGGAGCCCGCCAAGTTCCACATCCACACCCTGCTCAGGACGCCAAACGGAGGAGACTACGGCATGGCCCTGCGGCCACTGATCCCTCGCGAGAAGCAGGAGTTCCTGTGGGAAGGTTAAACAAGGGTCGCCTTGTCAAGTGTATAGCAGATATCATGTAT
Source organism: Calonectria pseudoreteaudii (assembly GCA_001879505.1). NCBI lineage: Eukaryota > Fungi > Ascomycota > Sordariomycetes > Hypocreales > Nectriaceae > Calonectria > Calonectria pseudoreteaudii. The sequence continues at coordinate 769,280 of KV875237.1, read as the reverse complement.
TTTGTGTAGCAAGCGTTGTGAACGAAGAAAGAATGAAGTTTTTTTTTTAGTTTATTTCTTTTTTTCAAGCAGTGCATTAGAAAGTGTATCGGTGCATTAACGCAATTTCAGTTTTGCTCGCCACGTTACCTCAAAAGTGTTTGACAGTTGATTGAGTAAGCAGGTTGAATACAAAATGAATAATTGTTCGCGTATGCTTCTATGTCTTCACAGAGAACAAATCATATGAAATAAGTACCGAGGTTCTCCAGCACAAACCTTTCAGAGTAGTCAAGGTATCACAAGTAAAGAATGTCATAAAACTAACATACCCCATAACGTAGTGACCTACCACTCCGTGCGACCGGGGTTTCTGTGTACTATAATTACAATATACTACTATAAAATGAAAAATAATACTCTTTAATAATATTACTATTTTTTATCTAAATTCACTTAAATTTTCCTAATAGATCTTTTATCTTTTACTAGAGAAGAGAAGATAGTTAAAGCTTTTAAAAGAAATATAAAAGGTAAGGGTTTGTATTTATTGGTAAAGTAATACTAGATTCCTAAGTCTATACTATGTAATTGTAAATAGAGTATACAAAGTATATAAAGGAGTTATAAGAGTACTTAAAAATTATCTTTTATTTAAGAAAAGATATTAATTAAATATTACTTTACTAAAGAAGTAGCTAGGTGTATTCTCTTAAAGTGTAAGCTATATGAAATTACACAAGAGATAATTAACCCTAATTATAAAAATACTACTATTAACTACTATTAGGTATTATAGTTCTATTAATATTATTTTAATATTAAAATAAAGTTATCTAAATTAACTAAAGCTATTTAAACTAAAAATATAACTCTTATAATAATCTAACCATTTTATATTATATTAAGGGACTAAATAACTAAGAAGTTAGTTAGATTAGATTGCTTTTATAATATAGATAAATATAGTCTTATAGAAGGTATAAATAAAGCTAGGAAAGTTATTAGAACTTTAATAATAAATTAAGTAATTATACTAAAGAATAACTACTATAAATAGGTCTTGATTTTAGAGGTAGGAAGTACTATAGAAAGATATCTCTTACTGTATGTAGTCTTCTTAGGAAATAGTTTCTAAAGATAATGGTTTCCTAATAATTTCCCTGACTAGGCTTATAACTTCTCTTTAACAAAGTGGGCAAATACTAGGATATATGAGAAATAGCTTAAGGAGGTATTTATTCTAAAGATAAAGCCCAAAAATGCATTATTATAGAGGATCTTAGTTATTAATAGTTTCTAAAGTTATATTTCACTATAATTCTAATTTATAGCTCTATTTTATTATATTTAGGTTCTCTATTTACCGCCTTATACTTCTTATCTTATATAGTTTTTTAATATTAGTATTTTTTCCCCTTTTAAGTTTACCTTTTAACACTATATGCAAAAATATATATCAATTTTAACTAATATTACTATATAAAAATAATACTTCCTAGAAGTATATAAAATAGCTTTACTAGAAGCTATGACTAAAAAGAATATTTGAGCTAGCTTTTTAGGTATAGAGATATAGCTAATTAATATAACCAAGCTATTAGCAAATATAGTTAATACTAAACACCTGCCTAAAATTAGCATACTACTACATACACTAAAATAATCCCGAATCGTATTTTGATAGTATTTTCATTCGACAAACAATAGCGCTTTTTATTTTCTATTCGACAGAGATCCCTTTTTATTTTCCCGTATTTCATCCCTTGTCATTATCGTAACACCCTTCTAGTATATTGGCCCAAATTTTCAAACCAACAATCGTACTGAGGAGATGTTATCTTATCTATAAACTTTTGTTTAAATAGACTCTTTTGGTGATGTAGTATTAAAAGTAACTACAATAGCCTTTCTTATTGTGTAATGAATCTAACATCATTATTGTGGTATCACTTCTTTAATAACCGACATTCCCAGAGAATTAGATTGATCTTGAACCTCTAGTTAAGGTCACTAGATCTTGTGTTGACCCAATACTCTAGATGGTCGGTGTAGTATCGTTGGTCGGCTGCTGTGTAATTGAGTAATCTAGCCTGTATTCTTCGGTCTTTTGTAAGATGTTAGTTATATCTTAACTGATAGGTATTGCTATTGAAATGGCTTGCTTGTATCGGGTAGTTGATCTGCTATTAGGTGGGCTATCGCCCTTATATATGATACATTGTTGTATTAGTATCTTTTTTGACTATATGTGTGTGTGTGTATGTTAGTTTTATAGCGTGTGTGTGTGTGTGTTTGAATACATAAGCCTTGGTAGAAGAAGGCTATTGTGTTGTTTTATTGTATTGGAATATAATGTTTGAAGAGTTTTCTTGTTATTTTACTTTTAGGCTCTAGCGACTACTGTGGTCGCTGTACTATTGTATGGAAAAGTATATATTTAGGCTGCCTGCTCCAAGGTTCTGACCTTGTTGAGCTCTTGTTCCCTTCTTAGGAACGGACTAGAACCTCATTGACCTTAAACACTAAAATAATAAAAAAAAAGAGATCTAAATATTCTAAATATACTGAAAAATAAGAATAAACTAATTATATAATTTAGATTACTAGATACAAAGATAAGTAGGTTTAGTAGAAATATAAGATAGATTAGTTAAAAGGTAAAAAATAAGTTTAACTGTATTAAGGCTCTTAATATTAAATTATAGTGAAAGTATATATATCTGGAATTATAAATAGCTTTTAATAAGCTAATAAAAAGATAGACTATTAAATATAATATAGTTACTTAATTTCCTATAGTAGAAGAGATAAAAAAAGTAAAGGAATAGAAAAAGAAAAATAGAAAGAATACTTAGTAACTATAGCTAGTAGTATTATAAGCAACTTCAAAGAAAACATATAGTTAATTAAAGATATTATTATCTATATATTCTATTTGTTGCTAGTTAATTTGCGCTATTTTGATAAAGATATTTGGTCTTCAAGTCTGATAGTGATGATTTCGCTGGTACACGGAAACCCCGGTCGCGCAGTATGGTGGGTCACTACGTTACACGCTGAAGGGTTTTGATTGCACATTTCAAACATGTCCTTCTGCACATTCTCGCTTCCAAATCCAGAATCATTCCACCAAGACTGGATCAGCGTACCCTCTTTTACGAACATTTTTCCCCCAGCTTCGACCCAGGACATCCCGCCCAACGCCTGTCTGACCCCGGTAGATGGCGTGAGCCGAAAGACGAACACCTGCATTGCAAAAATCCCTCTCTGCATCACCAACCCATCGAGAGGGATCAAACAGCTGCTGGTCCATCTCCCAGCCCACATAGATGAACAAGACGAGGTCGACACTCTCCAATTGTGGGAACTTGTGAATCATCTGGCCCAAAGCCTCTATAACCCTGGCGAATTCGTGCATCTCTCCGTCCGATGAGCGTAGGACGAGGTGTTTGAGCGATGGTGGCAGCACGAGCGAATCCATGTTGGAAATCAGCATCGATGCGAAAACGGTCAAGTCCAGTGTCTCGAGGTTTGAGAGCCGCTTTAGAGCGGCGCAATTGCCGGAAAACAAAATCCCATCAAGGGTCAGCGACGTCAAAGAGTCCCTTCGAGGGAGCAGCACTCGGAAAACGTTGTCGCCCTCGTACACATCATCCACGGTGTGGAAAAACTTGAAGGATTGGAGGTTGGATATCCCTTGCAGCAGTTTGGCAAGAGCGGGGAATACGAAGACGCCGGTGTTCATCAAGGTGAGTTGCTTGATGTTGGCCATGGCATCAGGTTCGTAGTCTCCAAACTCTCTAAAGCTCGACAGCGTAAGCTTCTCGAGCTTGGGGCTATTTCGCAGGAAGTGCAGAACCGGTCGAGGACTCAGAATGCCATCCGGAAGGTTCGAGTGGATGCTCAATTCTTTGAGGTGCACAAGCTCAACAGGCATCTCTTCCCAGCTCTGGCCAACCGAGATCTCGAGCTCTTGGATGTTTTTGGCATGCTGGGTGATACTGTTGGCAAAAATAATGTTATGGCGGAACGAATCCTCCAATTGCGCATGGCGTTGGGCAATATCTACGCGCAGGCGCAATAGGTCCATGAGCGTTTCCTCTCTCTTGGCACTGCACTCGTTGGAGCCATCAACTGATAAACTCTTGACGCACCGTGCAAGCTCAGGTCTCACCATGATGACCCCCAGGAATCGAGTGAGAGTGGGGGCAGATTCATCATAATCGCCACCTCCACAAAAGAAGTGATACAAAATAGGTTCGGCGGCAGCCTTCAAGGACTTCGAGGTGCGGCAAAGGTTCTTCAAAGGCGTGCGGGTGATCAGTCTATCAGCAGTTCGTTGTAAGACCTCCCAACCCTCGCAGCAGTGGTCGCAGAGAAACTCGCAGATTTGAATCTTGATTTCGAGGGGCATCTCGGAGAGGCCCACGGGCGGGAATGAAAGAGCCATTGTGACTTCTAGCTTCGGCAGAGCACCGAGCGGGAGATGCTGGGATTAAAAGTGACGAATCTGGGCGACCAAAAGGGAACGAAAGGAGTGGGAAATAAGAGCAGACAGATTTGCTGCATGATATATCGCGGTGAATGATTGCCTACAAGTGTCAAGCAGCCCGCCTAATCGATGGGCAGTCATTTGCGGATTTATACCGGCACTCATGGGCCATAACGCAAACAAGCAGTCGGTCTCCATAGCAAACAATTTTGTTGTATCACCGCCAGATCCATAAAAGCACACTCAAGGCCGCGTCAAACGTTAGCATCAAAGCAGAAAGGATGTGGAGGATCATGAAATCTCACCCAGAAACTCAACTTGGCTGATGAAAAATTCTAGTATCCCTTGGGATAACATCCCAGCAGAATCTTAATTCCACAGCCCCCTTTCCCAAAACTTCAACGAAATCCAGCAGTGCACTGATCAAGTTTTCTAATGCACTGGTCGTGATGAAAGACCCAGGCAAGCAATCCGACGGACAATTGCATATGCAGGTGGCATAGTTTCCGCACGGGTGACTTGGCTTCTTTTTTTATTTTTCACGTGCGTTTTATTTGCCATAGGTTTTCATTATTTTATATTTCGAAAGCTTTTTTTTTTCATTTTATATAAATACTCGTATTCATGTTTAAGACAACTGAAATCTAGGGCAGGATATTTAGTGTGAACCAAATGTCCGGTGAATGCGATCCTAACCAAGAGAGTAGCAACACTTGGCTAAAAGTGATAAGGAATATGTGTTAGCACCAAAGTTTTAGGCAAAAAACAACAACAACATAATTTTGAACTTCATTATGCTAGGGAGCCTCCTATACCTGTTGATTTGTCTCTTTCTAAATGCGAGTCTGTGTTCACTTGACTGCCTTACCCTAGATATGTAACTGCTTCGGATCTAAATCCTACTGGCTGCATTCACGATGCATATCTTTTTGATGTAGTGAAAATACACAATTGACATTACCAGGATCATATCAATCCATAGGTGAGGAGCCAATGGACATATGCATATATTTTTGGAGTTCATATGGTCAGCTTAATGTAACAGATAAGTCAGAGCTAGTACCGTTCCAGTCATGACTGTTACATTTGTCTTCAGACTGAAGCGTTTGGAAATCTAAAAGTATGTACTGTGAATCTTAATAACAGCACTAAAGGCTTCCTGAGCTTTTGGTTAATTGCTGACGCAGATTTACTATAGATTCTTCATGTATTGGGGTTTTTTGAAGGGCGTTAAACAGTTTCGAGGAATGGTTACTTTGAACAAGTGAAAAACAAGGTAATTTGAGACATAACATGGGGTGGCCAGCCTGCTAACTTCTCCTGTGCTCAATTCCAGTCTTATCTTATCGACTGCATATCTTGGGCTGTCAAAAGGAACCATTCTGTATTCTACAACAAGGCGGGGTTTAATGTAAAAAGCAGACAGAGATGATCGTTGCTAAATAAATATGAGATATATCACTTTATTTATCAACTCTCTTGGTCCCAATACAGGGTTCATGGTTCCCCGCAAGTTTAATATGTGGGATGGGTCGCCAAGCTCAGACAGTCTCACATCAGGTGGAACAGAGCTCCATTTACATTTCGAACCGCTCTCAGCTGTAATGGCAGCTCGCCGTGTAAGAATATTTCATATTCAAACTAGAACTATGTACAATTCAAACCAGAAAGGCATTCCGTAGATAGCCCGGGCGCTGGCTGCCAGCCAATTGGATCCAACTCCCTTCCATCCAAGAGCTGCTGCGCAACATAATCAACCGTCATAGCGCTGTTAGCTATTAGGCTCCCTCCTAATTGGAAGTACACTCGCTGTTGATAGCTAGCTCGTGCAGGTAACCGATGCTGGAACCCGGGGTACCAGCGCATTAAAAAGTCCCTAGGGTGAAGAAGAAATATTATCCCAATGTGCTTGATCAGAATAAGAAAACACAGTATCCACAAATCATTCCCTGAAAATGCCACTCCCTGACGCCATAAATTGGGCGAGTCGATCAAGTATCTCCCCCAAACCCGATTTTATTAACCGAGGAAAATTGTGAGAACAAGCGGCCACTTGGGTTTTTACCCGTAGCTACGCAGCAACAAATTAAATACGGTTCTGTGGGTCCGGAGCGCCGTAGGATGAGTGTCTGCCTCTGCCAGAGGTAGGCATGTGTGGTGGAGGCAGAGCCGAGGGGTCATCAGCAAGGAGGTCGTCCAGGTATGCACTGGGAGCACGCTGGCTCGGTGGCCGATTGAGGTTGAGAGATGTGTTGCTAATATCTCGCCGGGCGTGGAACGAGGGCGAATCGGGAGGTGACGGGTTGAGGGTGTTGCGCGAGTTGTTGGCGAACTGTCCATGAGAGTCGGGGCGCAAGTTTGTCAGACTGATAGAGTGATCATGGTTGGCCCCGGGAGAGCTGGTGCCTGCGGCATAAAAGCCCGAAGGCAGGAAAGTCGAGCCCCGGTTACCACCAGCATTGCCAGTGGCGGGAGCGGTAGGAGAAAAGAACAGGCCAGACTGGCTAGGGGTGGAAGACAGAACAGTAGGACCGCGGGTCGTACGGCGAACGCCACGACCAGCAGCGGCCACGGACATGGTGGAACCATGATCGGTATACTTGTAGAAAGGTGCAGGAGGCGCGGGAAAACCGGCCTTTGCGTTGGCATCGTGTTGAGCCTTGGCAGCACGCTCAACGGAGCGGTGCAGGAGAAAGCCAACGATGACACGCCAGAGAAGGATGGCAATGCCAAATGCGCCGAGGATGGCACCCACAGCAATGAAGACTGTTCCGTCGGGAGCGCTGGAGTGCTGCATGAACGGAGCGTTGTTGGTGGGTGGGACAGAAGGTGCTGGGTATGTGGGAATGGCCGTGGTCTTCGTCAAGGTTGGCATGCCGGTGATGGCCGACTCAGTGCCGGATGACGAGGACGACGAAGTGCTGCTGGTGGTCGCATCTTCCGTGGTTGATGAAGCTTGGTCGGTAGTCGACGAAGCCTGGTCAGTTGTGCTGCTTGCCTTGGCGCTGGATGTCGACTTTGCAGACGATGCAGTTGTTTTGGAGGCTGCACTGCTCGAGTCGTTGCTGGAATCGGTGGACTGTGCGGAATCGCTTGTCGCGGAGTCGCTTTGAGCGTTGGCAATGGCGCCATAGAGGGCCAGAGTGGAGAGCAGAAGCTCCGTTCTGGGGAAGAAGCTGGTTGATCGCATCTTGACTGATGGATACAGTTTCGCTACCGTAAAATTGACCCGGCGGATGAATTCGGGGAGGACAGGTCGTCGGTCGTTGCGGGTTTACTCGAGGTCGAACGGTTTAGGCCAAGTCAGGAACCAGGTCGAGGGAGGGCCGAGAGGAATGCGGAAGGGATGTCGATTGGCGGATTTGTGACAAACTTCCTCCTCGCGATGCAATAGAGCCGACAAGGGATATTGCTCAAGATTCGTCGACTCGGGTCGAAAAGACGCGGGGGTGTCGAGGCGAGAGCGAGAATTGGTGATGGAGCCGCGCGCGCGAGCGAGAGACGAGACGATGGCCGCTGTGAAACGAGGAGCGCCAGCAATGGTTTAACCAAAAAACGAAAGAAGAGGAAAAGAGCGGAATCAGTAAGGCGAGATAGAGCGTAACCAGCGAAGGGGGAATACGCCTACCAGCACCGTCGAAGCATGATCTGGGGGGCTGAATTTGGATGCGAGATGAAATTGGGAACCAGAGAGTGGAAGGAACGGGGTCGCACGACGGACGGCGACACAACGCATGCACTAGCACAGCCCCGGGTCGGGTAGGGTAGGTGCGTGGTCTGCTCCTGCACCGTGCGTGCAAATCTGGCGTGCCTTCCCAAGCAGGGAAAGGGAACTGGAACCAAACGAGCCCAGAGGCAAAAAAAAGGAGTCGCGCCAGCCCCACACTCCAAAGCAGGTCTAGTCTCGTTGCTGTTTTATTTAGAGGCCCAGGCTCCTGTGCAGGTGACCAGGCCTGTGATTCGCTTGTTGCACAGCTTGCAGCGGTCTGGACCAACACGAGTGACACGACACGAGGGCCCCCAATATCACCAGGCCGCCCATGCCGCCTCTCTGCAGGTCGAGTCACTTTCTCTTCGCTGTTAAAGCGGCCAGAAGCTTGTGCCAACCAAGACGCTATTTTGGGCTGAATTGCCTCAGTTCAGTTCTATCCCAGCACTACGCTGCTGTCGAGATTTTTCGCTTGTCGAACCCTGGACATGCGAGGCAGGTGACCTACGTCGCTGGTTGCTGTGGAAAAAGCGGACTCTGACTTGGCTGCTGCTGAGGGTGGTGGAATGCAATGTAGGTACGGCTGTACCTACATGCGGATGAGACGGGGACTACGTACGCACTCACTCCCCGCGCTTCTGGCATATGCATGCTACGCAGCCGATGGGGCCATTTATTGGCTGGGAGGTTATGCTTGTGTTCGTTCACTTGACGACAGCGGCGGGCACGACAAAGTAAACACGCACAAAAAAAGCATCGTCGACCAACAGATGGGGATGGTTGGTATGAGCAATTTGTCTCCAACGCTGGCCATTATTCTCACACAAATTCGCACATTGCTTGCGTGTGCGTGCTTTTGTGCGACTGTGCATTTTCTATTTTCTCAGCCATGTCACTGTTGGTTGCAGTAGCGTCCAGTGCGAGATGACCAAACATGGAAGCAGTTCCTTGCCTCGAAATGCGACTTGCTAATTCCCCGGATGCCCCAGCTTCATCCACGCATTTTCCCCGGGATAGACGCGCATCTTCACGGACCGACAAGTGATATCGCGGAGACAAATGAGATCCGCGCCCAACGTTAATGCACGTCCGTTGCTAGACTGGTTTGAATGGGGTTCAGGGTCCTGTTCGTGCTGAGAGTGAGGCAGATCGCCAGGCTGGTTCGCTCAGAATGACTGGTCAGCGGGGCAAACCAGACGGATCTTCAACCGTCAAGTCGAAATCTTCAAGTGTTTTTTTTTGGCTGCTTCGTCCGCGACCCACGCGTTTTCAAGCATGTTCCATGTGTTGTGCTCGTGGGCCCGCTTCGTCTGCACAGAGCTTCAAGTCAGCGTGAGAAGGTACAAAGTAAATGTATGTGCCACAATTCACGTGACTTGCGCAATGCCAAGCCTCCCGACATCGTAGAGCCGCCCAGCCTCGTCATCAGCCTCAGAGCTTCACTCCAAGAGGACGTCAGGTGCCTAGTTCAACTTGACACTCCATCATCAACGACGCCATCTGCATCGATATCCACCGAACCCCTTGTCGCTTTCGCATAGCCAGCAGCGTCCAGCAAATCCGATTGTCAACCTTACACCGGCATCATGGAAGAGGAGCGTCTTTGGAAGTTCAGACGGCCTGAGTGGCTCAACAGCATCTGGGCCCGTAACGCAGGTGTCTACGGTGCGGGAGCTCTGGTACGTCATAAGTTACTTTGCGCCTGTGACTGTACTGCAATCAAGCACAGATATGCCTCGGATCAAGTGACGGGCAACCCGGCGCCCCCCGCGTTCTCCCCTCATCTTGCGCGCGAATGCTAACCGCATCCTTTTGCGTAGTTCTCGATCGCTTTCTACGTTATGCTGGACTCTGCTGTCTGGTCCAAGTCTGCCAGCAACGGATCCGATGTTCACGTGAAGTTTGTCGACTGGCTGCCCTTCATCTTCTCGAGCTTGGGCATGCTCATTATCAACTCCGTTGAGAAGCAGCGCCTCAGCGCCGACTCGTTCAGCTATAGTGGATCTGGCGTTGCGTGGAAGGCTCGCGTGGTTCTGTTCCTTGGCTTTGCCGCCCTCGCAGGTGGGATGGCTGGGGGTGTTACCGTCTTCGTTCTCAAGTTCGTCGTTCCAAGCGTGGCGATGCCCGCTCTTGGCATGGGCATCGAGAACGTTGTGAGCAATGCCTTGGTTGGCCTTAGGTGAGCTGCGGTCTGGATTGATGCAACATATAGGTTCAATAAGCTAACTGTTTCTAGCTCTGTTGTTCTCTGGGTTAGCCAGAACATGGAAGACGAATACTCCTACAACCTCTCCCTTTAAATGAGAACTCGTGAGAGTGACGAGAATACGAGATTGATCAGGTCGCACACCAACCAACGCGTATTTGCGAAAGGTGTGATGTGTACAACAGACCTGTTTATTATCATGAGTATCGAGAAGTAGGATGGGTTCAATGGCTAAGACCACTACAGGCCGTGATACTCACAGTCAGAGTTCATTGGTGTTGACAGCCCCCATTTGGGCTAGGGTGGGTTGATGGGGCACTTGAAATAAGTCAATGGGATGCTGGAATGTCATTTTTGATTTAGCGTTATTCGACAAATATATTTACCTGTATCTGATCTATCTCACTGGTGCTGAAATCTTTTCGATAAAGGCCGAGCGCGAAAGCTTGATGTTCAAAACAAGGCAAATGAGTGCCTGAACCAGATCTTGACAACTGCACATGATTTAATTTACCCTATTAAATTGGGCCTGTCTTGTTTCATTGTTCACGTATGTTTGCTTAATAAATTCATGTGCAAGGGTGTATGATGTAACTGTGTATACCTCTGATTCATAGGCCATCACTCAGCGCCTAACACCACTGGCCCCTGGCGGATCTCCACCAAACGTCAACGCATCCCACTTCGCGTTTGCCCATTTCAACCTCTCAACCTCGGGCGCCACCGCACCAACAGCCCTATCAAATCCTCTCTCTATTTTATTCCTTACTTGGGTTCCTCCCCCCCAACACACGTTACGGGGCCTCGGGAATGGCCGACCGCGCCCGTGTCACCACTAATGGTGGTGTTTCGCGCCCTCGCAACGGCACCTCGGCGAGCGTTCGCCGCAACCTCTTTCAGAGCCAGTTGACCCGGCGACCTACAACCAGCTCGTCCACCTCGGCAGAAACGTTGCACCTCGATGTAGACGTGCTGTCCGACACGTCTGAAATCGTCGTTCGCGATAAGCACGGCGAGATTGAGCTCGGCGACCCTCCAACTCCTATTATGGACGAGGATGACGAGCTACCTTTGGATCATCGACAGGAGAGCGAAAGTACGCGCATTGAATTCCGTATTTGTGATTGAAACATTGAAGCTTACACTTTTATTTTTTTTTTCTTTCTTTTACAGAGGAGCGGCAGCGACTCGCTGAAGCGGTAAAACACCATAGAATTAATCACAGCGCAGTTATGGATCAATCTGATGGTAAATTGCCTATGTCCGCAACCAGATCCTGAACGGATCACTAATACGCCGTCACAGAACTCCTCGAAGCAGTGAGGGCAAGTCTCAAGGCTAAAGTCGCGGCTCTCGCCGAAGACAACTGGATGTTTGAGCCGGAAGAACAGCCCCGTGGTTAACCATGCCGTTCTGCCTATACAACGCCCGCTGTCTATGTTTTTTTCCCCCTAAGTCCCTATGATACACAACCTCCGCAATCACAGACAGCCTATCAGTCCAATCCTTCCGGTGCAGGGGCATCCAGACCCCGCTGGACTGGTCGCCGCTGCTGTTGTTGCGGTGCACCACCAGGAGCACCTCCGCCAAACAGACCGCTCATCATGTCCATCAAAGGGTTGCTCTTGCGAGGCTGGGCAATTCCAAAGTACATCTCGCCGATCATCTGGAGCGCATCGCCCCATGTCTCGGCTTCATTAATCTGCGTGGCATACTTTGACACGAGGCCCTTGAACAGCTCAGGAGCTGAGCGCTGGACGGCCATGAGGAGGAAGCCGAGGAAGTTGAGGAGAGGGAGGCTGGGGAAGATGCGAATGTCGCCGCTCGAGCTCGAGACATCCTGCACACCCAGGTTGGGGCTTTCGGAGCTCAGCGTGCTGGTGAAGAGACGGTAGCAGGTGTTGGCGGCACGTACGTTGCCAACCAGCAGATAGGGTATGACAGCTCGGCCGGCGAACAAACCGGCCTCATGGGGTTCGCCTTCCTTGTACCACTTATATTCCATCTTTGTCAAGACCTCAGCAGAGTCTTTCGTGCCCAATACCAAATGCTTCTCTGCTTCATATGTGTCGTGCTCCTCAGCGTAAAGAGTTCCTGCTACGTGATGAAGCTCCGGGTCACCAGCAGGGAACTCGCCGAACTTGGCTGACCATCTGTCGGGCGGGTTAACACGTGCTACACGCAGCAGCTCCCCCCGAAAACTTGTGCAACTCACCCCATCATGTCTCCGATAAACTTCTTGCGGGTTGGTTCTTCCGAGTTAAATAGGCGCAGGGAGGTCAGCAACCTGCCCTTGCTGGTGGCATCAGGCTTGAGCTCGGCCTGGTTGTAGACGTCGACGAGCATGATGCACAGGTCACCACCGCTGCCGCCCTGGCCGGCGCGGAGCAGCGACTGGGCGACATTGGACAGGATGTCAATCGCCGCGGGCCAGTTGGAGGTCTTGATGTAGCGGGACGCGGCGACACGGGTCTGCTGCTGTGCCTCGTAGAAGTCACCCTCGGAGATCCTGGTCTGCAGCCGGGCGACGATGCGGTCGACCTTGCTGGCCATGGTGGGCGATGCGGCGAGGGGATGGAGGGGGGAGGATCGGTTCGTTCCGGTGGGCGCAGGGGAGAGTTTTCAAGGGTTGCGTACGGGTCGGTGGGCGCGCAGAGAAGTGCGAGTCTAGGTACCCAAAAAAGACAAAAAAAACAAAAACGAAGGATAACGGTGATGCTTTTTGAAGCTTGACAACGGGTGAGGGTTGCTTGGAGGGGTTAGCCATCCAAGATCCGCCAGAATGTCCTAGCACGCACAACGGGCGGCCTACCCCACATAGCGCGGCGATGGATCCACAGTTTTAGCGTACCCTTATAAGCTGGCCTCCTTTCACCGGATTTCAAAATCAGCATGGTCGCGCTGTTAACAGCGCGAATGGTTTAGTGGTAAAATGCGGGCTTCCCATGCCTGTGCCCCGGGTTCGATTCCCGGTTCGCGCACACGAACACTTCTTTTTGCCTTTTTTTTTTCGCCTTCTTTTTCTTCTTCTGCTTTGCGACTGTTGTGTTGCTCTCCCTTATTTGCACTGGTTTGTGCTATAAATCGAAGTTACTGTCGTCGTCGTTGTTGGTGTAATTCGTTGTACTACGTATAGAGAGGCAACTACAAAAGATGCGATGGCATAAAGACTATAAAAACACTTCTGGTTGGCGGCTGTTGCAATTTGGAAAAGTACTCAAACTTCGCTTATTTATGTGGTATATGGGCCGAAAAACAACTAATCACTGCTAAACTTTTGAAGCGTCTAATAATACCAAATCCATAAATCACGACTGCTCTCGCTTGCCTCCGTCCAGTTCGTCCATCTCCTCCTTTGCACCGTGGATATCCTCGACGCGGATACCGCTTCGATCGCACATGCTCCTGAAGATGCCGCCTTTCTTCCACAGCTCCAGGGGGGTATCGAGCTCTGCAATGCGGCCAGCATCCATGACGCAAATGCGGTCATAGCCGATAATGGTGCGCAGACGGTGGGCAATGCACAGCAGCGTCTTGCCCCGGAAACCGGTGGCGATGGTTGCTTGGATCTTGTCGTCGGTTTCCATGTCGACTGATGAAGTCGCTTCGTCGCACACAATAATTTGAGCGCCGCGAACAAGCGCGCGGGCAAGCGCCATGAGCTGGCGCTGGCCAAGGGAAAAGTTCAGACCATCCTCCTCAACGACGCTGTCCAGGTGAATGCGGGAGGGATCCTGGCGTCGAGCGGCATCGGTTGAGTCGCCGTTGTCCGCGGCCACCAGATCAGCCTGGCGCAAGGCAGACCACAGTTCCAGATCGGTGTGCTCCTGGAAGGGATCAAGGTTGCTGCGGACGGTGCCACGGAACAATGTTGGATCTTGCGGGATAATGGCGAGCCGGGAGCGCAGGTCGTGAAGACCGATGGTGGAGATGTCGACGCCGTCAATGGTGATGTGGCCCCCTGAAATCTCAACAAGTCGGAAAAGCGTGCTCATGATGGAGCTCTTTCCAGCGCCTGTGCGACCGACGATACCAATACGCTCGCCGCCCTTGACGTGCATGGTTAAGCCCTGTAGGACTAGAGGAAGACCGGCTCGGTAGCGCATCTCGACGTTGTCGAAAATGATTTCTCCCTTTTCGGGCCAGGACTTGCGCACCTCTACGGTGTGCAAGGGCGCCTCTTCTTCCAGCTCAGTGCCGTAGTAGTAGAGACGCTCGACGGCGTTCATAGCGTTCTCGACCTCAGCGAGCTGGCGCACGGAGAATTGCATCATACCGACAATGGACAGGATGTAACTGAGAACCAGTCCGCCGATGGAGGGGTTGATGCTGAAGCGAGAGGTGACGACGAGGATGGCTACGGTGAAGACAAGCAGCGTGCCAATCATGTCGATGCGCACAGAGAGCCAGCGCTGGTTGGCAAAGGTGATGTAGTAAGCAGAATTCATCTCGTCGATTGACTCGCGCAGCTCTCTGACGAAGCGGTCCTGAAGCCCGTAGGCGCGGATCGAGGCCACGCCGCTGAGGCCCTCGCCAAACTTGGCAAAAACGTGGGAGCGGAGGACGGACTCGAAGCGCTTGATTTCGCGGGCAGATGCTCGGTAGTATGAAGCGGCGAAGATGAACAAGGTGTACAGCGGAACGAGGGCGATAGCAAAGTAATAGAAGTAGGCAATGATCAGAATGAAGACGGAAGTGATCATGGCGAGGGTGAGGAAGAACATGCGAATGGCATCAGTTAGGTTGTTGTCCATGACATCGACATCGCGGGAGAAGCGGTTGGTGATGCGGCCCAGGGGGGTAGTGTCGAAAAAGGACATGGGGGCACGGAGAACACGGGTCACGGCCTGCTGAAGCATGATCTTGCTCGACTTTGTTCCTAGGATGGAGAGCAGTACTGAAAAGATGAACATGAGAAGGGCCTGTGAAGCACCAAGGCCGGCGTAGATTCCGATATAGACGCCAGTAGAAAGATCATACTTGTTCGAAGTCCAGTATGAAAGCCAGAGACTGGTCATGATGTTGGCGCCTTGGGAAAGGAGGAGGGTCAGGATGATGACGGGGGCGTTGAGGAAAGATCCCGAGGCCTTGATGTAGGCAGAGTACACAGACCAGGACACGCTGGCCTGGGCTCGCTCTTCCTGCTGCATGAGGCCAGCGGCCTTCTTCTTCTTTTTCTTCTGCTCCTCGGCGGGCTTTGCCTCATCAGGTTTGTGGTCGTCCTCCTTCTTCTCCACGGCAGTCGACTCCATGAGGGCCTGGAAGCCGGTGTGCTCGCGCATGAGGTTGCCAAAGGTGTCGATGGCCTGAATTTTACCGCCTTCCATCCAGATGATGCGGTCGCAGCGGTTCAGAACCCAAAGCTGGTGAGTGGCAAGAATGCGGCACTTGTCCTTGAGAAGACCAAGAATTGCCTTGTCAAAGATGTGGCGTCCGACGTGGGCATCCACAGCACTGAGAGGGTCATCCATGAGAACAATGTCGGCGTCAAAGTAGATGGCTCGAGCAATGTTGAGACGCTGCTTTTGACCTCCGGAGATGGTAATACCGCGCTCGCCGATTTCCGTCTGGTCGCCATTGGGGAGCATATCAAGATCAGCTTGCAGGGCACAACTGCACGGTGGTGTTAGTTTACGGCCTGTTCTAATGGCTTTGGTGAAAAGACTTACGCGCGAACAACTTTCTTGTACCAGCTCCTATCCATCTCCTTTCCAAAAGTAATGTTGTTTTGAAGCGTTGTGTTTTGGATCCAGGCATACTGTGGGCAGAAGGCTCGCGAGGCACCGAAAACAACCTCGCCACTCGTCTTGCGCATATCTCCAGCAAGTGCGGAAAGAAGGGAACTCTTTCCGCTACCTACTGAACCAATGACTGCTACCAACTCATTGCGCTTGATACTGATATCGAGATCGTTCAGCTTAAATGGCTCTCGCTCTTCAACAAGGGTGCTTGCATTATCCTCCGACTGAGGCGAGGTCGGCGTCTTCTCTTTCTTGCCCTTCTTTGACTTCTCTGCACCCTTCTCGGTGTCTGCTGTTGGGGTGCGCTCCCAGGTGAAAGATGCGTTCTCCAGGCGGATTGCATCCTCGCCTTCGCTGTCGACGGTCATTTCCTCGGCCTGTTCCTCCTCTAGCAGATACTTTTCAATTCGCTTCAGCGAGGACCAGGCATCGACAACTTGTCCAAGAACCTGTGGGAGAAGATTGAGGGGGATTCTCAGGCCGTTGAACAAGGCGAGCGAGGAGAAAATTTCGGCAGGCGCGAGACCGTGGTTGGAAAGAGAGTAGGCAATGAAAGAAAGCATCGAGGCAAAGATGGGCAGCGACATGCTCACGGCGTTGATGGCGTTGCGGATGGCCAACAGAACCTGGATAGCGTAAATCTCCCGTCCTCGAATATCACCAAGTCTGCCGAGGAAAGCCTTTTCCCATCCAAAATACTTGACAAAACGAACCGATTGCAGGATTTCCTGTGTTAGAGACACACGCTGATCGGTAATTTTGTTGATCGCACCACGGCGGCGGAAGAGGCTTCTGATGGCCCGGGTCAAAAAGGGCATGCCAATAACCAAGAGACCAAAACCAGCCAATGCACTCCAGGTGATGTTTACAATGAGAAGAGCTAGGGTAACCAGGACCAGGACAGGCGAAGTCCAGGTCATGTGGAAGAGGGCCGAGGCTTGGTCAATACGGTACGTGTCAACGCTCATGAGGTTCACAACGCGACCGTTGCTCCAGCCGGCTCCATCATTGGCTTGGTCCGGTTTGCCATTTTTCTTCTTCTTCTTCTGGCTTTTCTCCTTCTCCTGGCTGGATCCTTTCTCTCCATTGGAGCCAGGTTCCGATGCTGCGATAGCTTTGACGTCACCAGCCTTGGCGCGGCCGGAGATGACCATGGACTTTTCATAAATGAGACCGATCAAAATACCTCGGGCTTGGCCACCGACCGTCATTCCTCGGTAAATGAAGTGGTTTGTACCAAAACTCTGGGTAATCTGCATGAGGGTAATGCCAAATGCCAGACCAATCCCCCGGCCGATGTGAGGGGCGGGACCCCCGGAGTGATGGGCCGCCCAAGCATCGGAAGCAAATTGGATGAGATATCTTAGTGTAAAGGGACTGATAACCTGGATGATGCTTGTGTAAAGCGAACAGGCGCCACCGACCCAAAATTCTTTCTTAAAAGTCTCATGCATAGCCCAGAGAAGCGGGTACTTGTCGCCTCGCTCTACCCGCTTCTTAAAAGAGGCCTTGAGCGTTTCGGTTAGAACGTCAGCAGCTCTGTCAGGGTTGACTGCCCAAATGTCCTTTTCCTCCAAGGATCGTCTATATCCGGCCTAATTATATGCTAGTCAGCGAGCGCTTACCAAAGATTGAGTTGCCAAAGAGCTGGTTAAGGTTATTGGATAAGTTTCAGATGCAATCAAAAGAAACTGCTTACCGTCATGAGGGGCGCCATCCACTGAAAGGTCAGTAAACTGAAGAAACCAGCCTGGTATTCTCTGCTGGTGATTTTCTCGTCTGGAATAGGAGGTGGGGGACCCCAGCGAAGAGGATTCAACTTTTTGTGCCATGGTTTCTCTTTTTCTTCGGTGGGTTGGTGCGTCGTGACCCGTGTCACTGTTGTGGTGGCAGATGCAGTGGTTTGTGTTGCCTTCAGTTCAATGCCCTTTAGGTCCTCGTCATCCTCAATGTCCTTGACGTGGCTAATGTTGTCGCCACTCTTCTCATCCAACTTCTCGATGGGTTCTTCATCCGACTCCGTCAGACGGTCCGGGCTGGTTGAAGACGTCACAGCATCCCGAGCGCTCGGTGCTTTTCCTTCCTTGTCTGTGTGTTCAGCCATCTCGGCCGGGACACGGACGTTGTTTCAACAAGTGAAACAGTGGTCACCAAAAGACTATAACTGGTGGGATGGGACCAGATCTAGATCTAGATACAGTGACACGTCTTGGCAGATTCAACAAGCTCTGGTGGGTAATGTCCACATGCGGGAGAGGTCTGGGGGGTGTTCCTTAGCGGCGAGATGATGTCGGGTTCTCAGCGCTGTACATCAAAGATACTGTTCCGTTTTGCAAAGGGAACGGCGAAGTAAAGTGGGAATGAAAGAAAGGGGAAATTCGCCCGAGGGGCCGACTGTTTATCAAACTAAGAGATCAAAACCGGTGGTGCAAGTGGAAGAGTAAGGTTGATGGTCAACGGCACCAGCGCGACTGGAAAAGGCAGCAAAGGTTTACTAGAATAACCCCGGCGGAAGCGTGCGAAACGGGATTCGGAGCAGAACCAAACCAACCGGTCGGTAATGATGGGGGCGTGTGGGCTAAAAGAGTCATTGGCAAACCCGACTGGGGCCCTGTATTACAAAGCATGGGAGCAATGGCAGCTCCATGCGACGGACCGGGACCGAGCCGCTAGCCTGGGGGGCATCCGCTGGTCTTGCAGTCAACCAGTCAACCGGGGGTGGATAAAAAAAAACAGAGTTGGGCGGTCATGGTTGTTGTTGGATTGGCGATGGAAATTGATGGAGGATGGATATGTGGGTGATGGCAGATGAGCCTGGTGTTTGGTCAGGAAAGGGTTGATTTAATTATACGACTCAGGTCAATGACTCGACTTCAATTAGGCGAATTAGGCGGGAAAATGAAGAGACGAGGAGGAGAGAAACGCGTCGAGGAGAGCAGAGTCATGGAGAACGGGAACCGAATCTACAATGAAATGGTCTGGGGGGTGGGATCAAGAGCCTGTCGGAGGTAAAGGCGACCACCCGAAATGCAGAGCATCTTATCGACATGACACAGAATGAGATGAGCATGGCCTGCCTAATCCTCTTGGACATGCAACACACGCGGGTCGGATTTCGGAAATCCAGGTTGCGACGGGCCAGGCCATGGCCAATACGCCCATGGCGACCTATGCGCGGATAGCTAGTACGAGGGTACGTACACCGCAACAATTTTCTCTTTCGGCGCAAGGCAGGAAAAGGGAAGCTGGGCTCGTCATGATTAGTCCATCCTGGCTCAATTGAGGGCGAGTGGAGTCTTGTGCTGAATAGAGCACATGGCCCGCGCAACCTCATCATGGCCGGGGCGTGGCGTCGGGTCCGAAAGACCCAATCGACGGGACCGTCCTGCACGGAGTGTGGAGGGGATCGACCTCTTCAAGCTGTTTAGCTTCCATCCATGCCCTCCACATTGCCGGCAGATGTCTTCGGACACTCGGCGGTAACTCAATAACCCGCTTCTGGTTCTTTTGTTTTGTTGGGCCGTATAACCCAGTTACAACTTCGATTTGTAAGATCAGCCATAGTCGGTCACGCTGGATCCGTGCACTGGGTTTGTTTCCCGCCCCCCTCGATCGGCCATGGCCGTAAATCTCCCGAATTGTCAACGTCTGTGGGTTTTTGGGTTTCTGAATCCCCCCAGGGAACTGGAATTTCGAATGACGCCTCGTCCAGGCAGGCTTTCAGCCCCGGTCCGGTTCAAGTGAGCAAGGCCCGTTGAGCAGTGGCGCTAGGCACCTTGGTGCCGAGTCGTTGATTAGCCACCTAAATGCTGACACACACACGACTCTCGCGTTGCCTCGCGATTGCGAGCAACCCCATATTTGACAGGGATCAATCGGGCAACAGATAATATGGCTGGGAATACGAAATGGGTTTCTTGTGCACGTCCAAAGTTTGCCTGCCCAAGACGGCAACACATTCGAGGTCCTTCTCCACGGAGTTAAACGGCAGGACTTAAGAGAAGACGCCGCTCAGTCACGTGTCGACCCGCTGCTGTCGACTCCACCCTTGCCGACTCTCCGCCGCCCGACCGTCAGATCTTTTCAGTCGCAGCGGAGGAGCTTGCAGCGCATGCAGCCATTTGTTCTGTCGCTTACTTGAACCGCAACGGACCAATTACGTGCTGCTGCGAATTAAGGTACGTAGTTGCAGGAGACCACTACGTGAATGCGGCGAGCCGGTTCGTCGCTTTGGATTTTTCCCCCGGGATTCGCAACAACATCCACCCACATCACCGATCATCATGGCGGCAACTGAAGCCCTCCCCTCCGTCGCCTTGCCTGGCAAGATCCTGGGACCGGCCTCCAAGTTTACCCCCGGTTCCGGCACCCATTTATTTGAGGGGAACGTGGTATCCTCTTTGATGGGCCGAGTCACCATCATTCCGCCAGCGAGAGCTCCTGGTCCCGCCAAGCGCTTGAACAAGATTACTGCACCAGTTGCTGAAGAGCTTGCCACTATTACTGTCTCGCGCCATGGAGGCAAGCATGAGATTCTCCCCGACGTCGACAACATCGTCCTGGCGCGCGTTGTGCGCCTCATGCCCCGTCAAGCCATTGTAGTCATTCAACAAGTCGGCGAGACCGTCTTGCAGACCGAATGGCAAGGCGTCATTCGTGTGCAGGATGTGAGGGCGACAGAAAAGGACAAGGTTAAGATTTACGAGTCATTCAGACCAGGTGATATCGTGCGCGCCCAAGTGGTAAGACATTGTCATTTCAAATGCAACAGAGGATTAAGCTAATTTTGCTTTCGCCCTGAACAGATCTCACTCGGCGATCAAGCAAACTACTATCTCTCGACTGCTTCGAACGAATTGGGGGTCATTATGGCGACAAGCGAGGCTGGGAATGACATGGTTCCCGTCAGCTGGAAGGAATATAAAGACCCCGAGACAGGTATCAGCGAACCCAGGAAAGTCGCCAAGCCCAGCTGAATATGCGGAGCCAGTCGTTTTGGGTGTATGTGGAATGCAAGGCTATCCAGACTTTCAAATTAGAAAAAACGTCTCAGAGTAATACAAGTCGAAGAGAGACACGAGGAGGAGAAGTTCCCTGTCACAAGACCGTGACTTGGGTCAAGGCTGCTGAGAATGGAATGGAGCCGCTTATAACGAACGTTATGTCCTCTGGAGATCCCAAGCAAGCCGCGTCAGCGTTGACCAAACGGATCGGCACCATCAAACCTGGCAATTGTCGGTAGTTGCAGCTATTTATGGTATTGCAAGCCATTTGTTACAGACATAGGTAGGGTGCACGGGAGTTTCATGCTCCAAGCACCATCAAATAGATACCCCGCCAAGAACCCTGTCGAACATCAAGCACACACTTCAACTGCAAATGTGGCCGTGACTACCACACGATGAGCATCACGGGGAGGGGATAGTTTGCGAGTCAGTGGCGGCACATCACATAACAAGTATTGCATTCTCAGCTGAATCAAAATTGGCAATGTCCTTCCCATTGACTTTTGTGTTTTTGAGCTATGTGCAATGTGGAGTGCCCAAATACAGTAATTTTTGAGGTGAGTTTTCCCTTATTCGTTTCAGCGTCCGCCACTGCCCCTGCCGCTACGACCTTCTGGAGCATCGACCGTTGTTCCCGCCGACTCCACTACCAAATTGGCCAGAAAAATAAATGCCCGAAGGCTGCCAAACGGCACGGCGCAGCGGGTGTCGACAAGCCAAAAGCAGTAAGTTGACAGGCCAGGAACGCACGTAATTAACGCGCCTAAGGGAATTGATGAAGAGAAGAAGCAAAAGAAAAAGACACAATGATGCAATGCCTTGCACCCTCCATCACTTTCGGCCGCCGGGTGGTGTGAGCTGACGATCCAATCCTGATCCTTGGCCTCCCTCACTGCCTCAATCCCTCCCTCTTCTTATTCGTGACTCGCCTGGCACGCGCCACCCCTTGACCACACAGATGCCTCCTCCCCCCTTGGGCTGTGACGGAGAGTGTCTTGGCTGGGGTCTTGTCGCAACGCCACCAACGCCCGCGCGCTTGACCTGAACCTGTCATTGCACGTAGTCCAAAAATAAGAACCGCTCACGCACCCGCCGAGCATCTCTCTTAGCAGAAGGCATTTTCTCCAATTTGTTTCTTGCAGTTCCCGTCTTGTTCTGCTTCAGAAACCTCGCCCGCCTCCGTCTCCAAAACGAACTACGCAAAGGAAAAAAAAAAATAACGAACCACTGCCGCCCTGAGTTTTACCGGCAGACCCGAGTCCAGATCCAATCCCTGTTCCTCTCACAATCCCCATTCGTCTCCCCGCCATGTCATCGACAATGGTCATGACGCTGGCTACGCCGCCCACCATCACCGCGCAGCCCTCGCCGGCCACGACCTCGTCGTGCTGCCCGGGCTGCGGCTACAGCCTGCCTGCCCTTGACCACACTCACGCCCAACTGCTCCAGGCTCAGAACCGCATCCAGGACCTCGAGAACCAAGTCCGCCTCCTCAACGAAAAGGCCACGGCCGCCGTCGACCGATGGGCTGACTACGAGGACGAACTCGTCAGGCTACGCTCCCAACTGCCCCAGAGCCCGGTCGATCCCCAGAGCCAGCTTCAGCCTCAGCCTGGCTCCCAGAACAACCGCATTTCGTTCCTTCAGTCCGGCACATCCCGCCTGTCCGCCCTCCTGTCCCCCCGGAAGTCGACACCCGACCTGCGAGCCCTCGACACCCGGAACCACGGGGGTCAGCACCGCAACGTCAGCAGCCCCGTACGCCCGGCCTCTCCGTCCAACGAAGACCTCCTCGAGGCGTTGAGCCGCGAGCAGAACCTCCGCAAGGAAGCCGAGACGCAGGTGGCGGCCACGAGCAAAGAGATTGAGGAGCTGAGCGCCGCCCTCTTCGAGCAGGCCAACGAGATGGTCGCCGAGGAGCGGCGAGCCCGCGCAAAGCTCGAGCAGCGTGTGGGCGAGCTGGAGCGTAGGGACACTGAGAAGCGCCGGAGGCTGGAGAAGCTCGAGGGTGCCATGACCCGTATCCAGCGGGTGCGCCTGTTGCTGGCCGAGCCAGACGACACACAGAGCCTTGAGACTGACGATAGCTCTGTCTTTGAGAGCGAACACGAGCACGAGCACGAAAAGCGTCACACCATCACATCACAACACCATCACCATCACCCGGTTATGAAACCGACAGTTGGGTCCGTGGTTGTATGAAAAATTGGCCAGCAAATCCAAGAGCGGGATACACACAAAGAGGGAAAGAGAAAAAAAAAATTAACAACCCAAAACGCTCAACTAAACTAAATAAGTCGCATCGTCTCCTTTGGGATTCAAGCACAGCACCTCCTCTTTTAACAACGTCACCATCTTTAACTCTCTTTTGTCAAGGATCGAGCGGGGAATGAATGCATGGGAACGTGGAAAAGATATCTATGGTCCGGTATATAAAAAGCAGGGTTCGGTTGAGGAAGGAGTTTCAGTGTTCTGTTTTTGTTTTCGTTTCCTTTTTTTCTTTTGGTCTGGTTTTTGAGTTTTACGGGACCCGGTACACTAATCGAAACGCCTCTGGCCACTGGTGTTGACATCATAATTAGTTTGTTGGTGCGGGCATCGTGGAATGTTATGGGTGCTCTAATATCCATGCCAGGGCGTTAACGTCTTGTTATTTTGTTGTTCTTGGTTCTGTCTTAGCGCGCAGAGAATGAACCGCCCAGATAATACATGATACGGTTTCGGTCGTCGTCGTCTATATATATATGGTCTCCTTCGCTTCGTGAGCAGAAGCGCTCAAACGCCTTCTTCATGCATCATCGCCGCTGCCACTCCTCCGCAGTGTCTTCCAAACTGCATGACTTTGCCCATGTCCTCGAGCCGGTTGACCTTTCAGGCAGCTGACATGTGTATATCCACAATGAGAAAAGGAATCGAATCTCACTCCCCAAACTCCAACGCCCTCAAGTTCCCCCTTTTTAGTGCTTTTTTTTTTGTTTCAACTATCCTCCCTCCGGCGCGGTTGCCCCGCTTTAATCATCAAAGCCGTTCCAAGACTTTTCGTCGTCTGATCGGCCCTTGCTGCTTGCTTTGGCAGGCTTTTCCTGTGACTCCAGAGCGGCGTTCTTCCGAGGTGGTGAGCCGGCACTGTTAGGGGACTCAGACCGTCTTCGCTTCTCACCTTTGTTGGGTCGCTGCGGGCTGCGATCACCGTTTTTGTTGTTGTTCTTCTCCTGCTTAGCCGACTTATCGGTGCCGCCGGAGTGAGAGGATGCGCTTGCAGACTTGGATTCCCACTTGGCCAACATCTCTGCGACCTTGGGGCCCCAGACCTCCTCGCCCTTGGACAGGTCATCAAACTCTAGGCAGTTGCCGCCCACAGCAAAGTCGCTCTGCCGAGACCTGCACAGCTCTGACATGAGAGCAGCTGATTCTAGCTTGGCACCCAAGTCGTGGCAAAAGCTACGGACGTAGAAACCTGATGTGACGGTGAGGCGGACCTTGACGGCTGGCGGGCCCTCGTCGCTCCACGGAACAGGAGCACTTTCAGCCGGGGCATCAGGAACGAGATTCGCGCCCTTGTCAGAGTAAACAGGCTGGGGGAGTTGACCGAGCGCACCAGACATCATGGCAGGGTTCTTGGAGGGTCGGGACTTCTTGGGGGGCGCATCTTTGATGAGCTCGTCCTGGCGCTGCTCAAACTTGCGCTTGAACGACTCGTGCGCCGCTATCGCCTGGTCGTCCTGCTCCTTCTCCTCGGGGCTGAGCTTCTTGCCGTTGGATTCTTGCTGCTTCTTGACCCTCCACACCTGTTCAGCCAAGTTGCGTTCGGCAGCCTCAGCCTCTTCAGTTGGCCACCTGAAGTTGTGCTTTCCTGGCTCGTACCACTCGACCAGCTCAATATCCTTGACCTCAACGTTACGACCTTCAATCTCGCGGGGAATAGGCTTTCCCTCGCGCGCGTATTCGTAGAGGGGCTTGCCATTCATCTTCAGCGCCGAGTAGAGGGGCGGAATCTGAACCTGCGGGCCCTGGAAGCTGGCAATCTCCTTCTCTACCTTCTCGCGAGTAATGTGATCGTAGGGACGCTTGGTGAGGATGCGACCAGTGCGATCGTAGGTGTCGGTGCTTGCGCCAAAGACGATGGTTGTCTCGTACGTCTTGGTACACTCGAGGAACTGGCCGAGCAGCTTCGTAGCAGACCCGATACCGAGGATCAGGACACCAGTGGCGAGGGGGTCCAGGGTGCCTCCATGGCCAATCTTGACTTGGGAGGCCCTCTTGATAGCTTTGCGGCGGTTGAACTGCTTGTTGCCCTCTTGGGAGCGCTTCGCAATCTCGGCGTCGATCAGCGGCTTGAAGAAGGTGGAGGGGTTGAAGACTTTTTGGCATTCGCGAATGATATGCGCGGAGCTCTGGCCGCAAGGCTTGTTAATGGCTAGACATTGACATGGAGGTTAGTTGGGCGAGTCGTGCTTGTTGAATTGTGCTGCCTGGTGTCATGGGAAAGGCATGCGGAAGCCAGGATAAGAAAAAGTTGGCTGGAGTGATCGAATGCGACACAGCAGCTGTGAGGTCTGCGCAAAGAGAAGAAGCTTGTCACGTACCAAAGACGCCTTCTCGGACAATGTCCGAAGCCATCCTGAAGCGAAGGGCGTGTTTCATGCGAGCGATCCCTCGTGGTGAAGGAGCATGAAGAAGAAAAAAAGGCTGTAAGAGCGGCCGGGACGCAAAGAGGTGGAGCGGGAACAAAGGTGGGCGGGCTGGCTTGGTTGCAATCGCTGGGGTGGGTGGGCTGGCATGCAGAAAAACAGAGGCATTGATCCACGCTCTGACACAGGGCACGGTGGCAGATTGACACCTCCCTGAACCCCGCTAGAGAGCTAGCAGAGCTTCCATTTCTTGATCCTGTAATTCACGTGGGGTTTTCTCAAGAATTAAATGGAAATAATATCAAATAAAGATCAATCAAATCACACTAGGGGACATATGCCCAGATCACTATCACTCGAGAGTCGTTGCGCCCATGTCAATGATTGCGAGTTTGCTACCCACATTTATCTAGTTTAGCACCATTGATCATGTCTGGAATTCCCAAGCTCAGCTCTGGTAAATTAAGGCGAACCGTCTGTACATGGATTGCCACCCTATTCAAACTTCCATCTAATTCACTGATACGGAGCAACACTGCTGGTGCAATCATTAGCTAGATTAACCAAAACCCCGCAACCTGTGCAAATCGCCCAACTTACACAAGCTCAGTGCCATCTTATCGCCCCTCCACTCGAATTTTTTTTTTTTCCAAAACAAGTAACCAGCAAACAATTTTTAGAAACACTTCCCTAATAAACCAATCTTTATTTGTTAAAATACGACATGATGTTCGTTATCCTCTGGCCGCTTTGGACCATGCAGGTGTATTTAATTATTAGAAAGCGCTGAGCCTGTTCCTCGCAAGCAATGGCATGATGTAATCCAGCACCGTAAAGTTGGTTGAGTAAATTGGTCTTGTTAGCTGAATACCTTGGGGGGTTGTTATATCGAGAAAGGATTGCAAATGACAACCCAGTCATAGAACTGCAACGTTGAGAATCGTGGAGCTCCCTCGAACCTCCCAGAATCGACGTACTTTGCAAAACTCGGGCCGCAATGTGTGCTCTAGTCTCACGGACTAAATATGGGACGAAGGGTGTGTCTCAGGGTGCTTCAGTGGGGGCTTTTTTTCTCACTCATTTTCTTGAGATATGCGTTCTTACTCCATGGTCGATATATTATCTTGGTTAAGCTCTGTGATGGAAGCTGTACAGCATGTTGACCCTTTTCCTGCGTGTGTGTTGTGTTGTTTAACGTCTTGCAATAATAATATTGCTGGAAACCGCTGAGGCTACGGGTCCGAATAGTTTGTTCCTCCATCTGGACTCTCGCTTCAACGAGTCCCGTCTCGAGTCCATGCGCTTGGCAGCGATGTCGCTCGAGTAGCTGCCTTCGATTCTCTTTGCCCGCGAGTAACTAACCCTACAAATTCTCTTTGTGATGCATTAAGCCGGCTTCCGAGTTACTTATGACAGCCTTGGTCATCAAGCTTCTCCTTCATACCTCAACTCAAGTTCGTATGCGCCCAAATTTCCCCTATGATTTCGCTGGTTGGTCGTCATGAAAATAGCCAAACCGTATATCATTTGGTTACAGGAAGGTGATACAAATAATTTGACATTTTGTCCTTGGGGTCAGTTTTCAGTCTCTCTGTCCGCCTCTCCTCTAACATGTTGGTTTTTTTAATCGGTTAGTGGGTTGGGTAACAAACTTGACAAGGCGAGGCCCTCAAGAGGTGTTGGTGTGAGGCGGCCAGGCGCCGCAGGCATCCACTAAATTTACGGCAACTCCGCACCACGGCCGTGAGATGCCCCGCCAAACACCTGCGCGCAGACCAGCGATTGAACTTCCATATCCCGTGCACGCGTTGAGTGATCCCAACCTTCAATCCAATCCTCACGTCTCCCGCCTGCGTACCTTGCCTCCCCAACCGCAGCCCATACGCACAATTCTAGGTGCGCCCGCTCATCAGTCCGCAGTCCGCAGTCTTCAGCCTTCGACCGTTGATCCTCTCTCCCACACACTACATTGCCACTTCGTCTCTCATCGACCGACCTCCCTTCATCCAACGCCGAACAACGACAACCCCGCGAGCGCGCACCGATTCGTCCATGATTCTTCTCGGGAAATAACCTTCATCATGACCGGACGCAATCGTCGTGCGTCCACATCCAGCGTGGATACAGTGGATGAGGACCAGATACAATGGCGCCAAGAGACGAGTGTCCTGCGATCTGTCCCAAAGCTTAGCGACTCGAATAGTTGGCCAATCTTCGAGCTCAGGGATGCTATAATTCTAAACAAAGACGGCCACAGCCTTGAAAATGCCCTACATGTCGGCGACACTGGGCCTCTTATCGTCCGTGGGACCTTGATCATTGACGACCCCTCCCAAAAACAACATCGTGAGCCTCCTCTATGCGCCCGTCAGCACCTTCTAATCATGTTCCAGTCATAATGAAAGTCCGCACTTCAATGCCTATCGAGGTTAGACAGAGCAATTCTTATTCCATCGGTGAAGCAGAGGACGGCCAGCCTCTCATCTGGGTCGCCGGCAAAGGGGGGTGGTACGAAATTGTTCCCGCACCAGCCTATGTCCCTATCTACAACAAGATGTGTGAAGCCGCCACTCTGTATTACCGGATCATGGACGTTTACAAAAGCGAAAAACCCAAGAAATCAAAAAAAGGAAAACGTCTCGATCACATGATTGAGTTGTCGAGCATATTTCACAAGGTGATTTGATGTCCCATGAGCACCCAGTTGAGATCTGACACTAATATGCTTTGACAGTATGCTGCTAAAGTTGGCGATGGATCGACTTTGGATGAGGTTATCGAGCGTTGTCTAGAACATGCACCATTTCTTCTCTCTCAGGCCTTGCAAGAAGAACCAACCGAGTTTGATTGGCGGCCTACACCCTTCTTCAACTGGCTCAAGAACAAATCTCCCGTATGCTATTGCTTGCCTAAACCAATACCCACAAATCACTAACTTTGATAGGATGTGTATGAAAAAATCATAGAGCGTGCCAAGAAACCGCATCCCATTCCCCGGTCTCCATCGGCAGATCCTGTTCCTCTCACCACCCAAACGTTGCCTTCCAGGACACGGACAAGCTCTGCGGTGCTCTCGCCAGCAGTCGTCCCGCCAAGGCAGAATTCACCTCGAGTAGAGCCCAAGGCCAATGCGTCAAAGCAGCGTTCCACAAGAGCCCATTCAGCTACACAGCCTGAACCCGATACGGCAAGTGAACCAGACAAAACGCAACCCGTCGTTCCAATTGATACCCACGTCGCACCTAGCATATCACAGAGTTCAGAATCTATGTTACCCCTGCATGACGAGAGCCATACTCCATTTGAGTCTGTTTTGCATGCACTTGAATATGCGTACCAACACCTCATCAAATCCCGTCGAGGATTAACCACCTCGAGCACGCTCAATAAGATTTACTTCATCTACAAGTTTCCGAACTGGCGGATAGGCCCTCCTGGATCCCACAAAATTCCTGTAGAGGAGGTTTTGCAATACAACGCCGCCGAGCTGCTCAAAGTTATTGACAAAGAAAAGTATAGCAAGCACGAAATATACGCATGGCTGCAAGAAGTGAGTAAAAAAGAGTTTAATCCCATTTCTATCAAGCACTCGGAGTTTCCATACCGTTTGGTTCCGCGTGGCACGCGACCCCGCGTTTCAAACAACGCAGAACAATCCATCACCTCCCAAGGCAACGTCCCTGCAGCACAACACGATGTCTCAGGTCTCAATGCAAGTATGCCCTCTCCAGCTGGCAAAGCGCCTAAGGGACGCAAAGCTGGAAAGAAGGGAGGACTTCGCTTAGCCACTGGCTCGAAAAAACGTCACCATTCGGAACTTGGCAGTGACTCGGAGTCGGAAGGGACAGAGCTGAAAAGGTCGCATTATTTTGAGGAAGATGATCACATGGTCCTAGATGGTGAAGACGGCACTGGCGAGGACGAGGACAGCAGCAGCAGCAGTAGCAGCAGCTCGTCAGAGCAAGATCCCATCAGAATCATTCTCCGGGCCGACAAAATCCCCTCAGCTGTTCCACAAGGACCTTCAGAAACTTGGACTTGTGAAGAAGATGACTGTGGATATGTTATCCGTGGAGGTGATGCCCAACAGTGTCAGGAGAGAATCAAGGAACACTTTCAAAAACACGAAGAGCAGGCCAGCATGGTCACCCTAGCCATGAACGAGAGTCGCGGCCATTTACCAATCAAGTATGCATACTTTCCCCCTTTCCTCATCGTTGTCGAATTCCCTTCTCAGCCTTCCCCTCCCTCCCCTTCTTCAGCCTCCTCTACTACCCTCAGCATTCCCTCCACTCCTATGATGATCACTTCAAACCTGAACGCCCAGCACATCCCATTCCCGTCAAACTCCACAGTGATGTCTTCTCCGACAGCCTCGACGAGACGTAGCTTTCGCACCCTCATACACCAGTTCAGGAGACGCCCTCATCCAGTATCGGACAGAATCGACCAACTAACAATGAAAAAATAGTCACCTGATTGAGAAACTGAAGAATATGACAGAAAAGCCTCAGAGCAAAAAACAAATAATCGCCAATGGCACCATGATCTCCATCGACGACACGACACTTCCGAAACCCATCAAACGCAACTTGCACGTATAATAACCTGTATCATCACTCCATCCCAACAAGGCTGACCTTGTCATTGTGATATGCTTACTGCTTGCTACCTATTTTTTTTTTTTTTCGCAGGCTTCTCATTACTCTAATTCGTACGGTAAATTATACCCTCGAAATTCGCTTGGAGTTAGGTGGCACAAATGATTTACTACATGGAAAGATCATCTACCGGTCAGGCCTGGTTGGTAGTTTGGACGCAGGTTTGCTTTTAGGCCCAGCCTAAGGGTTTGTTTTTTCCTATATATTTTGAGCTTCTAGGATCAAGAATCCGACGGAGGGTACAGCCAGCCATGCGTATATGAATGCGTACTATGAATGCAATGAATTCCTCCAATTGACGCAACTTGTTTTTTCAGTTCACCATATAGCTCATCTGACGTGAAATGGGCTGGCTCCCAAGGGCTCCTCTGTCCCGCAATAGGTGATAGAACTCTCGGGTCCAACGTGGTCAAGTGAGATAGACGGCATGAAATTGTCAATCAATTCATTCATTTGATTCCTGTGGAGCTAAAAATAAAAAAGCACCTCCATTTTTGTATCCCGGTTCCATTCTACTTATACACCCACCGACTGATCAAACTCCGTTCAAAGAATCTCGGATTCGGTATCCTAGTTCTTGTCCTCGACTTCAGGAACGACCTTGGTCTCTTTAGCCGCCTCGACGGCGAACGCCTCCTCAATGGCACCCATACGCCTGAACACGCGGAGCCAGCGTTGGCCCCATCGTCGAATCATCGCCTCCTCATTAGTCGATCCGTCACCCTCTTCCATCAGTTCGTCTTTGCTTCCACCAGCCCAGCTCACAAGAGCATCTTCCATGGCACGGAAAAGGTCCTTCGTAGCTTTTGCCTCTTTGGCTCGCGTTTCCGCATCAGCCTCAGCATCGATCAGGAGCTGACGCGTCCGGCTCTTCACCTTTGCGGCAGTGTTTGAGACAAGCTCAAAAATGTGAGATTCGGCCAGAGCTGCACCTCCCTTGGTACCATTAGCAGCAGTGCTAGCAACAAGAGCCCAGTCAACCACGGAAAACGGTGTGAGAATTGAATAATTGAGGAGCTTCTCAATAATGGAGATTGCAACCCCGGGATGGGCATGCCAGTATGACATGACGGCCGAAATTATCTGAGCCCGAGCAGCATCGGAAGCGTTTCCAGCTTCGAGGAGTCGGCCCTTAGTGCGGTCAATGCAGGCCAGCACATGGCTCAATGACTTGGAGCCGACCCAGCAAACAGCCGTCATGAAAACATCTGTGCTGGTGACCAACGGGTCCAAAGCATGTTCACCAGCCTGGGCCTGAATGGCATCAATAATAGGCTGGAATTCCTCGTCGGGAGCTTTGCGCCTGAGAAGGGCTCCGATTTCCTGGCCCTCTTTGGAAAATGGCGTATCTGTCATGCATCAGTAACCGCGCGCACTCCTAAGAAAACAAGTTACTCACCAGGATCATTGAACTTGAAGTCAGGAACATCCTTCTCCTTTTCCGAGCCGATCAAAGGCAAGTATGGTTCCGGCAATGTCTTTTGAATCCTCTGAGCGAAACTAAGCCGAACCTCTTTGTCCAAAGCACCTTTGAGGAACGATTTGCTTGGGTGGAGATCAGGAAGTTGCGTGTCCTCAGACCATTCAGTCCACTTCCAGGTAAAACCAAAATTGCTGAGATGGTGAGAAAACCAATCCAGAAAACGATAGCTAAGCTCAAGATCAATCTGGGGGCTGTTTCGGTACAAGTACCTAATGGCTCGGCCTAAACTGGGGGCAATTGCCGCCGGTGCCAACTTGCATGCCTCGGTGAGAACGGAATGGTAGTAGACTAGTTTGCACTCAGGTGTTGGCAGCAGGAGCAGCTGCGAAAATACGGTATCGACAGCAACATCCTCCGGCTTCCAAGTGGATCGCCCTGATGGGATGTTTCGCAGCTCATCAAAGGGAGTGGCTCGTTTAACAAAGGTGCCTTCAGCAAAGTAACAGTCCAGGTCCATCAAATACCGTGCAGTAACATTTCGGTTGAAGTCTAGGATGTTGATGGTGTCAGTGAGGCCATCACGGATTAGAGAGGATGCGATATCGGTGGCGGCCGGAACCGAATGGACCTCCTGGTCGGAATAAACAGAAAAGTAAATCTCGGGGAACAAGGGACGAGCACCAGCCACGACAGTGGTGGGGATTGAGATAGAAGGGAGTGCGTGCTTGGGGGCATCAGCAAGTTTGTCCTGGGCTTCGATGTCCTCAAGGGGCATCTGCCAGGGCCTTGGCAAGCAAGTAAGTTCCCAATTCTTAGCAGCCTCAGCTTGCAGCTGCTTTTGGAGGAGCATACAAACGCTTGGGGATGCAGCCGGGCTGTCGGCCTTGGCTTCGGGATAGTATGGGTCGACTAGGGCTTGGAGCGCATGGGGTTCGGACGCGATGATATCGGTCTTGTCCATGAGGTCGGCAGCCTTCTGCTGGAAGCTTCCGGGTGCTGATACCATGATGTATGGGATTGTCAGCAAAATAATCTTGACCAGTTCCGTTCCAATCGTCTACAACCGTCAGCATACGCCATCCAAGACACTCCGTAGACACCTACATCATCAGAGCTGGCGGTTTGAAGATCCGCGGCGCGGCTGAAAAGTTCCTCGAGCACTGGGAACAGTCCATCGCCCTCGAGGCATGACTGCAAACAAGCCAAAAATTTGAGGTAGAGCTTCACATCTCTCCACTCGCCCTTGGCGATGCCATTCTCAGTCGCCTGGGCCAGGCGCGCCAGAACATCGTCAACAAGCTCAGGCTTGGTGGTATTGATGACGAGAACGACGGCGGCGACAAATGGAGTCTTCAGGGGCTGCTCCAGAAGCAGCTGCAATACCAGGTCGAGGAAAGTATTTCGCAAGTTTTCGTCCCCGTAATTTTCAGTCACCATCGACGCAATTGATTGGACTTCCTCGTTCCATCGTCGCAAGGGGGAGTCGGCAATGCCAAGAAGCTGTCGGCGAACTCGCACAGGGAGCGGTGCAGAGTCTACTCGTCGGCGCTGGTGTCGACGGTCGTAGTGGTCATCATCGTCTGAAAAGAGGCCATGTTAGCGCACAACGCGCGAGCGAGAGGGCAAAGTACAAGGCTCACCTCTATATCTCCTCTTACGGTTGTTATAGCCACCTGACTGTCGCCTGTCGTAGTCGGCCATGATGCGCGCTCCGGATAGCCTGGTTCGGTGGCAGATGGCGTCAATGGATGAGTTGTGCGCAGTGTTTCGTCGAAGTTGTCAGAGTCAAGGCTGCGCGCCAGCTAAAGCTCAGAAACCTGCATGAGCTCCAGTGATCGGCTAACAACCTAAACGCGCCGTGGACGTGCAACACCAATCATTGATGCCTGAGGCAAAAAGGCCACCCCTGCGGATCCACCCCCAGTTATAATACGGGTTCTACCCAAGGTGCAGAAAGATGGACCTAGCGACTCATGTCATAAAGCTGGTGGTTTTTCATAAATCACCATGTCAAACAATTATTCATCAGATTAACCCTCGTTTTTCGTTGAGGACACAAATCACAGTTGTATTTCTGTCCTTCTCCTCAAGTGTCTCACCCAGAACGACAAGCCCTTCGCGGATAAAACTAGATTTCATGGTTGGCATCCTGCATCCACATGCACAAACCATCCGTGTACGTTAGCATTCTCCCCTTCATTCTTCTGTTTTTTTTTCTCTTTGAACAAAGGCGGATTGCCTGACCGTTCCCTTTTTTTTCATCTTCGTAGTCAACTCGACGGGAGTGTAAAAGTCGAAATCTTTTTTTCTTCAGAACAAAAAATGCCACAAGACCGTCCACGGCCAACTTCAATTGATAACTTCATCGCGGCATCTGAAACAGTATAGGTGCCGGGCTGTATCCTCCACGAACCAATGCGGGACGGGTCTTTCACATCTCCAGCGCCTCCACCATGCCCTAACACGAGAACCTCCAAGCAACCATGACAGTCCCAGAACGCGGTCCAAATTAACGCAAACCACTCCTCTCCGCCATTCCCAGGCCTTCCATGGCAGCAAACGTGAGCTCTCATGAGACGCAAACAACGAAAAGCATCAGCCATCATCTGTCATGCATCGAAACGTGGTCTAAAAACGTGATTCCCTGTGATATGCATCAATGCGGCCCTCTCTTGTGGTGGTACACCTCAAAAAGCACACCACCAAGTGAGCTCCTAGGGGCAACACAAAACGCCCATTCCCATCCCGGCCGGGAAAGACTCCATCGCTCCCCAGAACACACAAGTCATCTCGCGTTTGGCCCCGTTGCCGTCCAGCATGCCGTACTTTTTTATTTTGCTCCAGAGTCCGACGCCGTCAGCTTCGGGATTACATTGCACCTGCTCGTCCCCTGACCCGGCGTTGGCTTGGGCCAATACTCCCAACCCCTCATATGCAAGCAAGTGCTCGGAGTCGAGGACGCAGATCTCTTCCAGAGCCGCGGAGAGCCTCAGGGGCTGACAATACATTGCTTAACAACCCCCATCTCGAGCCGAGCGGTCTCAATCAAGCTTTGCCATCATCTCCTGCTTCGTCAATGGTGTAAAGTTGTCAATGTCGAGGCCTTGAGATGCGAGCGTAGGTCGAACATGTGGGGGCACAAGCTTGTGGTTGAGGCTTGGTGCAATAGAGAGTTCTGGAGAACAAATGTCAGTTTCCGTGTTGCTCAATTCATTCCACGTCAGCACAATCATCTTCTTACCGTGTTGAGTAAAGTCAAACAGCGCGGGAAGCTCCCGAAGCTGACCGGTGCCGTGTCTCGAGTCAGGCAGCTTGGTGCTGGGGTCTCGGAGCTCGTCAAAGAATGGGTGAACCATAGCATCAATAGCAGATTGTCTCTCGGTGGGGGTGTACTCGAGCAAGCGCGCGATCAGGTCGATCGCGTTGCCATCAGCCTTGCGGAAGACCTTGTTAAAGGGGTGAGGCTTAATCTGAGGGAACTTGTGCTCCATGTAGTTGGGGTTCATGGTTCGAATTTGTTCGCGAGTGGGTGTTCCCAACACCTTGATAATTTCGACAAGCTGGTCGATGCCAGACTCGCCGGGGAAGAGGGGTTGACCAAGCATGAGCTCAGCCATCACACAGCCAGTAGACCATACATCTAAGACAGGGAGCGTCAGCTATGCACAGCTAGGCAAGATGATTTGTTGATCAAGTTCTTACCAATCTTGGTGGTGTAGTTGGTAGCACCGAAAATGAGTTCGGGGGCACGGTAGTATCGGGAGCAGATGTATGACACATTAGGCTCGTTCTCCACCAAAATCTTTGCGCTACCGAAATCACAGAGCTTGAGGATACCGCTGTTGGGGTCTAGGAGAAGGTTCTGGGGCTTGATGTCTCGGTGGCAGATGCCTTGAGAGTGGATATAAGCCAGAGCCCTGAACAGCTGGTAAGTGTACAGCTTGACCTCAAGGATGGGCATCGTAGTCTTCATCTTGTTGAAGAATCGGGAAGCACGGTAGACAGTCTCGGGAACAAACTCCTGGACTAGGTTAAGATACACCTCATCTTTCTAGGGGATGGTTAGCGCATGCAGTTAGAAGAGCGGGCGAGTCCCTCACGCGTTCGCCGTTCGAATAATAGAAGGCTTTCAGTTGAACAATGTTTGGGTGTCGGACAATGCGCATGATCTGGAGTTCACGGTTCTGCAGGCTCGCGTTAGATCAAGGCCTAAATGCGTTGGCTCATAAGTCGACGTACCTTGAATCTCTTGTCCTGAAGCACACGCTTGATGGCGGCATCTTCTCCCGAAGGAGAGAGCTTGGTCTGGAAGACGACACCGAACGAGCCGTTTCCGACAATTTTGCACTGGGTGTATTGGAGATCGCGGGTCTCTCCGGTTACGCCATCCTGAACCTTCTCCCGAATTACTTCTGCATGGTGTGTCAGTATCCGGGCGCAGACAGGAGAGAGAAAGGGGTGCTCATCATGGGCACTTACCTCCCATCCTCAAGCTATTGAACGCGTTTGGCCGGTGAGCCGACATTTTGGTGACGATGTGGTCCAAATCAAAGCGGACGCGTTAGTGGTGCTGAAAGCAATTTGTCTGGGTTTTCAACTGGTGAGGGGAAAATAATGTGATGGATCTGCAGAGACCGTGGTGGGCAACCGAACTGAGCCAATGGTAAGGCTGGATTGAATCGAAGCCGGAGGCGCGGGTGGGAGTCTTGGGGGGGATGCTACGTTGAAGCAGGGCTAGACTTGAACGCAAGACAGTGGCTGCAGAAGAGCGGGCTGAGCGACGATGGGCGAGGCGATGTCTCGGTCGACAAATTTACACGGCAGCGCAGGGGCAGTCGTGAGTTCACGGACGTGGTGTCGAGGATGAAACTCCCAACGGATGGTAGTCTGGTTGGAGGCGTCTGGCGGGAAGTGTAGGCTAGAGCTGGTGAGTCGGGTCGAGTCGAAGACAAACGACGACGAGCAGGAAAATGGGCAAAGGCCAAGGGTATCTGGGGAAACAAAGAGAAAAACGAGGGGGGAATTGGTGGTGTTTTTGGTGGCACGGGACAGGCTGGAGGGGGGGGCGGGGCGGAGGGGAAGGGAGGGGAGAGGGAACGGTGGGCGAGAAAGTGGGCAGGGGACGGGGTATAAAAAGATGCTGGCAGCAAGAAAAACCACGCCGGGACGGGTCCAAATATGGAGGTGCGCTGTGGTGGTGGTGGCGACGCAGGTGAGGGCCAGGCCAGGACGACTGAGGGCAAAGGCGAGGGAAAGGTGTTAACAGGCGCGAGAGGGCGAGGGGTGTGGCAGGATAGGATGCGCTATGCCTCCTCTGCATGCATCAACCAGCATGAGTTGAGTTTTTTTTTGGTCGCTCTACCTGTCTTCCCTGGCGAGGCCTGGCGAGTAACAGTGCCAGCAACGTGCAGGCGAAAAGCAGCCGTTGATGTACGTCTTGGAGTTTTGGGTCTCCGTGTCCAGTGTCCAGTGCAAGAGATGGACAGCGGAGAGCTCCATAGGACAGAGGCCCGAGACAACAAGCTGGACGAGCTGGACAAAGCTGCGAGAGAGACGGGGGGGCCAAGGCAGGTAGGTGTGTGGTCTAGGAGGTGTGTCGTGTAGTGGGCACAGAGGCTGGCACCAGGCGGGTCTGGAGGGCGGGGTGCTTGATGGAGTACGCTCGTGACAACCCAGCGACTGAAGACTAGGAGCCAGGTAGAGGGAAGTAGGGTGCGTGCAGTGGGCTGCAAGGGACGCGGAGAGAACAAAGGGTAGATGAGAAGCGAGATGGTGAGGCAGGGTGGATAACTGAGGTCTTGGTTGTGTTGTCGGAAATGCGGGAAAAACGAACAAACAAAGAGGGGACTCACTCACTTGACAGCTGTTGGCGACGATGATGACGACGGTGGGTGGCCAGTGGTTGGTGGTGGTAATCACGGTGGTGACTTTTTGCAGGCCTGACGCAGCGACTAGCACGAACGATGGCGGATGAGATCCCGGGAGGCTGAGGCGACAGACGACCCAGATTGACGGACAAGGGGGAGCTATGCTGCTGAGGGGTCTGGTATGAAAGGTACGTAGTTTGGCACCACTATGTACCAGAGAGGGGAGACAGAGCTCGGTGGCCGCAACGCAGGGTGCTTCTGCTGTGTGCGCGTTTGGCTATGCTGTGCGTACTGCTGGCGGAAGTGGTGCAGCAGCGAACAGGGACACACAAACGAAGCGTGTCTTTGGGGAGAGGGGACGGGCCGCAGACACGGTGAGGCTCTTGTCCTTTGCAAGTCAAGTTAGGTTGGGTTAAGTTTTGACGACACCTGCCAGCTTGTTACCAGGCAGGGTGGGCTGAGATGTAAACGCAGGCGACAGGAAACTGAGAATAGACGGCAATCCTCTGCCGACGGATACAAGCGCGGGTGCAGATGGTAAATGCGCAGGGCAGCGTAGGGTTGGATAAACGGGGGTGCAGCCGAAGAATCGAAAGCCGCAGCAGGTCAGCGACAAACAAAGAAGATGGAGGTGATGGCGGAGGAGGAATGCTTGACGTGTGGTGGAATGAGCTGAGCTGGGTTCGGGCTGGGCTGGTCTTGGTCAGGTACTCTGCGGTGGATTTTTGGTGGGCTCTGTGGCCTGCCCTGCCTGTGGGCTGTGTGTGGCCTTGACTTGCTTGGGTCGACTGGGCTGGGCTCTAGGCTCTCGGCGCCGCGCCTGGGCTGCCTTGGGGGGCTGCTTTGGGCTTGGGCTAGAGGCCGCGGAACCTGGGATGACACCCAAAAACAGCGGCACAAGGCGGTACTGGCTCAAATGGCACATGGCCCGTGACCTGTAAGTGGCCCACTGCGTCCTGGAGAGGGAGCACGGGTATTGTGATGCGGGGCATTTTTTTTTAGTCGCCTGGGAAGTGACGGCATGAGCAAGGGCATAACATGGGCATGGGAGCGGACATGGGTTGGGATGGACATGGGCTGAAAATGCATGGGCTGTTTGGCTGGAAATTTGGCTGTGAGTTGAGTAAGAGAGCCCGAATTGTGGCATTTCCCAGGCCGCCAGAGGGCGTGTGGACAACAGCTCGACAAAAAGCCGTCAACCATCAGCAGACAAACCAGACCAAGTTTAATGCGAAACGAAACCCACGACACTCCTTGGCTTCGGCCGCTGGTGATCATTCAATCGTCTCCTTCCATCATTGCAATGTGACTTTCCTGATGAGGAGTTAAATCAACACAAACTTACCACGAGGCTGCTTTGTCTCAGCGCCATGTAGGCATGTCTCTGCTGCCCGGTTCGTTGGGGTGAACTCGGGAGGCGGTAGACGCACAACTAGAGAGGGTTGAGAAATGTCAACAAGTGAGGCGAGCAGTACCCGACCAGGGTGAGCCGGGGCTCCATGGGCCGACCAAACAGTCGAACATTATCAACAGTTGTTGCAGACTCAGTTTCAGTCCGCCATTGCTGCGAGGCATATGACCAGCTCAGAATCACCCAGGAGCAGAGGGGTTCTCAATAACATGGAAGAGGCGAAAAACCCGCCGTGCCCGACAAACAATTACCAAACACAAAGAAACCCGATCAGGCAGAGGAGAGCAGGGAGTGAAGCAGGCGTCAAATCATGTGCCAGCCCCGACGACAGCGTCACGACCAAACCCAGGAATGAGGAACGCCCAGAGGTCCAAACAAGACCCGCAGCCGCAGCCGCAGCGTTAGGCTTGCTCATGTGCCCATTTTGAGACGGGCATCGAGCGCTAATAAGCTCCGCAGGCAGATGTTGAGAATAAAGCCAGGTACCACCAGAAGAACGGGCAGGACGGTGAAGGACTTCATGCCGTACGCGTACCTGCCTTTGCCTTACCCAAGCCCGATGCTTCCCCAAATACCCGCCAGCTTACCTGCTGCTTCCTCCACAAGTGGTCTTGGGCCCAAAATCGGGTACCTGGGTAGCTACCTCCGGAAAATGCCTGCCTGTTGACGCTAACCCACGGACCCAGGTACCTTGCATGTACAACCTTTCAACTGGAGGCAATGGGTGGGAAGGAAAGGAGCCACACGCACATCGAAAGAAGGGTGCAAAAAAAAGAGTGAAAAAATAGGAGGGGAAATAAAAGGCCAAGAGAGAGGCTGACAATTTTCTTGGGTATTCAGGCAATTTCTTAATGCCTGGTTTCAGAGAGCCCTTTCTCACTCAACAATTGCTACCTCAGGTAAATAGACCTCCAGTAGCAGATAGCAAGGCGGTGTCAAGTCCCCGATTCGCAGTCAGAGAGATGAAGCCAAAGAAAAAAGGAAAGAAGAAAAAAGGAAAGAAAAAAGACAGCGCAAATCATGACCCGCGACATTGAGGACGGGTCTCATTCAGCCTCAGCTGTCCGTGTTCCATCTCCTTGAGACAATAATTCACACAGTTCTACTCCCCTCTTTCGGTATTGGTGATGGCGTTGTGTCAGCACACAAAAAAGAAAGCAGAGGCAAAATCACCTGTGGGATCCAAGGCATGCGAACAACCACGGCCAACCTTTGACCGGTGCCTTACCCTATCTCATTCTAACGTGAGAGCACAGCAGACATCCCAGGCCTCCCGAGATCTGGATGGACCCAAGAGGGCCCATTACATGCACCCGGGACCACGCAGGGGCGAGACCCGACTGCCGACCCGAACCCAACGACACCACATCAAATAGGCTATGTGTGAATCGTCTGCGCACATCGGCTTCTGCCTCTGCGCCTCATCAAATCAAGCCGTCACTACTGCACTGGGATCGAATGCCCTGACATCGTGGGCTCGTTGCGACCGGCGAGGTGAGGGATCTGTGAGTCCACAGTGTCAGAAATGACGCCCGCCGGTGGTGGCCCGCCCAGTCCCGGC
Source organism: Calonectria pseudoreteaudii (assembly GCA_001879505.1). Taxonomy (NCBI): domain Eukaryota; kingdom Fungi; phylum Ascomycota; class Sordariomycetes; order Hypocreales; family Nectriaceae; genus Calonectria; species Calonectria pseudoreteaudii. Next base: position 728,590 of record KV875237.1, on the reverse strand, counting down.
CCGTCCAACAGGACGTCTGTGGTTTAATCCCCTGGTGGATACAGCCCAGCACCGACCTGCTGTTGGCCCTGCGCATGCGCGTCCCACTGTTGGAAGCCATGCCGTTTCTCTATCCAGATGCTGACATCCACAGCAACCTCACATGCACACAAGCCCCACTGCCTCCGACATGCATTCTGTGATCGAATAGTTGATACTGCTGAGGTGTTGGCTTCGGTCAGGACAATGTTGGGATCGGCTCTGTTCCCTGCAACTGAATGGTGTTTCCCAGATGTGTCTCCCAAATCGCCGCGCCGCCCTGTTCAAATGATCTCCAAAGATGGGCCTACCTACCTGTTTGCATTTCTTCTGACAGCAAGGTGTCACGTCACGTCACCTTGCCTAAGGTCAGCTTGTGAGGTTGGCCCTGCACCTCTGGGATAACCGGCTTTGCTGCATGGTTCAGTAGTCCATCAGGACATGCTCACGCCAAGCCCAGGAACGGCCATCTACCCGTAGTTCACCAGAACCAGGAATCCATCTTCCCAAATTGTTAGACAAGTACATCAGCACAGTATCTCACGACCGTCGAAATGCAGGCACAGGGGCAAGCAACTTACCCAGGGTGTCCCACTCACCTCCATCTATCCAAAAACAGGTGGATGACAAGGTACAAACGCCGTTGACCGGCCACGGTGGACTGTCGCCGGCCAGATTGGTCCGAGACTACTCGACTCTCCGCCCCGGTCGGGTGCCCATCTGTCGCCGCCGAGTCAAATTGACGATAGGCGCTTCCCTTTGGAAGCGCATGCAAGGCGGGGCCGTGACACGGTGAAGTTAGGTGGATCCCTTGTCTCAAGAGCTCTGGAACTATCCAGGAACCCCGTCTTCCGCACCGATGGAGCGGTACGAGGCAATTCGCTGGAGTTGCAGGCCTCGTGCCCTAATTGTGCATCCACAGAACATGTCCCTATTTTGGGTCTATTTGGAAAGTTACGGTATCATTGGCCTCAGTACCATGTGGTGGATCACTGCATCCGGAATTGGGCGCAGAGCTGATCAGCAGATATTTTTGTCTCATTTTTTCATGGCTTCAACCAAGCCCAATTTGAGCGGCATTTGCCACTTTCCTGCAGACCTTTTTTTCCCTCTCAAACTGATATTCCAGGTACCGGATCGGTGGAGGGGGCAATGTCCCCAACAACCCCTGTGACAGAGCATGTTCTTCTCGGTGCTGGCCGGGACTGAGCTATGCGCTGCTTGTGTGGCCATTGCCTGACGATGGTTGGTGGTAGAGATATGGTAGGCTTGGGTGGGTGGGTGGGTGGGTACAGGGTAAGTACATTGGAGGTAGTGGCAACGCTGGGCTCTGGGCATGGTCAGCGGAGGGGGGCTCTACGTCATTGCTTGGCCGGACGTCATCCTGCAACATGTGCCGAAGGTCGTAAAGAGGAGACGTCGCAGGAGACGCAAAGACCAGGAAACGGATGATGTACTGAGGGGATTGTGCGATGATGAGGCCCCTCGATGCATGAGAGGGGCGAGAGAATGGAGTCCCGGATATGACCGCAGCCATTGATGGAGAAGACAGGTTTATTTTTTTTTGTTTTTGACACGACGAGTGGTTCATTTCTTTCATCTGCCATCGGAGTTGTGTGAGTTCAGCGTTCGGCGAAGGGGAGTCGATCCGAAGCCAGGACCAGGATCAGGCTCTACGATCCCCCTCATTTCGTGCCCCTCAGTACCTCGTCAACATTCAGCCACCTAGCTGCAGACCAAGCCAGGCCAGACCCAACCAATGCATGCTCGTTTACAACGAAAGGAAAACACTTAGCCTGGAGGGGGAGGAGGCTCATGGTGGTTGGAGGACTGGACAACAAAGAGGGTGATGGTCAGAAATGGGCGGACTTTGTGGAATGCAGGTGGTCTCATGACCCCGTCCCATGCAACGCTAACAACATGGCCGATTTTAGGTTCGCGAAGTCCACGGCCCATCTGATCAGGAAGAGCGAAAAAAAGGGGGACCCCTTGTCGGGCCATCCAACCACCAAGAAGCAACAGCCAACCAGGGCGCTTTGGCAGGTAAACTACCACTTAGTTGACGTTGGCCGCTAGGAACAGTGTTCGTCAAAGACTCGCGTCAAACAAGACTACTATCCCGACGATTTTCAATTCGTCTTGGCCATTGGTTACTTTTGGGCAATTGGCACCCTGGACCCTCTCGCATCTGATCTCAACCCCACTCGACAAGCGTCTCACCTAGATTTGGGGTTTAACCAAAGCGCTCGGCGCGGAGCTGGCTTTGAAGCAGCGAGAGGGGAAAGACAGCTGAAAAGCTCAGATCAATCTCTCCTCGTCGGCTACCACGGGGTTGAAAGTTTGGGGTAACTCCTGACGCCACAAAGACGTCGGCATGACCGTTGGGGTCAAGCTTCTTGCTGTTGCCGGACATCTTGTCGCCAGAAGCGAGGTCATGATGCATTGGCCTCTCATTAGAAGGCCCCCAGTCCTGGGATATTTCCGCGGCATTTGACAGCGCGGAATTTTGACAGTGTAACGAACGCATGCCATGCTGTTAGCGAAACACCAGACCTCTAGAAACTCGCTTGATTCGAGCTAGGTGATCTTCTGATATGACACTACGCAGTGATGTGGTGCAGTGCATCGAAGGCCATATTGTGTATTAACACTTGCGCTACGGATGTGATTTCAGCTTGGCTGGGGGCTTGTTGAGTTTTCCAGTTGTTATTCCAGATCAATCATAATTCGTTGCCATGCCCAAGACTGGGATTCAGTAAATCAAACCTGACGTGGGTCTGGTTACGGCACCTTGCATCATTCACAGGGGTTTTGCTTTGCTTCCCAATCTACTCCCCTCATGAAGCATCAAATTGGTCAGTTCATGGCAATTACACTTGGGCCTACCATTGTCGGCTAGCCGGCGCGCATCAACCTTTTGTTGGTAAATGAAGAATTGATCTCATCGCTCATGCACTTTTCTCATGGGCAGAGATTGTTGCCTTCTTTCATAACAATCCGTTCTGATCATGTTTCTGGGAAAATAATTACCAACACAACACTCTAAATCTCACTAGTGAGGGTGTGGATGAGAGGTTCGTCGCCATTGTGTCCCAGCACACATGTGCTCAGCCATCGGCATCTTCAAGCCCCATTTTGCACATGATCACTGTTCATCTGCCCACTGAGAGTCATCGATTGCCTAATATTGGTTGGGGCAAATTGGCGTGACCGGCAATGCTTAAATGGATTTCGCTGTTTGACATTGTAGGAATTTGGAGTTGGGAGGCAACAGCAACACCATCTACAATGGCATCAATCCACTTGAGAATATCGCAAAGGAATTCGGCACCGGCCAGCGATATTTGATGTGGGAAGGGAAAAGAGATGATAAGTAGACAACCTGAAACGAATGCATCGAGACCAAGCCTAGCTCGATGCAAGACGATGCAACGATAATAGGGCGAGGTCTATGATCTGTGCTTGATCCGATCATTCGTTCATGGCCAGGGCAGTGGCCCAAATGCATAGACGCATGTCTGTCGATCAGCCGGGTGTTTTTGGCATACTAGCCCACCCCGGCGCGATTGTGATGGTATCGATGGCGACGGCGATGTGTTCCAGGTCCAGGTCCAGGTCCAGGTTTATGAAGAGGCTTTCCAGACTTGGCTTTCGGGTGTCTCTCCCTAACCAGGATTTTAGAGGCGACATTCAACTGAGTTGCCCAAAAAGTCTTTGACAGTGTCCTTGAGCAAGGGGTCGCCGCCGGGTCGATACGATGGTACCACGAACCCTGTTGAGATCCGTGACACCCCTCACCTGGAAGGGACCCATTAGCTCATGATGTTTGGATATTGATTCTCTTTGTTGAGGTGATCTGGCATACTAGGTGTTCATTCATTGGAGATTCAGATGGATCGCAGCATGGGCCCACCTGATGCGGCGCAAAATGGGCTGCTTTTGCACGCCTCCTACCTCGTGATCATGCTCGTCGACAGGATCGACATGCAACCTAGTTGCCTTGCAGCAGGCGGCATTTTTCTCAATATTCAGCACGAGGGCCCACGGAACTTGTGTATGAAAACACGGCGTCATAAGCGTTGACATGGTCGGCATTTTCTGGCCGAACCTGCTACAATTTGAATCAAGCAAAGCTGCCAAAGACTGACTTGATGTCAAGGCCTTTGGGCAGGTGGCTGCTGCTGTCCTAATACGATGTAGGGTAGGCCGAAATGACCAAAGTGCGATATCACGCCAGCATCAGTTTACATCCATACCACGCCCAATGGAATCCCCTGCAGCTCAACGCTGTGAAACCACCACGGCGCAACTTCTTTGTGAAGGGGGCTGGCGCTATGGTCGTAGGTTGCCACCCACCCTTTGATATCACCTCAGCATCGTGTCCTATTGACTCGGCCAAGGTCTTTGCAAGGCGGTGCAAGAAGCAAAGCACTCCTCTCCTCATGGATATACCCACCCCGGAGGCATGTAAGGTGACGTGTTAGGATATCCACTGAGAAAACCCCCATTGAAAATCTATGGGACGCTCGGGACAACATAGGCTGCCACCCTGGCCATGGGGCCTTTGGCAGGATTATATATGTGCGGTCAAGATAGAGTTGCACAGGCTCACCTCGTGTCATCGCCGGGGACAACTGCAGGATAGCGGCCAATGGATAAGCTGGCCTGGATCGTATTTTGGCGAAACAGTTGCTTGCTCTCATGCAGTGGCAGTAGCTGAGCAGCTTGTGCTTCCCTTTGATCCCAACTCGAGCAACCACTTGTCACAACGGGTCTCGCTCCATGGACCCTCGGCAGTCCGAGGCTTCCATTTCGAGCAAGCCATGGCTTTGCCTGCCCTTGCGCCATGTGGAAATACGTCGTTAACGCCCAACAACGAATACGCAGCACGCGAATTGCGCCCTGCTGCGTGGGCGGCGATAGAACACGGGTGTGTTAGAGGTCCATGCACCTCTCATTGCCGGATCAGAGCAGACAAGCATTGGACGAGAGAGGGTCTAGGGCAGGGCAAATGCAGGGCCAAGGCAGGTGAGCGCAATCTGGAGCTGGGCTCCGTTGACTGAATTCCATTCCATTTGCATGACGAATGGCAGCCTCAGACAATGTATACCCTGCGGGGTGGTGTCGTCTTCATCCAACGGACCGAAGCCAGGCGTCGTGGCTCTTGGTCTTGCTTCGCATTTGGCTTTGGACTCATTTGGGAATTGTCTATCTCACCCAGCATGGGACTGCGACAGTTATCCCTTGGTGACCCCCCCCCCCCGGCCCGGGGCGGGGGCCCGTAACACCT